>WBNA01000161.1:634326-650898 GCA_013398345.1 Nothocercus nigrocapillus | reverse complement strand
GTAGCCCATTCACTGGAAAGAAAGAGAGATTTGCTTTGACTTTTACCACATCTACATTGTCACAGGTTAAATCCTGCTACCGGTACTGGCCTATAGCTAGCTGAGACACACCTAACAGCACCAGCTTACATATTTCTATTAAAAACCTTTCAGTTTTGCTCTTCAAAGATAACCAGTATCCTAGCATAAAAGAATAATTCAAGAATCCACCCAGCTAGGCAACAGCTGCATATCCATACATGAACACCCGATGCCCTGAGATAGTTTCAGATTTTTTGGGACCCTGGCCTGTATGAGGAGGAGTGTGGCCAGCAGGGCGAGGGAGGGGATCCTGCCCCTCTGCTCAGCTCTGGGGAGGCCACACATGGAGTACTGGGTGCAGTTCTGGGCTACCCAGTACAGGAGGGATGTGGAGCTTCTAGAGAGGGTCCAGCGTAGCGTGACAAAGATGACTAAGGGACTGGAGCATCTATCATACGAGGAAAGACTGAGCGAGCTGGGCCTGTTTAGCCTAGAGAAGATTTGGAGGGGATCTGATCAACATGTACAAATATCTGAGGGGAGAATGTAAAGAGGTTGGGGCCAAAATCTTCTCAGTGGTGGCCAGTGGCAGAACAAGGGGTAATGGGTACAGGTTGAAACATAGCAACTTTCATGTCCATATGAAGAACTTCTTTCCTGTGAGGGTGCCAGAGCCCTGGCACAGGCTGCCCAGGGAGGTTGTGCAGTCTCCTTCTCTGGAGATCTTCCCAACCCACTTGGCCGCAGTCCTGAGCCACCTGCTGTAGGTGACCCTGCGTGAGCAGGGGGGTTGGACTAGATGATCTCTAGAGGTCCCTTCCACCCTTAAGCATTCTGCGATTCTCTGATTTTGATAAAATCTATTTCCGTGATTCTAAGTAAAATAAATGTTGGGAAAATTGTGCTTGGAAGAGAAAGAACCTTCTTCTTGTAAGCACTGCTCTGATGCTAGTGAGCTGCTGAGGGTCCACGTTACATAGGGAGGAGAGGGAAAAGATAGAGAAACTGCAACACACCTGAGGAACTGAGCAGCAACCAGCAACACCTGCAGCCACAGAATGAGGAAGAGGAGGAGCACGGCAGCCAGCAGACCTCCAAGAAGAGACACCGCGGTGTGCGCACTTGAGCTGCTGTGAAGGAGGCTGCCTCAAGTGTCCATGTTACAGGCAGGACTAGCTGTCAGTTTCTCAGAACCTGCAGTTTTACCCTATTTCCTGGACATCTTGCCTGAGACTCCTGGATGCAGCTGTGCAGTAACAGCAGTCAAACATTATTTCCCTGGCTTTCTCACTAAGTTACAGGAAACTTGGGACAAAGGCTAATGGACTCCCACTTACAATCATAAATGGAGAACACCTAACAAAGACTGCTTTAGTTGGTTTATTGGCTTGAACGCAAATGAATTTAATATGCGCTAAAGGGGCAACAACTTCAGTTTCTATTTCAGTATTAGAGCTAGGATGTGCTTCTAGTTAACTCTAAGAGATTGTAGCTCTTATATCCATCCTATAAGGAGCTATTCCAATATCGACCTGTATCTTATCCTTCCCTTCTCCTTTTCCTCTGATGTTTCTGATTGAGAAGCAGTGCTATCCCAAAACTGCGGTCCATTGATTTAAAAGCTATGCTATTGACTTGCAAGGGGAATCAGACAAAAAAAGCCTAATTCTTCTACGCCTCCTCATATGTTAAGCCTATTTTATGTGTTTGGGTAGCAGATATTTCCAAAGCCACTTCTAAAAATTTCTGCAACTGCTACATCAGAGGATTCTTCTGCCTTGCCAATATAATCATAAATTTTATGAATTTTAATTAACTTGCAGAGACATCCTGTTCACAAAGAAATCCACCGACATTATCTTTACAGTTCTACCTTTGAAAACAGTATTTTAATTCTATTATAAAATCATGCTAATACAGTATCTCATAGGACACCAAATCCACACGGCTTAAGAGGAGATGGAGAAATTTATTAAATGCAGCTTTTTTGCTAATGATACTTTATTTCATGCACAAGTCCCTAATTAATATACACTGATGTATCTAAAAAGAAAGCTATAATTTAGAAAACATTCTTATGGTGAACAAAAGCAAAACTTAGGCACTGATATTTCAAAGATGTTTTTAAAGCACTGCTGTACCTGGCATCTTAAAAAAACAATCATCTACCTTTCTACTACCTTACAGCATCTCTGAAATTCAAGGGCTTCTTAAAATAAAGGAAGCATTTCATTGCATATAATTTTGAAAGAAAGCTCAATGACAAAAGTTATGAACAAAAGCACAACGAAAATTCAGTACGTAGGTGAACTGAATACAGACAATATATAAAGGAGTTCATGATCTTGGAAGTGTGAAGTGCTACTGTTTCAGAGACCGGGGCTCCTGAAAATTTTAGATTAATACACCTGTACTACCTGCGTTAAGGAATACGGACTGGGCAAGTCAAAAAGGGAAGAGAAAATATGTAAAATAAATGCTATGTAAGGTCAGCAGAAGACATCAATGAACGAAAGGAAAGCTACTCTGGACAAGACACAGAATAGGTCAATATTAGTGTACAGAAAACTATGGCTTTGAAATTGAATATTAAAGGCATTTATCTTTAATGAAAATATAAAATATGTCTTAGGCAGAAGCAATATTTAGATGCTGTGGTTGAACCACAGCTTCAGGAATAAACTTTTATCTCATACATTCTATGATGTGGCTTGGTGTATCTTGGACATCATACCTCCGCTCTACATCATGAAGTTCCCATTTACCTGTGCATCATTTACCTGTGTTTGTTTGTGTTGTAAACTCAAGAGGGTAAGAAATGAGCAGGTACTTAATGAGTAATTGGCCTTTATGCCATTTTTTTTTCCAGGACAAGGTAGTTAAACATTGAAGAAAGGACATCTAACATTTCTGGGGCTATCTGACATTCCTAATGACATGCTGTGCTAGCACTCATCCTTTTCAGCTCTGAAGGCACAGTGTGATTCTGATAAAGCTCTCTTGGCAGCTTGCCTATTTCATATCCATCTACTTTCTTGGCACTTTGAGCTTCTATGGTGCGTGTTTCTGGTAAACTCACTATGAAGCATCCTGCAAGCTCAGAATCTATTCTTTTGTGATCAAAATTTAAAAAGGTTATTCCTAACTGAAGTGAGACCAAATTGTGAGCAAGAAAAACCTTCCTTCAAAAATCCCTTTTGCAAAATCATTTGAGTTATGTTCACAGCAGAGTGTTGTGAATTTTGTGTACTATCATTATTTTCAATAACACTAGTATTGATACCTGTTCTGTTTTACTCATACTATCTTGTTTCTTTGTTATTTGACACTACTGCTTTCTTGCTTAATTTCCTACCATTCAGTTATTTTATTTTAAAAAGACAAACGAGTACTAGTAACAGCAGAGAATTACTAAAAACAGATATGCAAAAATCCTCCCACAAACTAGGACATAATGAGGACATTCCAAGGGCTGCGTTGTACTAATTAAGTGGGAAACAATCCTAAAGGCACTATGAAAATGCTATTCCTTGCTGGAAGTTTTTTCCACACCAAATTGAATACTTTCCTTGAAAAAATAATGATTAACAAATATTATTTTTCTATATATGTCTAAATAACTACAAAAAGATCGGAATAAAGTCCATTTCAGGAATCTATCACCTGAGTTACAAGCAATCCAGAAGTCACAGCTCCAGCTGAATGGAAGTCAATTAAATCTTTTCTCCTGACCTGCTAATTGAAACTGCATGACATAATAACTCTCCTGGGGAATTAAGAACTCTGAGGTACAGAAATTACCCACAATGATGATCCTTTTTCCTTATAATTCCACAACCTAGGTTGTGCAGACTGCTGAAATTGCAAGATTATTCTGCATTATCTCTGCAGGTTGTATATTCTATTTCATAGCAGAAACAAGAAAGATAATGGATGTTCAGATTCAGATTTTCACACAAGGAAAGGAAGCAGCATCATTATGAAAAGCGCACTACATACCTGAGCATGATCATGAAGGCCACCAAAAAAAAAAAAAAAAAAAAAAGGGAAATGCTTTAGAATTATTTTGTAAGAGTTCTTGTAAAATTGAGACAGCTGCACCACACAGCACATCCTATTTTCTGGATAGCTGTAAGAAAGCCACAGATTTGTGAGAATTCTTATCATGCTCAGTGTTCATTTATACCATTAAGGGTAGATTATTTTTCTTCACAAAGGGCACATAACTCCTAAGAACTACTGGTCTTATTCCCAGGAAAGGCAAAGCATTTATTACTCTATCAAATTATGCATTTTAAGTATACCCGATTTTATGAAGATTCTGTGAACTGCACAGACATACCAGACACATGGATTGCATACTTATCTGCAGGTGACTTGCACATATATATACACTTGTATATATATACACATATATATATATGTATGCATAACTTTACCATAATTGTCCTTTACATACTAGAAGACAGATTAAGCCTGAGTAATAAGCTGTATCTGACCACTGTTCTGCATCACCATTTACTTCATTGTTGTTTCAGTTTCAAATTATAAGATGAATTCCAGATTTTTTTTTTGCAGTGGGACAGGTCTGAATAGCCTCTATTTATCCTTCACTCCTTTCATCCTTCCTTTTCCCCTTCTTTTTCTGCACTCTCAAGTACACCTCTTGCACACTTTTGTTACTCTGTTTCTGTTCCGCATAGAGGGATCTCGCTTTTACTTTTACAGTTAACACTTTAATGATTGCAAGAACCTTACATTTTTTGGAAAACATTATTGTGTAAAACTGAAATAGCTGCAATCAACAATCTGCATAATAACAATAAGAATTTATGCATGTATGGATATATAATATAGGAATCAATAAATCATAATCATGCTTCATCTTTAGTTTTGTCCTCAGTGTCAGGATACAAAATAATGACAATATATAGCATAACACTTCAAGGATAGTGAAAGAAATATAAGTGAACTAAAAATCAAATATATTGCAGGATACATGCAGGAAAGCTAGGAATCTATGTTTTTTTTATTTCAAAACCTATAACTTAACTGTCAAATTACAGTTGAATTTATATTTTAAAAGTTCTCTTCTTATAAAGTACATAGGACAATTACATTACTATCAAATACATGCTAGCTCACTGCATGCATTAAATAATTCATGTTTACTATGCCAGTTATGCTGCTGTAGTCCCGATGGTTTAAGGATAAAAGCAAAAAGATCTTTAATATTACATTTCAGAATCTTTAAAAAGAGTCTTGCAATATTTTCTAATATAGCAGAATGTCTACAGAATTTTCCATAGGAAACATTAAGACTGTATTAATTCAGAAATAAGCAGGCTATTCTCTAAGAGTTTTCAAAGTATACAGTTTTAGCAGAACCACAAAAAAGAATGACAGCCTGGCAGACTTTTAATTATATTTTTTAAGCAGATTATTAACAGTGCTAAAACTGACAGCACAAACATTTATCAAAAACTTGGTATAAACAAAACGTAGTACATACATGTCATCTGTAGCAATTTCTGGATTTTTTAAGCCTTAAGTTTCAAGATTTCATTTACAAAATGATCCTAACTAAACCCTTCCCTTAGAAATCAACTAAGTCTTCAGTTTTAGTCTCACTCAACCACACATATTACATCTTTAAATTGCTGAATTGCAAGTACAGATGATACCTCCTTTAAGGATACTTTTGCTGTAAAGAAGCAATGTGCTGCATTCTTCACTCCCAAATGTGCATGAATTAATGGGGTTTCTTAGAGAAAAGCATTTCTGAAAATTCTTCAGAGAAGCTCTTAGAATGGGTATTTTAAAATAATTTAATACTTGCATTTACTAAGTATCATGTCTTTTTTTTTCTCCCAAAAGGGAGAGTACAACTCTCTTGTCCTACCATATCTAACAAGATACCATTGCAGCTTTAGAGATGGGAGAGAAGTGCAATGTGTGGTGTGTTTAAGAAAAAATAATCATGGAAGTCCTATTATATTTCAGAATACTTAGAGTTTTTAGCATTAAATATGGGTCAAAAATCACTAAATATATCAATGACTGATATTCACTAAGATAAATCACATCAAATGGCACTTGTACACTAACATGCTGTGACAGTACTACTCCTTTCATAAATAAAGAGTGAAAATTAAACTTTCATAGCAAAATATTTCACTAGACTAGACTGCAATGTTTGACATGGTCAATTCATCACTGCAGAAATCAGACAAAAGCTCAGTCTGCTGTAGTCAGGAAGCTCATTATTTCATTCAAATTACACTATATCTAGGACTCCAACATTCTCTTTATTAAAAATAATCACCGAGAAGTTGAAAGGTAATTGTCAACCTCTTTCACTACAATTTTGGTCTCCCATTTAAAGCAAGGCTGAAAAAACGAAAGTAGTCATTGTCAATAAAACTGTGCAGGACTCAGTGGATAGAGAAAGCAGATGGATGAGTTCAAGGAGTTTATGATTTGTTCAGTAACACAGAGCTGGTCCAAATGTTACAGAAAAATAAACAACATTTTTTAAACAGATTTTTTTCTGTCACAAATAAAACTACCAAAAGGATGAATCTTTATTTTCTGATTTAAAAATGGGATAGGAAGCAGCTTCCCAGGTTTCTGAGCCCCGTTCCCCGCTCTGAAAAGCAATCAGTGCAACAGGACCACTCTCAGGAACCACATGAGCTCTAGCATACCACCAGTGGGCTTGTCTGAGCACCTCATTCCTACCAGAAGATCCTTCAAGAACTTCAGGCACTATATGGGTTGAAATCTCCTTGTCCTTTAAAGCCTAACTTTAATCAAACTCCATACTATAGTCTTACAGGTTCATAAAGTCCTACAGTCTTATTCATTCATATAGTCTCACAGTTTCATAAAAGCATTACTCTTTAGCTTCAACAATTAAAGGTTTTAATACAGCTAAACTTTCCCCTTTAATATTGTATTGCAAAATGGCATTATGTGGTGAAAGATTACCTTAAGAGAAGGAAAGATGAAAAAAACAGACTCAAAATTTAAATAAACTATTTCAAAATGACTGAGATATAAGTTTTGATCTTGCTGATAGGCACAAACCTATCAGGGTTTCAATGTATTTCTCTTAAGTTAGTAACTTTTTTATATTTTGAATATTCCTAAGAATTAAAAAAAAAAAAAAATTGCTTTCCACAGTTTTCTAACGACAACTGCCATTAGAAGTAAAATCCCACTAAAATAAAGACAAGAGCATGGTAGAATACAGGCTTGCATGGGTGAAATTTTTTCCTGATCAAGGCACTGTGTGTTGTATTTCACTGTAGATCCAAAAATAATGCTTTCTCTTGCCTTGTTGAAGGCTTCCACAGAGGACAAGGCAAGAGACTTAGACAGTCTAAACAATTTATGAGACCTACACTCACAAAACCATTACCAGGCTCGGAGATTCTCATGGACTTTATACCCATTTAAATGTGGCCACAAAGGAGCTGTTGTACCAGATCCTTAAGATTAATCTAAGTCTAAAGCTTGAGGTTAGACTACAGTAAATTTACAGTAAATGTAAAGGAATATATACCATATATATATATATCACTAATCAGAACACCTGAATTAAAACTCCATGATGGTGTGAATGTTCCCTTTTGGAGATTTTTTTGCCATGGACCTCTCTCTGTAAATGACTGAGCTATACTCGGCATAAATCTCAGAACAGTGGAAATTTTGACCATAAAAAAGAAGTTGATAACACTGAAGACATCATTTGTGAGACCAGTCACACACTAACTTGACCACTTTGTGTTACAGTACACTACAAAGTGGGTAATACTATTTATATTTCTTTTCTGTACTCTTCAGCAGGAAAATGCTGGAATGCATACATTTAAAATGAAACAAAAATAAGGGAAAAGATTTTTTAAAAAAAACCCTACAACATTTTGCACATAGTATTCAACCCATGTAGAAAGAATGAGAAATTCTGAGTATTGTGAATACTGTTCATATTGCCTCATGACTACTTCAAATGTTCTCCAACGCCATGATGAGATATGTGACAAAAGATCTACACCAAAATAAAATGCAATACAAGCATTCAGTCTTGCTTAACATTAAATCACCTTACTGATTTTTGATATATCTGGAACATAAGAGTTACTATGTACATGTTGAATTTAATTCCAGCTCATTAATATTTTAAAGCAATCAGTACCTTCTATATCACACAGGAGGTGCGGTACAGCATTCAGTGACAGTAAGTAACAAGAAGCAGAGCAAAAAAAATGTTGCTTTCATGGATTTTGAAAAGACAGCCATCAAAATACAAGCAAATTTGAGTAACAGACTCTCCTGGAAACAATATGTTTGTTTTTATATACTTAGCTTATGTTAAACACAGATAATCACAGTCAGAAGCCAAGACAAAAAATACAATCTCGGGAAAAACAAGAGAAGTGGGTCTTACAGTGCAAGCAGATAAAATGCTAAGTTTCAATTCAAAATAGAGAAAAATAAAAACTGAAGAAGAGATTAATAAGAGGCTCCCTTTTCTACAGCTATTCTTAAATTTGCAATGGAAAATCCAACTTATCACACTGATACAGTTTTTAACTACGAATATGGAAATATTCTTAGTTTTATTACAAAAGCTAAGGAATAATTAAAATTTTAGAAGTTATTGAAATTGAATTTGAATTCAAACTTATTTGATATAGCTATTGTCTACTTCAATTTTGCTGTAATATTAGGAAAAGCTTCCACTGAGCTATTTGCTGCTTTGCTTATTGTAAATGCAATACATAAATCAAGATTTATGTACTCATTCCCTGATTTCTGATCTACAATTAAAGAAAAAAAAGCTGAGAAGACAAAACAGTTTGCATTATAAAACCTGACCTTTGTGTGGATGAAATCTATCCAGAGTTTTCATTCTGTTAACAGCTGCTTACTTTTTATTCATGTTCACCTTTTAATAAGAGTATTGAACTTAATCTTTCTAAGTAATTGGTTAGCAAGGCATAATATTTATTTCTCTTATTTCTGTACTGCTTACATGCTCTTGTGATCTCTGTGCTTTTACTTTGTCCTCTTTAATTTTTTAAGATCAGTAAGAAAAAGGCCTTAGTCTGATGTATTTGGCAACATTTGAATGGCTGTTTGTAAATTACTAGGAACTATCTAGGACGGCACAGAGCTGTACATAACACAATGTTCAGTTAGCAGTATTCCTCTGGTACCTGCCTCCATGCTAGTCACAATTACTCAACTATATAAACATGGAATGAGACTCCTCAAAATAGCTGAAAATACCACTCAGAACTATCTGCTGTAGTTACTGCTACTTTGAAGATACACATAAGAGACCCTCTTAAACTATATATTCTTGACTCCTGTCACCCAAACTGGTTGGAAACTGCACCACAATAACAGAAAAAAAAAAATGTGTTAAGGTGGGGTAATTCAGTTACAACAAGTAACAGAGCTGTAACTAATGATAAACGTAGTAGAATAGAAACTGTCTCTCATTTCCATTCTGCTGTAATGAACTTTGGAAACAATCAATTAAATGAAATAGACTGAATACTGAAGATACATTCAAGAGATGCAAAAATACAGGTTTTAATAAAAACCCAGAATACGGCTAAAGAGCAAAAATCCAAAACAAGTATAACTTATTGCTGCAATAAAGTCACGCAAATGTACTGCTTATTTATGTTAAAATTTATAGACAACTAAGCTTTTACATAGCTTTTTAGATTGTTTAATAGTCAACAGCAAATCTATGAAAGAGACTGAAATTGACCAAAGCCCTCTTAACTTTTATGAATGGAGAATCTTTTTGCTCTGAGATGAAGAAACAAAGATTTAAAAATCCCAAAAGGTAGATCTTTGAAGTATACTTGGATAAATGAATTTATAATAATGGATTCATTTACAGTGAAGAATTTAAGACAGAATGGAAGCTTGGGACACTTCAAATCACTAACCTGAACAGAGAGAGGAAAAAAAATGTACAATCTTGAAATTAAATGGCAGGAGCAGGGAAATTAGGTGCTTTATTCCATAAAATTAATCTTGACGAAGTCTCTTATATTCTCACAACAGACATAGCAGGAAGTCACTGACATTAAAAAAGAACGACCCTGCATCATTCAGATATTCAGTCACTTCGTGCAAAAGAAGAGCATGAGTTAATGAGCTTCATATATTCTATTAAGCCTCTGATGATCTATAAAGCCAGCATTAACTGCACGTATAAGAATATGTATATGTGTACATGCATGTAAAAAACAATGCAACTGCCTAAAGCTACAAATAAATGTGGCAAGATGAGCATACAGAACTGAGAGATAGCAGATCTTTCCTCTGATGTATCCAGT
Organism: Nothocercus nigrocapillus; assembly: GCA_013398345.1. Classification (NCBI taxonomy): domain Eukaryota; kingdom Metazoa; phylum Chordata; class Aves; order Tinamiformes; family Tinamidae; genus Nothocercus; species Nothocercus nigrocapillus. The sequence goes on along the minus strand of WBNA01000161.1, from coordinate 640,510 downwards.
AGATGTCTAGGTCCCACAAGTATACAGGTTTCCCATTAAGTTGAAAAGACACATCCAAAAAAGAGTGACAAATTCACAATTTCTATTTAAAAGCTACCCAGTTGCTATAATGAGATAATTTCCACCATGACTAGTTAAAGAAGCAGATAAAAGTATTTCAAACAGAAAATTTCCATGGATAAGACAGGCTTCCACAACAGGGGCAATGTTTACAGTAACCCCAGTATTTTTCCATTAGACATAAGTGTCTTAAAGGCATGATGCTGAACTGGACAGTGTAAATTTTAAGAAGTGCTGATGAGGAAAGGTCTATGCTGCAAAGAGTGTTAAAGCAGCAAAATGAATCAGCAATCAGCAGGGAATCAGAATTCTGTTATATACGTATGTATAAATGGCCACTCAGAAAGCTGAGAAAATACTTTTCCTTAAAAGTCTAGTGCATGTGAAGCCTTAATACTCCAAATAAATCTGGAAGTTCTCCAGAATCATTGAAGGGCTACATGATGTAAGACTTTAGTTCCTCTTTCATTAAAGAATTCATATTTAACATCTCAGAAGGAATGAGATGTAGAGCAGATGGCTCGATGTGTATCACAGAATCAGAGAGTGGGTGAGGTTGGAAGGGACCTCTGAGACCATCTAGTCCAACCCCCTGCTCCAGCAGGGACACCTAGAGCACGTGGTACAGGGTGGCATCCAGGCAGGGTTTGAAGATCTCCAAGGAAGAAGGCTCCACAACCTCTCTGGGCAGCCTGTAACGTCAACTAACATATTATTCCCCCTGTATTATACAGAATCAGGAATTATGAATAATCTTTCTACTTGCTCCTCTCCCTCCAGCCAGTGTTTTCATGCTTAACTCACAGCATACGCAATAAAAGATAAGGTAGACAGCTACAACTTCATAAAAGTGAAGATATTAAGGACACATTGTGCCAAAGATTAAAGGTTCATGTGTTTTTGTATGTGTATGCTTACTTGCAGCCATGTTAAATTACACTTGTACGAAAAGAGATGTCAATTATTGTTCTGATGTCCAAAAGCAGAAGAATATGACATTTTTTCATATAGAGTTTAGGGCACTTTCCACAGTCTTCATCTGTGCAAAGTCTCACAAAGAAGTTACATTTTATGAAATACAAACTTAATAACATTTGTTACTGATTTTTTAAAGTTAACCCTAATTTATGTGAGATTTGTTTATGTTATACCAGCTGTCCACCAGAAGATCTTTCTGTCTTACACAGTGTCACTGAGTAACCTGTAGGCTACAGAGAAATCAGAAGATGGTACAAGCTACAGAGCCATCATTATGGTGTTGACATACAGTGTTCTGAGTTACATTTGTCAGCCTTGAACAATAAAGTCCCTCAGCTTTCCAAGTGCCTTGCTATGATAAGGTGCAAGGAAAAAGCAAGTTGATCAAGTTCAGTGCTGACAAGACAGGTGCTATGCATGTTGGTAACAAAAACAACATTCCTGAAGACCACACAGTTAAGTGCACTGTACGTGCCCACCAAAAGATTCCACACCACTATAGCACAAAGGAAACAAGGGGAAGATATAAGGTTAAAGAAAAATATGCCATTTCTTCAGAGTATTTTCTTCCATATTTTTTTCCTTGCTTGTTGTAATTTAAGACACTAATTGATAGTTCAAGTTGTGGCTATCTAAAAGCCCACTCCTTTCTCTGATAATACTGGGTTGCAAAACATAACAGAAATGACTCTTAAAAGAGATACGTTGTGAACGAAGAGGGACAAAATAGTGCCATTTTTCATGTAATAAAAATGATCTTTGGCACAGATCTCTCATCCTTTTCCTTAGAAATTGCACATAAAGAAAACTCATGGAAAATATTTCTACTAATGGAAAAAAATGTAATTCCTGGCAGCAATCCAACAGTGACTCTTTGCTCTTTAAAATCAACATTAACTCAGGTTCTTCCAAATTCAGAGTATTTTTTGCTCAGTTCATCTTATTTCTTTCTTCAGCAAGTCCTCATAAATATTATTTAAATTAACATCTTCCTAAAAGGAAACTAATATCTGCTCATGTAGACTGCTTCTCAAGCTCATAACCAGAACCGCACGTTTTTCACTTCAGGGAACAGTTCTTTCAATAATGTTCCAAGAATCACTGAAGCACTGCCTTGAAGCAGAGAATTTTAAAAGAGGAAAATGTGAGAAGAAACAGACTCCGAGCACTTGAAACACAAACTTCAACCTCTGAAAGGTAAACATTGTCATTGTGCTCAGTTTCCAACTACTTCCATCAGGAAATCCAATTATTTCCACGTAACTAATTAGCAATTACTGTAGTTCTTTCCTATAAACACACTAGCTCCATAAAACTGTTAGCACAACTTTCTAAGAGGAACAGAAGTATGACGGAGTGATGAATAATTGTGTCACCATCCATGAGAAACCAGAAGGGGAAATAAGGCATAAGCTGACATATCAAACATTATACTTTGTGCAAAGCTCTGCTGAACAACCAGAGAAGGAAAATGTGACTTAATAAATCTATCTCCTTCCCATTCAGGCGAGACTTGCTCCCTCGCAGGCCCAGCTAGAAAATTTAAACTCCACCAAAACACTGAGCTTGTGTGTGACACACAATCACAGACACCTTTGTTCTTTTGGTTAAAACATGGCTATTGTCCCTAAATCACTTACATCTTTTTTGAAAGTGGACTCTGTCTTTAAATCATGTAAGTATTTCTGAAAATTTTTCAGATTTGAAGGAACTTAAAGGACAATGGAAGTAAAGTAGGTGCAGCAGCTTTTTAATTTTTAATTTTAGAATGCTATAAAAATCTTTTAATACTGATGAAAAATGAAAGATAGGTAAGTTATTCTGATGTATTTCTGTTGTTATTTTGCTGTCATATTAGAGTTCAGAGAGTATTCCGTGTTCCACAGGCCCAGCAATACTATTTTTATATTCACTTTCATACAATTCAGTATAAAAAGTAGAAGTTAAGATATTCTAAAGCCTTTTAAAAACTCTATTAATAACAGAAGTTTGGAAGATTATTTATGAAATGAAATCATTCTGTACGCAGAAGATTTTCAGTCAATTGAAAACAATACTTAATTTTGCTCTCAAGTGATACTCACCTCTTCCTATCTGCTGGTTGAGCTAATGAGTTAGCTTTCCTAAACACGTGCTGCATTAATGTCAGTTTGTGTGTTGACAGACACACACACACAACCTCAACTATACACAAATATACATCATATAAATGAAGAAGGCCTCAGAAACGGGCCTGCCTCTATCTGACATACACAGTTTATTAGAGATCATTAATGATTCAAACATTAAGGAAAAAAAAGTAGTTTTGTAGTAAGAATCCATTTTCTTCTGCAAGAGGTGCTGCCTCTTTGCAAGCAAAAGCAAATTCAGATTACAGGTTAGCATTTTAAACGCTCTGCTTTCACTCTTACAAATATGTCCAAGCCTTCAAAACATTATTTGTAGTCAAGTACATCTAACACATTCTGTATTTTTCTGAAAACTTTTATAATTTGGTACTGCTGTGCAACAGAAATATGACAGTTTGTAACACTATCTGTTCATTGAAGCAAGTTATTCTGAAAGTAAGTACTATACAGCAGACAACGTACTTTTTTTATATCAGACTGATTAAAAATCTTATGAAGTTTGTGACTACACTAAATAATATTTTGCACATGGTTACAATGCGTCATTACATTTTTAATGATCATTACATATTGCAGTAGTTTAATCAATTATTGTGTCATCTATGCTATAACATCTTTTTAATCAGAAAAAAAATGTTTTAAAGATAATATTTGAAAATATTGTATTATCATCAAGTCTGTCTCCAGTTTTCTGTCTGTTTTGCTCCCTTTCTCTTTGTGAGTGTCTGCAAAGTGCTGATGCATGAGTTTATGCATACTAACAATGATTCTTCCGAATTGTTCTTCTAGCCATATTTATGGAAATGCTGAAAAGTAATCAATACCTGTTTGTGTTTCCCGAAATACACACAGCAACACTGGTACAAAAAGCAAGTGCTTTTTCACTCTGTCACAAACACAGTTTTAACAGTTCTACTATCCAAACATAGTTTTACAGTCAAATTTTACTACAAATTAGAACATAGAAGAGAAGCAGTGTCCTCAAATGCATTTAATTCTTTTTTAGGCTTTATACATCATTAAAATAGAAGAGACAGGCAAGGGACTATTTGCTCATTCTTTGAAAAGCTCACACACTTTTCCTTTGATTCTGTTCTTCAGTTGGCATACCAGAGTGAAACCTCTATATTTTCAGAATTGATGTAGCTTTCAAAACCATAATCTTTGGCTTTCAAGCTCACTATTATTTGCCTTCAGGTGCAAATTTTGAAGTGTATAGGCTTCTAAAAAGAACTTCATGGCCTCAGCCAGATACTGAAAGGCTTGTAGATCAGTCATCATCATGGTGTAAATTTCTTTTCAAGATAATGTTCCTCACTCAGGAACTTGTGCTTATACTCGGTTCACTTGTCAAATACAAATTTGAGGTCATCAAAAGCTTCAGGGCAACTTCAGCTATTCAAAAACTCATTTTCTACCTCTATTTTGCTGGAGAAATAGGATTTCAAATGTAAAAATAATAGCAAGTGCTACAGATAAAGAAACAAAGGCACATTATGCACATGTTTCAGACAGCGCTGCAAAGGACGAAGTCAATCCAATACCCTAGCATTTTAAAACACTGACAATATCAAAAGCAGGTAATATATCTTGCTACTGAGCTGATATATATACCATTCAAAACATGATTTCAGAGTTGACATTTTAAATATATAGGCTTAGGAACAGATGCTAATGATTCTATTTACGTGTTTCTTTTATAACAGATGAAACTTTTAAACACTCTCACTTACGATGTCTACTCTTCATTGTAAGTCACAAATCTGACAAGGGTAAACGAAACCAGGCTCAGTATTCCTGTCAACTTATACTTGCTGGCTACATACTAGTAAGTGTTTGTGTGTACCATTCTATTTTTACATTTTATGCTTTATTAAAAAAGAACGACAGACTAGATAATATCTATGCATTTTTTTAAGCCAGGTTTTTGTTCGAGAGGTCAGTTTGCTGATTTTGTATCCAGAGACCCTTTCCTGTAGCTACAGCTGAGTAATTAACATTCTTATGAAAGCAGAGAATATACTGAGAAAACAGGGGAGAAGCTCTTCCCTTTCCAAAGTAAAAAGGCGTTTTACCACCGACTTCAACAACCTCAAAAATCCTCGTTTTCACCGTGTAACACAGTGTTATACATCGTGTTTCAAAAATATAAATGGTCAGGGAAAATAAGTTTCCAAAAACAGCAGTCTGCACCTCAGTTTCTGTTGGAGACATAGGAACAACAGAACAAGCAAACAAACAAACGAATCAACAAATACTTAATTAAATAATGCTCATCTAGAGATCCAAATTTTTCCTGCTTTGGATCTTAAACTACGACACACCATTAACTATGGCTGGACTGAAGCTGAAACCACAAACACAGTAATGCTAAAAACTTTTCACCCCATCATAAACCAACTGAAATACTCCAGATACATTTATGATGAATTTAATGTGGCTTCCAATAATACTATTTCATCTAAAAAAAAAATGGTTTCCCATTGTGTCCTTTCTATCATTTCCTCTGTCCTGAAATAGTATTTATATTGACTATTCCAGTATTTCTTTTCATCTGTATGTCCACTGAGATCAAGCTTTGGGATCACCAGAACAGAAACCACCCTCTCCCACTGGCTGCAAAGCAGACAGCACACTCTATCTGATAAGCAAATATCCGTTTAAAACATGTAACATAGTAAGGTATATCCTCCAGCTATTTCATTTTTTAAGCTATGCATAAACCTCTGTATTCTAGATGAAATATATTTGTTTCCTTTATTACATCCTGTTAAATCATATCCTTTATGGATATAACCATAAAAGTTAAATTTCACACAGATCAAAACTTAAAGTGAGTGTCTCATAGGTATGACCATCCAACCATCCAGAGAAAGAAAGGGAAAGGAAAAAAAGAAAAAGAAAAAGAAAAAGAAAAAGAAAAAGAAAAAGAAAAAGAAAAAGAAAAAGAAAAAGAAAAAGAAAAAGAAGAAGAAGAAGAAGAAGAAGAAGAAGAAGAAGAAGAAGAAAAAGAAAAA
>WBNA01000161.1:584582-632783 GCA_013398345.1 Nothocercus nigrocapillus | reverse complement strand
AAAAAAAAGTAAATAATGGGAAGGTAAAGAAAGAAATCACAATTCCTGCAGATAGAATAAACCTGGCTACCTTTCTCAGGGTCCGGCAAGGCAAAAAAAAAACAAAACAAACAAAAAAAACCCTCTCATGTAAGGTCCATTAGGATACTTGTTACTCAGTAACATCAGAACTTTATTGAAGCTCAGCACAATAACGTTCGAGTTAGGAATGATGTGGCATAGTTACAATGTCATTGAGACCAATCTCTTCAGAGAAATATGATCTAAGCTACTGATGAAATAAGAGAAATCATTTGCAAAAAATATTTAATATACAGGCCTTTTAAAAAAAAAAAAGGGAAAGTACATGAGCTATTCATAAAATGCCACTAAAACTAAAAGTATTAGCTTTTTAAAAAAATGAAGAAAATATTGTAATATTAATCAGGGGATTTTATTTTAGCTAGGTTATTCATTGTGTGAGTTTTGCAAATATAGATTTCATTTCATGACTGGACAAGAGGCAGCCTAAATATGTGCATAACTGAACCAACCTGGACAGAACTCACAGGTGGAATATAATAAAATTTAACCCAACATAAGGTAGAAAATAAAGAAAAGCCAGTTTCCTGTGCACACAGTCGGCAACACACAATCCAACGGTTGGATTACAGTCTGTATAGTCTACGTAGTTTTTTAGGAGCATGAAGATAGAGAGGAGTTCCATAAATAAAAATCAAAATGCAAGGAAAGAGTCTTTCTTTTCTTCTTTTTTTTTTTAAAGCATAAAATACAATTCTTACAAAAAAAATAATCTGAAGCAAAGTTTTGTCATGCCTAAATTTCTCAGTCTTCACTTCAGCTTTTTCTCTTAAGCATTCAATTTGTTACTAAAAGAAAAAAAGAAAAAAAAAGAGAGACATGTTTTAACTGACAACAGGTCAGCCTTTCTCTCACCAAACAACATTCTTATTTCATTTTTGCTTGTTTCACTGCATCATCTTCACTGTCATTTCTAAATGCATAGTACTTCACTTAGCTTTTCTTATACTGCTTAAAGATAGCTATTCACAGCTTGCCAAAGACAGCGTGTATATGGAAATCTGAGAATATGAACTGACATAGAAATTTTTCCTCTTACGTGTATTTGAATGGTCAACTGTGATAGAAGAACCTAAACAGAAAAATCTCCATTTCTTTCTGAAAATTTTGAACCTTTTTAGCTTTAAAAAGAAACATCTGAAAATACATTCTCATCAAATCATGACAATACAAAACTATGGTCTTGTCATCAAAGAAACCCATAAAAAGAAAAGACGAGCACCATGAAAAGGGGATAAAAACTCAAAAACAGCAACTCATTTATAACAAATGCCAAAATTTAAAAGCACACTCAGGCTGATGGTGTTTTTCAGAGAAATTCACATTGTTCTGTTACTACAGAAGCAGCAATATATTGGACTATAAAGGATTAAACCATTACAGAGACTTCTGAGATGGCCAGACAGCATACTACCTTTAACTTAGTAAAATCCTAGCTAATAAAGTGAATAGAAGAAATTAAGACTTGAAAGAGCAAGGTTTGAATAGTCAAACCAAGATTATAACCTTTTCTTCACAGCAAGGCTGTCCACTACCTGTGAAAATACTACACTTTTTGCTATAACAAAGTACCCTCTCTCTCTCTCTCTCTCTTTTTTTTTATTCATCTGAGTTCTTTCATCAAAACATTTATTTCATTCAGAAATACAAAGTTCTTTAGTCTAAAAAACACCACTGAGTGAAGCAAACACTATGTTTCTAAAGATTAGGGTACTCATTGGAGATCAAAAAGACATATGCAAAGTAATGCCATGTAAACGTCATGTAAAAAGTACATCAGCATTCAACGACTGAAAAAAATACTAGCAACTCTCACCAGTCCCTTCAACATCAGTTGAAGGAAAGAACAGAAGAAAAAGCTTTTGTTTATGAGTAACAGGTTAGCATCATAAATGATCTATAGTTGCTTCATATTAAGTAATGACTTATGAATTGTAAATCATGTAACTTCCTAAGTTTTGTGCATTTTGGCTCCATATCCATAATCAATAATTTTAAATTACTTCACGCCTTCTCCAGAAGGTTCCTATTACTCTTACATGCTCAAGTTATGGACATCCCAATCAGATGAAGTATTTCAAAACTTAGTAAATTAAATACTCCTGTGGTATCAGGCTCCAAATTAACAATTTCCAACTAGACGAATGTCAGTGTCTCTTTCAAGCCTTCAAGAATATGAGTGAAAATGTTAAAATAATTTTACTGTGCTTTTACTGTTCATATTATGATACCAATAAGAATTTGAGGTTGCCTCTAGAATACTAAGACACTGTGGGTTAAAATAAGATCTTGAGAGAAGATCTAACATAGTGGGAACAAAAGAATGTTGCACATCTACTGAACTGATTGTAGTAAGAAAATTCAAGATTTTAATATTCTGAGGCACGAAAGCAGAGGAAAACATAACAGATCATTTGCCAGATTCCATTTTTTTCTAGGAGGTGTATTAATGCTAAGCAAAGCTTGAAATAGCATTCAGAAATACTTTTTAAAACTATAGAAGTAATCAAGAAGCTTTCAACTTTCTTTTTATAATGAATTATACATAAACTGTTCAGAAATACTGTTTGCAAGATTTAAAGAAATGTGAAAATAAAAATTGGAAAGTCTCCTTGAAAAGATTCCTATTCAGAGGGCACTTTACAAATTTAATTCAGATACAATTGCATTTCCAGATTAAGAAAAATAGTTACAAAACACGAAACATAATGAATGAAATGAAAATGTAACTAAAGTTTCAATAGTTTAAAATGATATAGTAAAAAAGGGCTTATATAAAGTTAGGTAGATCATGAGCCATTTTTGAAATAGCTTTTGAAATGGATACAGAAAACTGATGGTATCATTCCCCAGTATTTTTCTAATCAGCAGCTGATCACCTTCGTTCTCTCAGAAGATGATATCAGACTGATGTACATGCTGGCAAATTAAGTACTTCTCATTTAACTCACGGAGAAAAATTATCTTCTATTTAACAGGCAATTTTTTGGTTTTTTGCTAGTATATGGCCACTTTCCTGAATGGTAATGTTATTTGGGATAAGGTACAGGATGTAATTGTTTGTAGTTCATGCACTTATATTTATGTTTCTTACCATCCTTTAAAATGCTTCATCAAGTAGTTTATTCTTTCAGTATAACATGTGAGCTGCTTTGGGCACACTTTCCAATGCTCCGATGGTAGACACTACCACATGGCAAGTTAGTCATTCATGATTTTAGTTCTATAAATAGTTCCTTGAAGTGAAAATATGTCAAAATAGTAAGTGTGCATACATAAATACGTATGTGTGCGCACACACACACACACACACATATATATATAAATATATAAATACACACACATACATATTTATATTTTTAGTTATATATGTGTACTGTGGGATATTCTGGTCTATTTAGATTTCAGTACCTTCCTCACCTATACAGCTTCAAAAGCGAACCTTTCACAGTTGACATATGTCAGTTTTGTGGTTCTTCTTTTGGGGGATAGAAGATTCAAACTGTTTCTATCAAACAGCAAAGGCTTCTTGCAAAGACTGTAAACAATGTTAATGACCTGACATTAAAGTCAAAAGAGATAGGCCAGTCCTGAGAAAATCAATATATTTATTCCTTACCCTGAAATAGTTTAGTGCTCTGTAACCAGTAATAGTATTTACAAGTCAGGCTTTGAACATATTTAAATAGCAAAATATATATGAAGCCTTACTACTCACCAGTTTCAATCTTTGCAAAGGTATTCTGCTTGTGTCTATCGGTGTACGTTCTGTGACATTACCAAATCTGACTTCTGGAATGGCAATGGCACACATTACATGTGCCCACCTGTGAAAAGTGTCAAGAATATTGCCAAAAAGACAAAGAAATACAAGTATTAGTAAATACAGCAACCCTCCATAATACCCTTTTACTATTTTCTTCTAACACTGAAGGTCTATCTTTTGTTCTGCATTTAACTAAAAGATAACTTCACACAGCTTTAGCAGTTATTTCAAATATTGTAACTGTATGTCAGAAAAGAGATGATCAGGATATCAAGCAAAATTTGTTTTGTTAATAAATTCAAGCCAAAGCTCTTCCCTTGCTAGTTACCAGTACAAGGGCACCGGTATTTGTTTACTAGATTTGTTACTCTTCTTTTAAACATATTTAACAATCCTAACAATAATAAAGATTACGGGAAATCCCACTGTAATTTGAATTTTAATTCTATTTTTCCAAGTGCCTTGTGCATTTGATTTATGAAGTGCAAAAGCTTTTGCAGTTGTATAGCCAATACTATTTCATTTGTGAACAATTTATCACCTACAGCATTTTAGATTAACATTATTCAGACTTCTGTAACTATTCTTAGATAGCACACATTTATCAAAGCATATACTGTTCGGACCTCCTGTTTGCAGACACAAGGTAAGACCTCCAAACTGATCAGGCCTTCATTGAAATGCCCAACACGAACGGGATCCCTGTAATCAGTGAAAGCACCTGACAAGTGCCTAGGATCAGTGCTACACACAAGACATCCATCCAACTTCAGGGGACCTGTCAGATGAGTCTGGATTATGCTATGAGCCTCCTGCCTTCTCATTAGGTAGCACTGCTCTAGCCTCCAAATTCAGACAGACAGACAGACAGACAGACAGACAGACAGACAGACAGACAGAAAGAAAGAAAGAAAGAAAGAAAGAAAGAAAGAAAGAAAGAAAGAAAGAAAAGATAAAAGAAAGCCTAACTAAAAAAACAAAGTCAGCGAAAGAATTAATGCTTTAAAGCACATATTATATTAAACAAAAGTAAAAGCCAAGATAACAGTATTCTCATTAAGAAAAATTGCTTTCTGAGTCTACATCTAAAATCTTGAGGGATGAGAGAGGAGGAAAGGGATAACAAGACAGTAATGTCAATCTCCACAACCTAAGGAAAGGGGCACATTTCCTTCATTAACTCTAAAATTTGCTTTATACACCACCCCTCATTGTATACCTTGCTTCATTACCCTATTTGCTTGTTTTCCAAGCTCCATATCCTAGCCTCACTCCACCTGCTATAGATCACATTACATAAACACGCTAGCAGATCTACAGGAATGGGGGCTGGTGCCAAAAGTGAAAAGAGTCAACACGGCAAAGTAGAAATCCTTTCTCTTTCCTGCACTAAAGACTGGTGCTATTTGAAACAGTCATATCTAAAAAAAATAACCTGGAAGAATATAAGAAGGAATAAAGGGACAAGGCAAATGTCTGCCAAGTGATGCTGAAGTTGTATCAACAAAAGTGTGATATAAAAGCTGTATGCAAAGATGGCAGTGACCACCAGCAAATTATATTATTCAGCCCAAATGAAAGCAAATTCTATCATGAAAGCAAGTTCTATCATTCCATTATTTTGACTATTTTATGTTCCAACTTATGGAAAAAAATCTTGGTTACAGATTTTTATCTGTTAGTCTTTCTTTTCCTCACTGCCTTCCTGCATACAAAATACTAGTGTCTTACCACCTAAGGTTTAGGCGACAGAAATGCTATATATGAAATAGGTCTTTAGTCCCTCTGCATCTTAAGATTTAATAGATCTGTTATTTCTCAACCTACCAGGATTCAGAGCAAGTACTGTGCCCCCAGGGAAGAAGCAATCTCAGCTCTCCTGAGTGCCAAAGTTGTTACCCCCAACCACTTATGATAAATCAGATTTTAACTGTACTGTTCATCCTGTATCTTTAGTCAGTATTTTCATCAGGAGAGAGGATGGAGGGAAAGAGAAAGAAAGAAGGAAAGACATAGGGTGGATTTTACACTTCTTGGGGAAAAAAACATAACTGCAACACATTCACACAAGTTTGGAAGAGTAGGTAATGCTTAAAGAGACACGAAGGTCTGGATTAAATGTGTATCAGGGACTCAGTGTTGTATAGCAACTGTAGTGTGTTATGGAAACAGGAAGCAAGAGCAGAAATACTTCTGCAGATCTCCCACTTCAGAAATCTGTAACAGAAACCTACAGAGGGAGGTAATGCAAAACCAAAGACTTTAGTTATGTAGAGAAAGTCATTTACTTCAACATCTCTGAGGGATTTTCTTATGAATAAATCTTATGAAGCATATTCCTCAAACATTTTATGTAACGCTCAAAAAAGATGTATGTATTTTCAAAAGTTCACCATCCACTGTTGTCAACAAGCATAACAAGGAGTGCTAAATTCTTCTTAGATAGCGGTTTCTTGCTTTTGTTTACTTTTGATAAGAAAAAGTAGTAGTTAATAATGGATTGTGGGAATTTAAAGTATAATTAAATTGCAATTGAGTACTTTCATGAGCCGGTCAAAACTTTCTTCAATTTGATAACAATGCTTTTAGAGGATAAGAGCTGACTTGTAAGTTTCAAGCAAAACCTTCTATTCACTTGACAACTGAAAAAACCATGCAACAATTTTCAGATCACGGACAAATCAACTAATCCAGATAAGTGGAAAAGGATATTGCAGGTAGATGATCTCACATAACTGAACTCACTTCTCAATATATTCCAAAGGGCTAAAATATATATAAAATATAAAATATCTGCATTATACTGTCATAGGTACAAAGACCATTTAACTACTTATGCAAAAATCCAGAATACATAAACTGTTCCACGATTGGGCTGGAACAAATATTAAGCTACTACCTTTTCTGTTTTACCTTTTAAGATTATCTTATATACTATAGTTTCATCAAAACGAACAGAAAAATATTAGTTCTGTTAATAGTAGGATGTCAGCAAAAATGCTACTTTTCAGAGAGTGTGTTAAAAATGTATTAAAAAAACACATCAAATCCAGAATAAATTTAAAATGATTCAGATTAATAAATGTGAAATACTGGTTTCTAACAAAAGTTCGGAGGTATTATACTAAATTTTATAACTAACAATTTTCAGGACTAAGTAAGGAAATACACTTCACTATTTGATAAGACTTGCCCATGCAAACAATTCCAAATGAATTTTCACCTGCTTTCTTTAAAGAGTGACAAGCAGCATGGAATCTGGAACAAGTAAATGTTTGCAAAAAAAGCAAATGTATATTTTAGCATCTGACCATTTTCACAAAATGTCAGTGGCACATTTTATTCCGAGCAAATTTAATTCTGCAGTAACTTAAGGGGACATGGTCAAGTAATGATATTTGCAAATGCTCTCTAAATGAGATCAGATTGTGAATAAAGTTTTTAAAAAGCACGTACATTCTTGAACTATATGTTACTTACTTCTTGTCAGTAGTTTGCTTTAATGCGCCACCTCTCAAATTGCAGAGACAACATTCCTAAAATAGAAATAGACGAAAAACAAGTGAGCTTTAATGACTGGTTGCAAACCAGTTTTATTCAGCTGATATTAAAGATATGCAAATAGTTATTAATTACTAGCTTACCTCATATTTATAGGTATTACAAAAACGCAATATCAAGATGAGTAATATATCAAAAGTTCCCTGGAAGAATTTTTAAGTATCACTCTTGGACAAGCTAACAGAATTAATGAAAGACATTGCAAATGAAAAGGCCTTCAATCAGTGCAGCAACTGAAATGCTGGAAATGTCACGCAGCTCACTAAGTTAAAAGAAATTATGATTACATATTATTAACTTAATAAAAATTCCTGTGAAATCTCTGATTTATACTCTATTGATTCAATTTAAATAACTCCGATGTTTGCTGCTTCCTCTTGACAGATCTCTTACTTACAAACCTACAGAGTGATTTTCTTTTTCATTGCAAAAATTCCTTTTGCTGTGGAGTAAGTTCACTGCCTTGAGCTTGAGTCAAGCTCCACCTGCTTTCAAGGTATTCAGCAAGGCATGTTTCATTGATTCCCAGAGAAAATGCCAAATAACCTTTTTTTTTTTTAAAAAAACTATGCACTTATACACATGCACAGCCCTGTTTATTCACCAATCATCCTCTCTCTCACACATCAATCCCTTCTTTTCCTTTCCACTTTTCATTGTCCCTTTATTAGGAGGAATTGGAAAGTCTTTCTATTGCTACTTATTTCTCTTCTCCATTTTGTTGATCTCTACAAGGAACAAAATGCACAAAATGAAGTCAAAACACTCTCAGCCATTACATCTATTCATAAAGAGAGAAGCCTAAGTTTATCTCATCTTAAAACCTGTAATAATGGAGATCAATGTCTGCCAAAGTTCTAACTGAATGCTTTACTACCTTTCCTATGAGAAAGACCTCTCACAAGAACAAATTACCTCCTTGCAACAAATGAACATTCCTTGCAGTTTAAACACATTACTTTTTGTCTGAACCGAGGGAGAACTATTAACCTCCTTATCTTTTAGAGCACCTTTTTGTGTATTATGATGTTATGGTAGAGATGTGGAGAAGGCCGGTTCTTTAGAGGACCCACAAGAGCCCTAGAACTGGACTCAACATCTCTCACAACATGTTCCAATTCATAATAGTAAACCAGGACTATTAAGATAGGAAACCCAACAATTCAGAGGACCACATCTTTCAGACATTCATGAACAGGTGGTTTCAGCATAAAAAGAGGGAAAAAAAAGAACATAAAGAGACTGTTATTGCATCAGTGAGTGCTTCAACTTGTACTGCTTGCAACTTTTCAATAGGGGAAACAGTATTTTTTTTTTTTTTTTTAAAGAACTTTTTCATTTGGCTGTTGGAAAATAAGTCAGTCTGTTCCTCCCAGAATGGACATTTTTACTCAGCTTGTACCTTTGGGAGGTTCTCTCACTAGATCTGATAAATCCTGCCTTGTTCTAAGCCTAACCCAAGAAGACAATCCAAGAATTTCACAGAGGGGCAGAGAGAAGGGAAGGTGGAGTTAGGGTTATTTCTCTTCCTTCTCCTTCAGGTTGCCAGTTCCTTTATCGTGAAGCAAAGCTGCACAGAATCATAATTACTCTAATAATACTTCTTTGACTTCGCTGCACAAGCGTAAGCAAGAAGGGATCACGACAAGAAACTTCCTACAATTCTGGATTCACATGCCAGTTACAATGGTCTAATGTACCATCTCCTGTTTTAGCTTCAAATCATGAGTCTAACACATGATGCTGTTGAACTACTCAATAAAGAGCCTCTTTTCCTTTTTTTTTTTTTTTTTTTAATCTTTAAAATATTTGCAGAGTCCCCTCATATCCTTCCCCCTTGCTATCCACACAGGTATACTCCCAAGAATTGTCCTAAAACCTGTGAAAAAACATTACTACCTTATCCCAGATAAGACATTTTGGCTTCACAAACAGCACTCCAGTAGAGAAGTTACAGGAGTACATAAAGGTGAGGTAAAAACTTTTCTAAACTAGATGCTAAATATTCACATTGTTTAGGCTTTATACACTTTAATTCGCTTCATGATGAGCTGATTCTGGTATAATAAGATAAAAAATCCACCATACAGATGAAGGGCAAAGCGCAGTGTTTCCAGTGAAGTACTTTAAAATTCAATACCTGAATAATACCAACTTATTTTGCTTACAATAAGAGTTTTTGTCTTTTAAGAAAAAGATCAGTGCAATCCCTTGCTGAGTAATTTGCTGATGCAACTAGACAGAGTCCAAAGCACCAGAAAAACTTCCACAAATAAATTAAGTTAAAATAACACACCAAAAAAATCCAAATCAGATACTACTAATAGATTTCTTCTGCAGATTTCCCATCTCTTAAACACCACGAAAATCAAGAATTGAGAATTTAATACTGCAAGAGACATTAGGAATAATCATCACTGCACTACACAAGTCTTTGATGAGCAGAAAGTAAGGACTAGGCAGTACAGAAAGTTTTTGTTCTCTGCTGGATATAGACTACTATAACTTAGGCCCCAAGAACTAGAAAATTTCAGCAGTGTTTATAGCAAACCTGAATAAGAAGCCACATCGACTAAAAGCCCATTAGATTTGTTCCTCAACTCAGGTTGGCACTGCAGAATATTCTTCTGCCCCCACCTGAAATGTTTTTATCCAGTTAAAGGAAATATGAATGTATGGGGCTAGATATTGACTACAGCGAATAGTAACATTTAATCAATCTGGAAAGGTGGAGCAAGCTTATCCGGTGAGTTTGAAGAAAAAAATTTGTGAAAATGTCTTGATAAATTCTGAACCTTAAAAATACCCAGGAAAAGTATGATTTAGCAAAAGTTATTATGTATGCAGCAAATAAAGGAACTATTTGTTCATTTCTAGCGACCTTTCCTCACATAGTTCTTCCCCCAGCATCTATCTGCTGTAGGATCTTTTAATTATTATTACACATCTGCAAATAAGATGAAAACAACATGGAACAATACGGCTGAACTGGACTTCAAAAGACTATCTGGTCCTTCTAAAAGACCAAATCGGCAAAATATGTTATTCCACATGGATTTCATCAGGCATGTTTTAAACAACCTCCTCATAAAATCTGGTGACACAGTTTTCAAAATCTCCCTAACAATCTCTTCCAGCACTTCAATATCCCTCTCATCAAAAAGTTATTTTATAATGGCTAACCTGCAGTTTCCTTGCTGTGGTTTAAGCCTGTTTCTTTTTGATTCATACATTATAAAAACGAACACCAGATTGTTCCTTTCTTTTTTTGCCACATCCTTCCATGTACAACCCCTTAGCGGGTCAAACCTTAACTTTTTCACTCACCCTCTTCCTGTGAGACCATGTTTGCCTCCAGTAAATGCAAGGGAGCAAAACCCTCCATGATGCGAGGCAGAACAGCAGTGTTGCACACCACATCTGTTTGCATAACGTGCATATTCACTGACCTGCTGAGCTCGTGCTCAGCACAAGCTCGTGCTTAGCTAGCTCGTGCTTAACTCTTCTGCAGCATTAACTGCTTGCAGCATTGCTCTGAACCCCTGTACCTGTGTAAGTAAACATTCCAGCTTCACTTTCTTGCATTTTTCCCTATTTAAATATAATACAGAAATATTTAGGGATAGGGAAATATAATAGGGAAATATAGTGATATTATATTTAAATAGGGAAAAATGCAAGAAAGTGAAGGTAGAATATCCTTTTTTTTTTCCCTCTAGAATATTTCAATAGTTCATTGTGATGTTGTTTGTTTCTGATTAATCTTATTTCACAGGCTTCATTAAAAGTGGTTGTTCAGCCTAGGAAAGAGAAGAGAGTTTGACAGGCACCAAGAAAAGCATAAGTAGCATGCAAAGGGTTATTGAGCATTTCTGTGCTAGGCTGCTGCTAACACAGGGGGACCAGAAACTAGCAGATTCTAAACAAGCAAAATTGTTTTCCTCGAGTTTACCATGTGTGGATGCTAGAGAATGCTTGTCTTAGAGCCATATTCTCCCTAGGTATCCATTTCTGCCCATGCTGGAGACAAGATACCAAGCTAGAATAGATTTTGGTTTAATTCGTTAGGGCAGATCTTATGTTTTCATGTAAACACACATTTTAAAATTTCAAAAAATACTTTTAAAGATATTTTATTAAAGATCCATAGACACTAAGAAAATCCCCAATTCTTCAGCACTGACAGGATTCAAGAAAATAAGTAACTACACATACATCATGACACATAGAAACACAGCAACGGAACTTTGAATCATCGGTTTATAGTTATGTTGTTATCATTTAATTTTTGCTTGCTTGTAAGACTACTGATTAACTAAAACAAACAAACAAACAAAAGGATTCACTGAAATACAGAAAAGCAGATTTATTTAGCAGTGATATCAGAATGAATCATTTCAGGTAAACCCGCATTTTGGCTGGTGGTTTAAATAAATGCAGGTACTGATGATGTCTGTAGCACTTCAAATAGGCCACAGTTTACTCAGTTAAATATATTTCTATTCTTCCCTGTTAACTATTTTTCTTGTGCCTCTACTGACTCTAACTGGTATCTGAAAGCATTTAAGAATCTAATTATAGTGCCTAGGATAGGTAATTCTTTTTTTCTCCAAATTTTTCCAGTAAGAGACCAGAATAGTTGCTTTCCTTTCAAGAGTAAATTATTGCAAAGCTGTGTCACAGTAATACTAACTTACCAGTCTCATTAAAAAGTAGCTGGATGGGAGAAAACCCACAACTAATTAAAATAGACATATAATCTTTAACTCTGCCACAGCCATGTGACACCAATACAATTTGAATGCTTGAAGTTGAGAAATAATTTGTGCTTTTTTTAAGACACTGTGGCACACTTTTAGAGGGCAACCCTTGAACTCAAAATAGATGCCCTTAGACGCACCTTTCCCCTCAACTCATTTGTAATGCTCAAAATATCATCTCCCAATATCAACCAGATGTGCACTTGGGTATGGTATTGCTCCCTTTTTTGCTGTCTCTTTTTCCTAGTTCATTTAAGCCGGAGTCTATATTTTATATGTGTGCAAACAGAAAAAGGCTGTGGTATCTATTATTATTATTTCTTTTTTTTTTTTTTTTTTTTTTTTTTTTAAAAAAATACAAAAAAAAATTTTTTTTCCCCCCAAAAAAAAAAATTTTTTTTTTTTTTTTTTTTTTTTTTTTTTTTTTTTGGTAGATGCTGAAAGTTAATACTGATTGAACAGGCTGGCTAATTTCATGAAAGAGAAATCCATCAACAGTTACTGTTCAGTTAATGCACAGACACTACTTCGGCTAAGGCAGCTATAGAAACTGAAAGAACCCTGAAGAAGTTTCTTGAAATTTGAAGGTTGTTGCACTTCAGTGGTAGATCAGCATTTTACTCTTTCTGGTGTATTCAAATCTGTTCAAGCCATCCAAGTGTTTGATTCAGGAATGGCCAGAAATTTCTGTTACAGTCTACAATTCACATTCTTAGACAGCATCAGGACACAGAGGGTTAACTTGTCTATGTTGTGTCAAAGACTGTAAAGATTGCCTGTATTGTTACTAGATTAACAGTAGAACAAGAGAAAGAAATATTCAGTCTCTCTGTTTCCCAGTCCACACACAGCACCACTTAAAAGTAAGACACCTTTCTGTGTAGAAAGTTGGGGAAAAAACACATTGAAAATTTTTTCTTTTTTTTTCTGGTAGGAGGAGAGAAGGAGAGATGAAAAAGAAAAAGGGAGAGAAGGGGAAGGAAAAAGAAAAAATGAGAGAAAATAAAAAAGAGAACAAGAAAAGTTGAAGCTCAAAACTTTCACACTGTAGACAACTTTTTATGTTGAGTCACAATATTTCCTTTTATCAACATGCAAATGCTTTTAGACCTTTGTTAGCAGTATCAGTCTAAAAACTAAGTGTATACTCACATGAAGTGAATTACTTTCACTTTCAGTTATTAGGCTCTAAAAATAGAAGTTTGTAGTAGAAAGAAATAGAAAGAAATGCTGACACAAATTTAACTATCCCATTGAGAAGTGCACCCCTATAATAAGACTGTTCA
Source organism: Nothocercus nigrocapillus (assembly GCA_013398345.1). NCBI lineage: Eukaryota > Metazoa > Chordata > Aves > Tinamiformes > Tinamidae > Nothocercus > Nothocercus nigrocapillus. Next base: position 619,329 of record WBNA01000161.1, on the reverse strand, counting down.
TATTTATTACTTTTAGTAGAAAGAAATAATGTTCCAGTGGACCCTTTTGAAGACACAGCAATGTCAACCGAAGGTAGTGTCTGGTTTCTGGGCATGAATACGGAATGTCATTAAATATCACTTTTCTGAATGTTTTGCAAAAGGAAGAAAAAGAAAGGAAAAAAATAAAAAGCCTTTAAGAATTCCTCAACCTATGAATTCAACCTTAAACAGAAATTTCAAATAAACCAAAAGTCTGCAGATGAGCAGTAAAAACATAAAGCATGGAACAGTTCACCTATTCACTTACAGGAAAAAAATACCCAACAGCTGTTTCACACTTGCCACTACTATTAAACACAGTATCCTTGAAATCAGAGCTACTGGTGAAATAAAATGCTGAGCTATCTCTGTAGCGCTAAGGAGAGTTAATTTAGTCTGTGAAAAGTCATGAAGTTTCCTCAGCCTTATTTACAGCTAGTTTATTATGCAGTGAATAATCCAAGTTCGTTTAATTATTCCCCATATTTCTTATTTCTAACGCTTTACTCTCCAATTTTATTTTCCCACTAAATAATCAGGGTGTTGTGTTTATGCAGTATAGCTACTAGGTGACTACATCCTTGCACACAGTACAGTATGTGGCATTGCCTATAATGCCAGTCATTATTCTTCCTAACTTCACTAACTTTCTCCTGCTGAAGCGTTTAAGATTAATGAGGCATTTGTTCTCCATCAAGACACTTTGTATGAATATAGTTACACTTCCAGAAGCTGTGCAGATGACTTATTTAATATTATTTGATTTTGTTGTTGTTGTTGTTTTGGGAGGCTGATTTATCACTATTCTGGGGGCCTTAACACAAATGGATTCCACATCATTCTTTCCTTTGCCAATAAGCATTACCAAACAGGACCTCCTGCATAGTAGAATACAAAGCTATCCTTAAAGATGAAAAGGCTGACAGAAAATATTGTAAAGCATACATAGCACTATTCTTTCCACAGCTTCTTGTTCTTTTTTTCCTCTCTCCACTGCACAAAACTGCTATTTTGTCTTGTTTGCCAAGCACATTCCAGTAAGGATTCAAACTCTTACTTGGAAGAGGATTCCTCAAACATGCAAACTCTTCCTCAAGTTAATATTCTCTTTCTCTGCAGCAGTGTGAAGATGGATATTTGAAGATGATTTCAGACTTCAGATAATTTGGAAGTTGGACTATAAGACCATAGATATTTTTTAATAATTAAGTGATCTTGTGCACATTTCTGATGCAAGAACTGGTATTTTAAAAGGCATGTGGATACATAGGTCCCACAGTTCATTTAATCTCAGTTTCAAATACGCTACAATAGCCATAGTGTTCAGGAATACTTAACTTGAACAAGGTTACTTAACTTGATAAATAAGGCGTTTTTTCCCCTTTTTTTTCCATATAGAAACCAACAGAGCAGGAACCACATAAACAAGAATATAAAATACACTCACTCTCTAGTCCCTTAAGCAAAAAGAGGTTTTGCAAATAAGCAGTTTTCATTAATTATGCCTCTCCTTCCAGTGACATTTAAAAAGCAAATTAAAATACAGTTAAATATCATATGTACAAGAACAGGTATTGAAAATTTATACAAATCAAAAATTGATTAATAAAAAATACATAAGTATGTAATTCAAAAGTAGCATACAGTTTTCAGCAGAAGCTTGCTGAGACTAACACAAATTGCATATTTTAATAAGCCAAAACAGTTTTCTGCGCAGTACTATATTCAATTAAGTTATCTTTTGTTAAAGATGACCAAAAGATTGGTTAAAGGGGAATCATATTCATCCTGAAGTATAAAGCTAGATTTGATGAAAGCATCATACGATTTTTAAGTGAAAGCTTTTAGGATAATTTAAGGTTATTCTTCAACCTCTGGACAGAAACATATCCTAACATGATAAATAGGACCAAAAAAAGAGTATCAGCAGTGTACAATCATGCAGACAGAAGCAATGGGTTTCCTTTCACACAAAAATGCACTAACAGATTTCAGTTGGGTATCAAGCAAGCTTTTCTCCACAAATACTAGACTCACACTGCTTTGTAGTGAATAATACTATTCAAATAGACAATGAAAAAAGAAAACCACAGGAAAAAGAAAAAAAAAAAGACAAAACTCATGATTCAAGGAACAAGCAGCTCTTCTTCCACTACTCCTGACAAAATGTTTGCTTAATACATTTTTTTAAATCTTCAACGAGGAGATTCTGCAAAATCTCCACATATCCCATTCCAGTATTTCACTACTTTTACAAATAGAAATTTATAAATTTTCTTGAGATTAATGTAAACATCTGTTGATTCATTTTAAGGCAACTCATATTGTCCCTAGTAGGAAGGGATGACAACAGATTATCTTTGAGGTATACATATCATGTTACGTTAGAGAATACTGTGTATTTCCCTTCCGTCTTCTGGCTCCACTGAATAATTTCAATGCTTTTCAGCCTTCCCTTCTGGAATGATTAAAGTCCAGGAAGAATTACTGAAAAGGATTTTTTTTTTTTTTTTTTTTTCCCTTTTTTGAAATGTCATTTTATTCCTCCAGTCCATTCGGTCTAATCCTTTTTTTGAAGTATGTGTGTTCACAGCCAAACACAGCTCTTTAGCTGGGCTCTCATCAAAGCCGAAGAGAGCAGATTGTTCCTCCTGTTTTCCTGGCCTTACTCCCAGTATGGAGTTTGAGCATCCATATTTGATGCTTGGATGTTCTTAGACCAGCATAGTATGTTCGATTTTTGACCACTCTAAGGGCAGCAAGAGCTCCTGTCTAGGGAGGCACTCCCATCTTTTATGCACGCAGCTGATAATTCCTCAGCATTTCACCTATCTCTGTCGAATTATATATAATTTATTTTTTATTATTTTTCCAATATAGTAATATTATTTCTAACTTTATCCTGCAAAATGCCTGAGGTCCTTTGTACTCACAGAAAATTCAGCAATAATGCTTTATTCATCCCTTAATTTCATTGAAATATTGAAATAGCTCAAGAATGGAATATATTTAATAATACTAGACAGTTGTGGAACAGTTAGACATACTCTGCAAGTTTAACACCACGGAATTTGCCCATAAAATATATTTCCCAATCAGCTGTGCCATCTTAAAATGATCCTTTGTCATCTTAAAATGACTTTAAATGGACCAGGCTAGATTTGCATGTATGTTTCATAAGACATGAAAAGTAAGTAAAAGTGGTCCACAGACCACTCAGACATTGAGGTTTGAAACCAAATCCATATTATAATATATCTGGCAATGACTGCTCTACTTTTCTGTCTTGGATATCAAAATTTAAAGCATTATTAAAATCTTGTAAAAGTCAGGACACATCAAATCTTAGGTTTATGCCTCATTCCCAGGAGCTGTCATGGCAAAAAAAATCAAATGGCTTGATATGGTATATTCTTAAATGCATACCCCTTTGCACTTACAACTTTATTATTGTATAGCTGCTTAGAAATTAATAGATTGATAATTTGGTCTTTCTCCTGAAATGCCAGCCATTTCCTCCCCTTTAAAAAACATACGTTATTTTTTCTGCTGCTGGCAGCTCAGTCTGCAAATTCTCAGACTTAATCACTAACTGTTCTGAGGCTGCTTCAGCAACTCTAGACTACTGAGACACCCTAATATTCAAAAAGAAAAATTAGGCTGGGTATAACTCACATACGAGTAAAGAGCAGAATTTCAACAACCGCCTTATTCACATCCTTTAAGAATCCATGGGAGTTTTGTTACTTAGCACTGATGGCTAGGCAGATTTCACATTTAGTATCTGTCATTTCTAACATCTTTCACCTGACAAAGAACAGTTCACACTAACACATGAACAACACGTAGCAACAAAGTATACCGGGTATTCTTAGTAAATTTAGTATTAACGGGAGATGCCAGATTTATTGTCCCAGTAAAAAGCAAAATTAGATCATGCACAAAGAAAAACAAAAGTATATAAACAAACAAGCAATACTAAATTAAAGTTTCTAAACACAGCACAACTAATTTGCGTCTTAGCTGCCTCAGAGACCTGACCTAGGAATGGGAAAGCCATTTTTTTCACCCCATATCTATTCAGTCTTCAACATCCCAGCACTACTTCCTAACTGAAGGTCAAAATACAACATTAAGAATGCGAATTTTATTCCACAGAGTTATTTCAAAACGGAACTCTCTTGAGGGCATCAGTTCAGGTGACCAGGTCACAGTTAAAGTTTAAAAATAATAGGAAGCTGTCAGCGCTATTTTTTTAGCTGTACATTTCTCAATACACGTCCAAAACCACAGCAATTCAGTTAAATATGCAATAGCTGAGGTTTATATTATATTAAGCAAAATTGTCTTTCTACTTGGGCAACACTTAGTATCAAGCCTTTGCGCCTAATTTTTTTATGTTCTTGACATTCTAGTTACTCTTCCACTGCTTTATCTGAAACATAATTTAGCCAAAAAAAGCCTTTTCTTGAGTTTCAAATAGTTACGTATACAACTTTTTAATGTGAAATTCATATTTTTTCATGTAAGATGTTAATAAGAAATACTCTACCCCTCAAAAGTCTCAGTTTTGACAAACAAGTGCTTTCTTTGAATGTGAATTTATCCCCTAAAATTTTGTCAAAGAACAGTCCTAATGAGGTCAAGCTTTATCTTTTGCCTCCACATTTTCATTTTTCTATCACATTCCACAATTCTCCCTTACACTCTAGACACACTCCACAATTCTCTCCCCATGGTGAAAATATAAGAGCCAAATCAGTCATCATCTTACTACTTTTGTTCTTATACTCTACCTACTGCTAGGCTATCTGAATGCCCTCTTCACTTGTAAACTAATGAAAATAATTTGCAAATTAAACCCCAAATCCTAAGCTCTTTTATAAACCTCTCTACAAGACAGCACTAACGAAATATGGGGCTGCATTTTGCTTCATATTTTTCAATGAATTTTTATAAACAACCACACTACAATCAAAAGATGAGGACTCCCCCCAAATTGCCCTGCCCTTACATTGCCGCTGACAGCAGACTCCAAGACAATTTTCTAGGCTTTTCAGTGTTTTTAACAGAAACATATGACTCAATCCCACTGCCGCCATACAAGATATTCATCAACGGTCTCCTTAGAATACCCACATCTGCCATTGCTGCCCCCTTCCAGAAAGGAAATGGACAAAACTTTGTGATGGATCAGCAGGACTGCCTACTGTTTGCTTAACTGACAATTAGATTGCATGTTAAAGGCACCCTCACACCTGACAGGGGAGACTGCTGCTTTTTCCCTCAGCCTTCCACCACCTCTGGAAGAAGAGATGCAAAAGCAGTTTCGGGGATCCTGAACCTTCCGACCATCTGATACGGAAGATCTAACAAACCTTCCTGGTTACGAATAAGAGATGAAAATTGGATTTTCCCTAGTAAGAATACTATGCCTACTAAAATGAGACCGCGTTACAGAGACAGAAATTGATTCACTAAATGTTTAATAGCTGTTCTCTGAGAGAACACTGGATGGAACGTTATAAACAGACGGTATTTTCGCAATGAGGAGTTCTAAGTCACTCTTTTCCTTTTGTTTTGCCCAGCTTACATTTACATTATGCATGCACTGTAAATGCTGGTTCCTCAGTTATTTCCTCAATACTCAACATTCACAAAGGAACATGAAAATGCTGACTATGTACAAAAGGAAAATGAAAGTTTTCACATTTCTTCTTACTTTTACTTTGCCAATGCAATCACTGTTATTTATCTTAAAAGTGGAGTTCATAATTGCAAGAAATGAAGTGTGAAAAGTGATATTACAGTTTCCAGGAGCGCGAATCCTCATTTCTTCTTGAGCTTGTCTAAAAATTTTATCATTCCATTTAAGGATTTAAATTTTTAAGGCATCTGGACTATCTGATTTTAATTCAACAACTGAATGAAAAAAAGCTGTGTTGCCATCAAAAATCATTATCACATTTCCTCAAGCTGTTTTAATGAAAACAAATATTAGCTGCCTTGGCAGGCCAACTGATAGACTGTTGAAATGTAAAATTTTAAATTGATTTTTTTTAGATAAATATAGAATCTGAGGACTTCATCAATTATAACTTACTTATCTATTTATTTCTCTTTGCATAAAACTATTGCACACAAATTTTTATGTCAAACAATAGGCATTTAGGAGCTTCAGGAATTAAATCCTTTTCTGATTATAAATCTTTAAATACTGTAAATCTTTAAATGATGTAGAAGAACACTTTCTTTCTAGATTGCAATTTACTATTCTATTTACCTTTCACTTTCCCAGTTGCCACAGATACATACTCCAGGTATAAAATATTCAGAGGAAATTTCATTTCTTATTCTCTGTCCTACATATATTTAAATGTTGTTCAGTTGTTTCTTTGAACAATATCTTACACAGAACTATTGTTAACCAAGACTTTTCTTAAGCATGTAAAGCTTCTCCAAGTTTCCATATCTCAAAATGTATCTATATTTTACACTGCAATATAATCTTATTTTGCAAATAAAGATTTCTTTAACAAAATTCTCTTCCCACAAAAAACAGATACACAGGCTACAATCCACATGGAACGTGTGCACTTTTTTTTTTTCCGGATCTATAATGTTTTAGATATGTGAAACTTACAGCTGTCCAGTCCCCTTTTCTGCATCGAGAACACAGCCATTCACTATGGATTTCATGAGAAGGAACACCATAGCAACCTAGAATAAGAGAGCTGGGTTGAGTAATATATTTTGCCTTTCTCTCTATGGCATCATACAATTCAGTACACTTAATTTCCTGTGACCATGTGACCCTTTCAATGCTGGGCTTTATGCTATTCCCACGTAGTCTAGGGAATATATAAATTATGTGTGCTTTACAAACCTCAAAAAAAAGAATTCATGTATTTAATATTTCCTTTCAGTTCAGTAGAAAGTATCCAATTCTCCCCTGCAGTAACAATGAAAAATTCAAATAAGTGCACTGACATTCACTCTGTGCAGTCACATTGTACTTCCATATGGATTTCACATGGACTTCATGGAGTCAAGTCCTAACATCTGTAGGCGATACTGAGGAAAATTTGTGCATTTATTGATCACTCTCAAAAGAAAAAAAGAACAGGGGGGATGTACAGTCAATGGCAATAATTACAAGTCCTCAAATATAGCAACATTTAATCCTGACTACTTAATAAGAATATATTGACATCACACTGTTGCTAAAATATCAGAAGAAAAATAGCTATTTAACAGCTAGGGATTGAAGCAAGAATCAGCAGTTGGCAGTCCATAATTATTGAAAAGTTTACAGAAACATTAACAAGGTCATCCAGGTCACCACAGCTGACAAGGTCACTGTATCTGGAGATTATAAAATTTTCTCAGACTGAACCAAGCAACCCTGAATGTAGGTCACAGTTGAAACTGTAGCTTTTGCTGACTAAGAGAAAGCTCCTCATCTTCCAATGAGTGCCATTCCAATTATTTCACGCAAAGATACGAGAGATCTTTTGGAACTGTAGCAAAGAAAGGCATGAATGTATATTTTACAAAGGCCAGTTTATTGCCTGCTAGATACCAGAATCAACATTGTGACTTTAAGAGCTTTTTTCTTCTTCTTTTCAATGGTATGGATACTTAACTTTGAAGCTGTAATTTTTTACTGTTTCTACTACAACCATTAACTAATAAAGGAATATTTAAAATAATTCACAAAAAATATTTAGCTAGTGCTTTAAATATTACATATAGAAATGTTCCTCAGGTATTCTGACATACTTGATGCCTCATTAATTATTACTTTATCAGTTAAACAAAATTTGATATCACATTTCTACCAACTGAACAATTAGTTTATTTACTTGCATGAACTCGTACACGACACTTTGCACAGGAAATCAGAAGACTTGTTCCATCTTCTTCAATGAAGGCATTTGATGGATAGTTTTCAGTGTTTTCTTCACTGTATATAAAACACATCTCTGGGATAAGTGGTTTTGTCTTTTCATTTTCAGCCAAAAATGTTTTCTCAGAGTTTGTTTCCCCAAAAGCATAATTGTCATCATTATGGTTGTCTGGCTGGAAAAAAAGATAGATAGATAGATAGATGGATAGATGGATAGATAGATAGATAGAGATAGATAGATAGATAGATAGATAGATAGATAGATAGATAGATGTTTAATTAAAAGAAAGGAAAACTTTACTTACTGATCCTTCTGATAATGGTGAAATAACTCTTCCCCTCAAAGTTCTTGCACTAACTATATAAGAGTTTTATAAGAAAATGGATGCTTCTGGGTACCTGTGTGTAATTCTACAGTTTCTGGACTATTCCAACACTGTGAGATCAAAAAACAGCAGACTAAAAATTCGTGCTATTGAAATGTCGCTCAATGATACTGCATCACGGTTTCCCTAAGAGCTCTTCCTCTCAGCCCAGGGCAGCTGAGAGTGAAGCTGCTAGACCTTAAAATCCCAGGAAGAGGACAGGAACTCCTGGGTAATGCTGACGTATCTGATATTTTTCTGCCAACTGCGAAGAACAACTAAACAGAGCAGCACCTGCCCATGACAGCTGACTTAATTGACTGGCAATTTCAACCTAATTATGCCTTCCTTTCTCACAAAAACAAAGAGGGACCCTGGTAGGCCGGTTTTTAACACAAAATGAGTATCCCCAGTTGGAAACACACAAACATTTCCTAGATGGGATGGTGGGTGCAGAAAACAGCAAGGGGTGCTGGGGGGTTGGGGGAGCAGTAGGAGAGAAATCCATACTAATCCACTTTACAGCTTGCTTCCCTGACTACTGGAAGGGTCAAGAGAGTCTTTTTCCTAATCCTTACACAGAGGGGATTTCCCTTTTAACAGCCTTTCCCATTTGCAGTGAAGAGGGAACAGAAGAGAGCAGTCCCTACACAGTGTCAGGGAACACATTACAGTGGAGTTACCAGAGTTATCTCTTTTCTCCAAAAGAAATTTTGCGGTTTCCATGAGTGTTTCTGAGTTTGGGCAGTTTAGGATTTCTAAATTCTAAACTCACTATTTTCTTGCCCAAAGTACTTTTCAATTTTCCATCACAGGCCACTCTGCTTTGCAGGTCTGTGGAGTGCATGAGATCCAGCAGATGACTCTATTTTCTGACATTCTGACGTTCTTCAGAACCAAGTTCATTCATAAAAATGTTTAGAACAGTCTTATTTTTAAGGGTTTTTATATCCACTACCACGTGCACTTAAAATGCTATCAAGTTTTGCCTGCAACTCTCCTGGAGGTGAGAATGTTATATAGCATTAAGTATTTTTCTACACATGTACTAGTGTTAACTGGTAAAACACCACAGGTTACAAAAAGATTCAGATGAAAGGTTTGCTTCTGCTCAGCCTGTTCTTTAGAGTTCGGTGTATTTCTTTCATAATACAGTGATGACAACACAACACAAAAAAAAACAGTGGTTAGTGTATTTGTGCAAAAAAAATTACTACATTGCTCTGTAACAGTCCTTCAATGTTATTTTAAAGTAACTTGAAGGTCATTTTTTTCAGGTTAAATATTTTATTAAACTGAAAGCATTGAGTTTTACAAAACAAACAGCATTTTGTTGGTATTTCTAACTGATACTCGATATAAGATTTTCTCAGTCTGATATCAAGCAGCACTGTGGGTTAGCTTGTTTCTGTGAGAAAATTATCCTTGAGAAGGCCAAAGTACTGTGAAAACAGCTTTTTCTTCAGCATTGTTGGAAGGAGGAGTAGTAGTGGCTCAAAGCAAAAGCATTCAAAGAAGGACCTATAGGGAAGTCCCTAAAAACATGAATCTATGTGGATTCACCACCTGCAGAACTGTCTAAGGTCTATAATGCTATGCATACATGCTTCAACACCAATCCTACATGGACCCTAGAAGGTAAATAATGCTGGCAACTAATGCTAAATGCAGCTGAATGGAGTGTAAGTTCTAATTTCAGCCTTATCAGGTTTATTTAGTCTTTATATAAATCAAACACCTAAGTTTCTCTCATTTATTATTATTTTACTGGGAATTAAGTGGCTGGGCAGCTATTTCACATTTCACTGAAAAATGAAACTATAAGGATCTCACTTACCTTGTAGTACGGCATGAGCAGCGTGCAGATAGCACAGTGAGGTTCCTTTTGGGCACAGGCTGCATTATACTCTTTTTCAGCCTTGAAATTATGTGCTCTCTTCTGCCAAAGGTATATAAGAGGCCTGGCCCATGTCTCTGTCTCCTGTACTTCCTCTTCAGCTAGGGTAGTTTCAGGCAGTTCTTAAATAAAAGAAATAATTGGTTATAATGACAAACAAATGACACTGATGCTGTCATGAGCACTAACAATGAATTTGGCAATGCTAAAAGAAATCTATGTGTAAATACTATTGGAGAAGACTAAGTGAATTATGCATTAGGACAAACAAGCACAAAGAGATTTGACATCGCTATCACACATCGACTATTTCACATACACTAAAGTATTTCAGTAGTTCTGTTACTTAGAATTTGTGTTCCTATACTCATCAAAATTAATACATTTGTCCATTCCTCACTTCTTCCAGCCTCTACACTCTATCATGGCACAGACTCTGCTTTAAATTCCTCATTGGTGAAATACGCTACATTTTGTCAAACAGCTTCATGAATGGCAGCTTTCAACTTTTTATGTAACCTCTCGCAAGAAAAACAGACAAATGTTACAGACATTGAATAATGGGGAACGATCGGATCTAGGTCACAGCTGGACTTTCAGGAACGGTGTACGCCAGACTCCATTACAGGATAAATGATTTACTACCAGTGGTCGGTTATGGCATTTCACTTATTACTAGTGTTTCTGTGCAGTACTTCTTCGTAAGAACAGCATTATGAAATAGAAAGTATCTAGAAGGGCTACAGAATAAAGCAGGAGGGCAGCTCAAAGAGAATGAACTTATTCAAAGAAGAATTTTAAAAATCAGTCATTTTCTCTCGAGAAAAAGACATGAAAAAAATAGGAACCCAGGAAAAAAAAGGAGTGGGTACAAAACTCTGCCCGTGTAAAATCAGTTTCTTAACTACTGATGACTCAGTGAGCAGAAAAAAAACAGCCTAGCCACATGTTTGAGTTGGCTGGAAACCTGGGAGGTAGCTTGATGGGCAGTCTAACTACTTGAGCACCTGCAAACTACATCGGTTTAGAGGATGGAAATGTCTTTGCATTCGGGAAACCTGAGAGTAAATTGTTAAGTCGTTTTTCCTGAACTGCGTTCTTACACCCTTGTTCTGACCAGTGACAAGGTCTGCGGTTCTGTTCCTTCAAACAGACTGTGCCTAATAAATATTTTTTGATCAATGAGAAGATATGTAGGTGTCAATCAAGGTTAAAGAAAACGATGAGAATGTGGAAAGGAAACAAATTGGCGTAAATTGAACAGATCTTAGAACAGAAGTTTAAAAAAGAAAAAGTGGCATGTGGTCTGTTTCTAATGATGTACTTGGAAAAAAATGTTTATTTCAGAAGAGAATTCCAACAACAGAGGAGTGTTTAATGAAGTAAAGTAAGCTGAATCATCACATTTCTTCAGCCCATGACTGCCTACATCCACATTACAGAAACAGAAAGGCTTTATGGATCTCCTCCCTATGATAAACTAACATCCATTGCCACAAACACATTATAAATTTGACAGCATTTTTTATCAGTGTCGAATAAAATATGGATTATATAATATTGTCTACAAGAAAGCCAAATGTTGCATAAAGAAATTAATTTTGTATCCTGCATGTGAGTTTTCTTCCATTTTTATGAAGAATAGAATTTCTCAAGAGAACTGGTATCACTTCAATAAAAATTTGCTTGCTTATAATCCAGGTAAAGGAAAAAAAAAAAAAAAAAAACTGTCTGCAGAAAACCCTGTCACCAAATCCATATTCAGCAACAGATCTTTACTGTTGATTATGTAGATACAAATGTGAAGCAATTAAGAAAGAGCTGACACAAGGATGAGATGAAATATAAAATGTGGAACTCAGTTTTAAAGTTGCCTGATTATTTTCTTGTTAGTTAAATATCTCTAGCAAGAAGGAACACTTTTTTATTACTTATAACTTTTATTAAATCAAAAAAATAAATAGCGCTCTAATCTCTGCCTTTAATTATAATCCTATATTTTTTAACTTTCCTTACAGAATAATATCACAAATGATTTCAATTTTGCTAACTAATAATTCTAATCTTTCAGAATTATTTCTCTGGTATTCTCTTTTAAGAGCTTATAGTACCATCATTTTAAATATTTTAATTCTAGTTGTACGCTGATTGAGAATTCTGGGACTTATACTCCTTAGTCAGATCCCAAAATTCAGATCTTCAGCAGATCTACTTCTCACACACAGTTTTCTGGTTTCCCACTGCTCCTGCACATTGCTAAATTCATGGGCATATTGGTTATGCTCTTAATGAGACTAATATTTATGTCTTAATTGCACACAGACTCACTATTTCAGTTCCCCCTTTGGCGATTTTCACAGTCCTTTGCACACAGAGGGAGCGAAAGAATGTAAATGCCAGGAAGAAACCTGGGAACACTCTTACATCACCTTGTTGCTTTCAAGAGCTCTTTATTTTCAAATCAGAATTCCAAATCAAGCCAAGGACAAAATCCTGTATGTAGGACATACAGGACTGCATCTTAAACAACTTTCAAACTACTTTAATAAGTTTATTTTACCCTTAACCACCACTTTAACTACCACTTTACCCTTAACCACTTACTTTACCCTTAACCACCTCCAGTTAACTGGCTTTTGATTGGAAGCAAAGCCTCCCCAGTTGCCTCTGGTCTCCAACAAATTATTCCTTCTCCTTGGAGGCATCGCTACCTTCTCAGAGCTCCTTCCTGCCGTCCTTTCGTTTCCCCCTCGCATGGGCTACAGGACCTTCTGCTGCAATCACACTGCGCCCTCCAGTCTCACTGTTCTCTACCGGAATCGGCTCAGGAACCCGCGCAGGAAGCAGCAACACCCCTCCACCTCCCAGAGGAGGGCTGCCTAATCCAGCATGTTCCAACGGAAAGCAACACAAGCCAAGAGCACAGGAAACCCAAACTGGAGGATATGCTCAAGTTTCATTTTATCTCTTCTTATCCCCACTGTACAGTTTCTGATTTTCAGTTGTATTTAAGAATTTTGAAGGCAACCTAGGGCCTAATTTTTCATCTTTCATGGTTTAGAGAGATATTGCTTCATCTGCTTTCAATCAACATCCTCTCACACATACTTAAAGCCTCAAACGTCAACAGAAATTTATATTAAAAAATGAAAGTTACAGAATACCTGACTCCCATTACAGAGTAGGACAGCAATGTAGCCTTTGATAATTTTCTCAACGTGAAAAATACCATCTCTTATGTAAAGTATTTTACCTTAATTGAATTAGTCTGCCTTGTTCTGTTTTGCTTTACTTCAAATGTCCACCAATACCACTTACAGGGAAAATGTGCAAGTCAGCTCCTCAGCTGCTACAGGCTGAGTAGGCTCCCTAGTTTCCATCAAACCAGATAAATTACATAAGAAGCCATTATTCAAAGCAGTTATGCAAGAAAATAAAAAGTAGTGCTCAAAATTACAGTTTTATTTTTATCAAGTTACCATATTTGATGCACTATCTTTAGTGACTCCTTTCAACACTTATTGCATAGCTGAAGAGCCATCATCGACTTGGCCCACAATAAAATTAATTTGATTTACATTGGTATGTGTGGGTTCAGAATGGGCATTCATATGCCACATCCAACTTCAGAATTTTTTGATCAGATATTTCTGTGAGGACTACAGAGGCACTCTGCATCTCTCCATGCTCCTGAGAAAAGTTATAAAAGGCACAAAGCCACTGCAAACTCCAGTTTCCATCCATTCCAAATTTATTTTAAGTGACAACTCCACAAGTCAAGATAAAGAAAAACTCCTGGCATCCATGTTGACTAAAAAAATCAGAAGTTCAGTTGTCATAAGCAAATAGGATTTCCTCAGTGAGGAGTCCTCACGACTAGCAAAAATCATGGTGAAAGTACCAGCTCCTACAGCGGAAGACGGTTGAACCTTCCCTCCCAAACAACACATCTACTTCCTGAGACCAGTGTGCAACGTTTCATGAAGCACCATGAACATGACGTTCCCCTAATAATCTTACATATTTTCAGTTATCTGAAAGAGCATTAGAATTCTGCTCAAGTTCTGCAAAAACAAATTTTGACAAATAGTCACTTACATCCTTCTGCTTCTGCCCAGCAGCAACACTCCACAATACATTAGTGGAGCCATTATTTAACCAAACCCTCTCTGCAGTAAACAGACTCATCCCCAAAAGCAGCTACCAATTGCTCAAAAAAATACACAAAACGATCAACTTGACAGATTGTGATCTATCAATGTGCTAATGTGCTAAGAACGGCATCTACCTATAGAGAGCAGTTTCCTCAGGAGGTGCATGAACTACACCTAAGGAAGATCCCTAAGGACACATACAGAAGCTACGTGACTTCCATGACCACTGTCACCTGGATCAATTCCTTTGTCAGTTCCTCACAGCTCACTGGCAGTAGATGTACAAATCCAAATTCAGTAGGTACATATCAGAATTCAAAAAGGCACATATCAGAATTCCCTATGTCATTTTTTTTTTCACACAATTAAGAATAGATTTTTCATCTTGATTAATTGCTGTTATTTTTAGCAAAGAAATGTCAAACCAATTTGCCCAGAACATAATGTACATGTGTAAGTGGCAATAAGAAAATACAGACAGTGCACCTGCTAGACATGACAAGGAAACTCACTGAACATTTGCAGCCCTCTTGACGGAAGTTTTTGAAAATTTCCAAAATCATATGTATAAGGTATATGCACTTACCAGAAATATTCAGAGAACCATCTTTAAAGTTTACAGTTAACCTACCCTCATTATTTAATCTCCATTTGAATCATACTACTCCAATAAAAAATTTTCCATAATAACAAATATTGTATCAAAAACTGAGGCCATCACTTTAGATTTTTTAAAAGAAAAGGTCTTTAACATAACATCTTTTCACACAACACTGTGTTCAAGTATAAATGTGATTATTTTAAAAATTTAATTCAAAAATTCAAGTTGTTTAAGACTTCAATGGAACTATAATTATTTGATTCTCTTTCCTATAATCAAGCCTCTTCTTTCTCAAGACTGTCTCAGGAGAACTTCTGTATATTAGCCATCATGCTTAGGAGAAGACAAAATATAAACATGCATGTTCTTATCTAGAAATGTTGTGTAGAGACCACCTCAAAAAAGTTGTAGCTAAGAAAGATCATTCACAGTCAGGAAACAAAAAAAAAAAAAAAAAAAAAGACAAAACAAAAAAATCTTTCATAACCTAGCATCCTTGTTTAAGTATGCATTGAATTATACGTAATTTCAAACCAGCCATTAACTTAACAGCTATAAATCAGCTTCTCTTTACCCTTTTGTGACAAGTAAGAGTGGTGTGGATCTCACAAAATTTAGTCATTAACAACAAATATAAAGTCAACTTTTGAGTTTCAAGATTTCCATGAGAAGGGAAAAAAAAAAAATGTTATCTTTAGATAACTTAAACTTAACACAAATCTCAAAACGAGCAAGATGATGATATTTTGTAGGAACCAACAAAGAAATCTTTGGCATCCTGTAACGTGGAAGAAAAAGGTCAGCAAGCAGAGACTCAACTGTACCAAGAAAAACCAACACTCTTGAAGGTATTCCAAATGACAGCACATTTTTAACACAAATCAGAGTACTGTCCCTCCAATTTACACATTAGTGTTATGAAACAAGAAAACATAATGGAGTGATACATTACCCTCACCTAAAATTCTGTCCACAACTGTAAGACAAGCTGAGTTCTGCTAAAGTGTTTGGCAATACAAATTAAAGCAGACAGAAATTTCATGCCTAAAATAAATTTTCCAAGTTGGAACACACTTTTAAGTAAACTAAAAGACCACTTACTGAATACACTTTGCTAACATTCTAGGCTTGTACTCAAATACCTTATTAAAAGATAACAATACTTCATTAAACATATGACTACTTTTGTTATGCTTTGATAATAGTAATTATGTGGCGGCCTTGCACCCATCAAAATAACACTCTCAGTCGTCACAGCCTTCCAAGGACAGCTTAGTGTATGAGGCTGTAAAGATGCAAAAACTATTTTAAATATTTACATGAATAACGTCTTTTTCTTGTAATTTCTATTTTTCTGGCTGATATTGCATCACATATTTGTAGAGAATCTTAAAATGAATATCTGTCCCCCAAAATGTATTAATGGGGTGATGTAAGCTATGTAGAATATTCTTCCTTTTTTAATGGCATTTCTTACTGCCACCCCTAACCTGAGATCTTAAGTTTGATGCTTTTTTGTAATACTACTTCACCAGATATGAATTATAATGACATTAGGCATTTGTTTCCTGAGGCTATAGAATATAGAATCTTTGTTCCCAAAGAAAGATGCAGAAACACTTGACAGGTTAATTACTGACTTCATTTGTATGAAAAAAAAATGTTACAACTTACTGTATGATGCAATAATTCGGTCTTAGTGATAATGATACTACTGGATGGTTATCAATGCCAAACTCTATCCTATTTGGTGATATCACCTTTATTCCTGAAAATAGTATTTATTCATTAATTTCTAATTAATTTCAATATTATTTTTTAGGATAGACCAGTTCTGATTTACAAAACTATTTCTACAAAATTGTCTAGCCAAAAAGAAAATTATGTCTTGGAATATGTTTTGGTTCAAAGCAAACTCTTTCTGAAACAGAGTACACAGAAATCAGTTACTGTGCTGCTTTCCAAATGGGTTAAGTGAATAATGCTTGAATTAAATAAATGCTTTGTTTTCACAAATGTTTTTAGCTTAATAGTTTGTGATAAACTTGTTCCAACACTCCATACCATTACTTTGAACAATTTTTGCTTACTAAGTTAAACTGAGAATCTCAGAAGGAAAAACATTTGGGACATTTGCAGAATGGGCTGTTGCCAGTATTTGTTCATCTAACCCAGCAGATGTGAAAAGCCATAGATGCTAATACAGTATAATTTTATTTTGCCAATCTCAACACTGATTTTGCTGCTTGGGGTTATGTTCCACTGATGCTTCCTGGCTTTGTATAGCAGTATTCTCTGCTATGAAGAGCAGAGCAGCATCTGTTATTTTTCAGGTAGTTGAGCATAATCCCAGACCTGGGAGGCATTATATATAGTTTCAAATGTCCTGGAGAAAGCAATAATAGGGGAGAAAAAAAAGCGGGGGGTGGGGAAGTCAATCAGGAGAAAAGACTTGTAACTTTGAAACTTCATTGTTCCTAAAGTATGTCTGCAAACTTAATTTCAGAAATTGTGCTTCCCTTTTCTGGTCATGAAAGCCATAGATTTCACAGCAAAAGATTAAAATGTGAACTTTTAATTTAACAGTACCGCACTGTATGTACATATTTGGTTAAAGAGCCTGGTTGCTGAGTTATTAATTAAGTCTTCAGCTTGCATAAAAGATGTATATGAAGACAGACATGCTGGATCAAAGCACTAGAGGGTAAGCCTAAGAACTCCTGGAATAAATCTGGGTTAGTTCACAAGAGAAACTAATGGGCTTTTTTGTTTCAAAAAGTATAATATTTTAAAAGTGGAGTGCACTCATATTAGCAGACCTCAAATGTTTTGAAAGGTCAGAAAAATTAAGAGTTTTAAAAAATTCATAAAGAGAGGAATTTACAGAATTGAAAGATTAAGAGATTAATTTAGATATTAGAATACTCTGACTTTGCTTGCACGTACTTTTAGGGCCCAGTAATTAAATTTCTGTTTGCCCTGTATTTGAACTGTATTTTGCAAGTGCTACATTCTGCTAAATATAATTTCTACATGTATGCTGATTTTAATTGCACTGCTGTATCATTGTGCTATATCAAAATCCCACGCAATATCAACAAACTTCAAATAGGTCAATTTTGCATTATGCAATAAAACCTCCAGGTGTTTAAAGGAATCTGGTCAGCGTACTGAACACTGACATTAATTGGTATAGCTGTCAGGATATTCTTAAGGGTGAGTGTTACTTAACTATAGCAGCAATGATTACTTTGGCAAGGACATGATTCTCAATTTGGTACCACTGGGGTAAAAACCTAATAGAGAAGAACTGTATTGTTATCAAAACCAGGTTGTGATAAGACTCGCTGCAAATGGGACCACTACTGGAAAAATCTCACCAAAATATATGAAAAGGAGGGTTGGAAAAATCTAGCTGGATTTTTTTATGAATAGAAAAAAACCCACACTGATCCCACTGACACTTGGGATGAATTCAAAAACAGAAAGGTTCTAATAAGCTGGAGAAAGGAAAAAGGAAAAGAAGGGCTCATTGCTGGGGAGCTGCTTCCCAGTAGCAGCAGAGATGTCAGAAGAGGCAAAATGGAAGAATAGCATGCTAGAACAAGAAAAAAAAATGTATGTTTAGGAAAGATAACATGATGCATAAGTGAGGTACACAGAGAATTCGCCTAAGTTCTTAAAAACAAACTTGCAAACTCAAATTACATCCAGTGCCTACCTGCATGGGGATAATTTACATCTTCTACAGCATTAAAGCAATGACTATTTAAGTATCAAGGATGAGGGAAAAAAGAGAAGATATTTGGTTTGATCCTGATCCTCCTCACAATAATGACTCAGAAGATCCAGGAGAAAGTACTGCTGAAATGGTTAGTACCACGGTAAAAGTTGAATAAACGAAGAGAGCAATGGGCTTTAACTGCCTGCAATCAACATACCCCTTCCCAGAGACTGGGGACATGTAACTTCATGATGGTGAGTAACTAAACTGACATTTATTGAACTGTATATTGCAATAGCTACACTCTGCTAAACGTAATTTCTATTGGTATGCTGATTTAAGTGCACTGCTATATCACTTTCTTAAACTGAAATGGTATGTCACTTCTACTAACTTAAAATAAATAAATCTTGTGGCATGCAGTAAACCTTCCTTGTGTAAAATGTCTAAAAGAACCAGGTCAGAGGGTATACTCCAAAACTATTCTATATGTCAAATGATAAATAATAAAACCCCCTTGACTTACACTAGTATATTCTTGCTAGACTCCCTTCCCTTGAAAAAGCTCTGAGGATTCCTAACCTACAGAATCAGGTTATGTTTACCTTATCTGTAAGATCAACCTTCCAGGACTATAACATTTTCATTTTTTAAAACTTCCATTTTACTTTGCTTACTTATTCCTACAACAAAATCATTCCCTAATTCAAACTGTGGAACATAAAGTAGAAAGACTTAAAAACCAGATCCTCCAACCTCTCAAAGTAACCAAACAACTGTTTGGTGACTGTGGAAAATAGAATAGAGCCCTTCTAGTCAAAGATGTCCACTCATTCTGGCTACCAAGGCTGAAGCAAAAGCAATGAATTCTCACTGAAACTCAAAGAGATGAACTACCTAATCATTTCAAAAAAAGTTACAGGTACTTATGATGTCTGAAACCAAAATCAAAACTTATTAAACTGGACAACCCACTAGCACTGAGGTCACAGAAGTGGAAGGGTTTTTACGTCAATAGCCCAGCACATCAAATAGCATATATTAGAAAAAATGTCCATTTTAATAATGCATTACAGAAATCACAGTAATTTCTCCTATCTTTACAGAGTACAACTTTAAAGAATATTCACTGGCTTCGTAACTTAGTTCAAAGAGGCACTAGATCTAAATCAAAGAAGTAACAATAGCAAACTTCCTGGAATTTACTGCTTATACCACGAGCAAAAAAAAAATGTAACTGGCAACACAAAAGCATTACAAGAAGAGTCGAAAAGCTAAAAACAGGCTGATACCTTCTCTCTGGTAAAAGCTGTATTTCACAGCAGTATAAATCATTTATTATCACTGTTCTTTCCACTCCATTCCCCCATGTAAATTTTTATATTGTTTAATGGCCAAAATTTTTAATTTCCATTTAAAAAACAATTCACTTGCAGTCACTGTACTTACCAGTTACAAGATTTGATAGGTAAAAACAAACGAGACTGGAATTTTTAGGAACTGCCTTTAGCATTCAAACAGGTACTTCGTGATTAGCTTATGAAACACCACAGTTTCCAGACAATTTCATGAGCTTACTAAAGCTCATCTAAGCTATCAAATTCCAAATGTAAACATAAACTGCACTTGCAGTTTTTATAGAACTAAGAACTACTTCACCCAGAAAGTCTGAGCATGCTTCCCTTTATGCAAGTATTTAGTCAAGGGATATCAATGACGTAAAATCAGCATATTGTAAAGGATTCAACAAAATAAATGAGGTTATTTATAGAGAGATAAAAACTTATTTCTCTTTCTTTAAAATTAATCGCTCTTGAATCTCTGGACACTTATATAAGTGGCCCCTGAAAAGCAACAATAGACCAGGTCTCTCTGTTCCTTTGACTCTCGAAGTTAACCAGTATTACCTCACTAGAGTAAAAGTACGAGTAGTTCTTTCTCCTCGCAATTCTTCTGATTTCTGAGAATTTTCCAAGCTAACACACAATCTAATCATTACTATTTTCTGAAATTCTCTACAAAGTTTGTCCAACCTGCTCCTCAGTATGCATATCTGTACAAAAATGGAAAAATATAAAAACCTTTCTCCCAATTTTCAGGAATCTCGCACCTATTAATTAAGAGAGTCAGCAAAATATGACAAAATTATTTGATATTTCTCCCATATGCTAAAATTTTAATAGATTTTCATTGATCAAGTACCCAAAAAAGCACACAACTATTTACTACAGGCTTTAGAGCATTTTAGAAACCTTACAGACCAAATTCACCAATCAATATTTTTTATGCCACTCTAGAAATGAAAAGCAGCACCAGGTGGGAAAAAAAAAAAGCTTATCATTATTTTATATCTCTACAGCAGCACAAAACACCCGAGTTTGACCTTTCTCCATATACCATTCCAGGATAAATGCTCCTGAGCAAACCACAGTTCAAGTTTTGAGGAGCCAGGTTACTTAAATGCTGAAATTTAAGTGTGTGGTAAAGTTCTTTGCTGAAGCAAGGTCTTGGGTATTTGCATTTCTTCATAAATCAAACACAGAAGACTTGGAATGAAAAGATTCAATCACAGCTCTAAATTCAGATGATAAATCAATGCTTCAATTGGAATTATAAATAAATAGCTTCAGGCTACAGCCCCAGCTCAGATCACTAAAACAAATACCCAGCGAACGCTCCATAAAGCACATACTCTAGACAACAACTGCACTCAGTGTCTCTTAAGGATCAGATTGTGTGTTTTTTTGTACATTAAAAAGCATATGATTATACACACGTCTTTGTGTATAAAGAAAGAAAAAGCATTTAGTAAAACAACATTGGCATTAGAATCAAATCACTTTCAATAGTGACAGTGTACAAAGTAGCTTTAGATTTTTACAGACAAAGGTAATGCAGGCTTGTTTTTTTGATTTCAGAAAAATATCACTACTGTGATATCTTGAAACGAGGTTAACTTATTATGTAATGCTCTGTACCAATATCCAAGGGAACTAATCCTCTTCAAATATGTCATACATTTTCTGTGTTTCTCTTTGGACTTTAATTATAAAAGCAGAAACTAGACTCTGGAAGATAATCTTACAGAAGAGGCATCTGTCTCCTTGGCAAACTTTGCATCCAGTTTGCCTCCTGACTCTAGCTACCCTTGAGAAGGCTGCTGAAAGGCTGTGCTACTACAGCAGGAGAAACATTTTCCTTCTGGCACGCTTGATGATCAGGAAGCAAACAGGACTCCGTATCTGAGCCTGAGTTCTTTCAGAGGCAAAATGTAATTGTTTTAAAGCTACCTGATAAACCTGTGCAATTAGAGTTGCAAGTTGAGAGAGATTAGCTCTGCTTGTGAAATATGTCAAGGGACAAGAGCTGCCAGTGGCTATAGTGAGAGTTGACAGTTCTCACCATTTCTGGAGATGAGCTGCTAGCCCACAGGCTTGACAAACAGTACTGGACATACAGGGAAGGCTTCTGCCTGACCTTTCCGCACCTCCCTTTTCTAAATATCTACTTGGGATTCTGACACAAATTCATAAAGCTCTGAGTTTTTGTAATAGAGCATGCTACCTACATGCTAGAATTTTTCCTTAATTATTGCAATGTTATTAATTTCCTTAATTAGTATAATCTATTCTTCAAAATAAATTTAGACAAAACAGAAATAATGTTAAGTAGTACAGGAACAGAGAGAACACCATCCTTTCTATGGCACCGATACAGCTGTAAGTAGTGGATCATGATTGACAGTGTCTTTCAAAGGTGCCGAAGTATGAAAAATACAAATTTTGTACTTGCCTACCTCCCTTCCCACACAAAAGCAACCTATTTTTAAAGAAGTAAAATTTAAAAACAAGATTAATGCAGCATGGAAGTAAAAATGTTAATGCGAACTTTAATACTCCTGTGGAAAAATAAACATGTATCTATGAACTAGTTAACACATTCCTCTATAGCTCCTAAATGAATGTCAGAAAAAGAGAGTTAATATTTCTTTCCTAAATGAGTAATGATCTTCAAGTCAAATCTGGCATTTTAAGCTTTGAAGCAAAAGAATCATAATTGCATCTACAAGTATAATTTTAACTTTTTTTTCAGCATGCTTAACCTATTTATGACTTCACTGAATATGCCTGCTATAACTCGAATACCGGTTTCAGCTCAAGAACATCTCATGGGCTGCTGAAACTGAATGTAAAAAACAAAGGAATCTTTACTTCTTGCTACAACACAAGTCAAAACAGAATCAAAGAATGGCTGAGGTTGGAAGGGACCTCCAGAGATCACAGACTCACAGAATGGCTGAGGTTGGAAGGGACCTCGAGAGATCATCTAGTCCAACCCCCTGCTCCAGCAGGGCCACCCAGAGCATGGGGCACAGGGTGGCATCCGGGCGGGTTGGGAAGATCTCCAGAGAAGGAGCCTGCACAGCCTCCCTGGGCAGCCTGTGCCAGGGCTCTGCCACCCTCACAGGAAAGAAGTTCTGCCTCACATGGAGGTGGAACTGCCTGTGTTTCAATTTATACTCCAAAACTAGAAATGTAGCTGATCAAACTCTTGTCCAATGCACTTCTTACATTTTCTATATCTTTCTCCTTTTCCACATTCTTATTTTACAAAGCAGAACAACTTCGAACTTCTGAAACCGACCTAAAACATTAAAAAATGTTTACAAAGAACATCCCCCCCTCCTACTTTATACTACTACTAGAGCATTTAAGGAAATGCAAAGATTTTGTCAGTTTGAATCTAAAAGCAGTTGCTAATGTTCTGCTGAATTTCCTTTTTTTTATTGCCTAAGTGAGCAGAAATATAACTGCATTAAATACCAAATAATATTACCACACTCTAATATACCAGCACTGAGCATAAACAGGGTTCACTATGTAAAAGTATTAATATTTTGACTGTGACATGCAGTTCATGCTGTATTGCTGCACTTATTTATTTTTCTAAACTGGAATCCAGAGTTGCACTTTCTATGTCCAATTCCCCTGTTCCCTGTATTCTCCATTACTGTTATTTGCTTAGACATTAACTCTACCTCAACATTATATTAACAGAGAGCTAAGAGTCAGATACAAAAAGAGAGAGACTTTGGGAAAAAAATTAAAAAGCAAAAACCAAAAAGCAAACCACAGAGACAAAAATCTGACACTATTAGATCCCATATTAATAATTAACCCAATCCTTTCATCTTTTTTCTTGAGAAGGATTTGAAAGGATTGGGTTCATTGTTTTTCTCAAGAAACATTCAGACCATAAAGCAACCTAAGCAGTTGAGCAGCATATGCATTGAAAACAAAACATAAAACTTGAGTGTCCAAACAATCCTGTTAGAAAAACAAAAAACAAAAAAAAAAAAAAAAGAATTTCTGCAAAGACCACTAACCTGTATCTTCTTATTCCTCCACGTTGCTTAAATTTATTACCTTGTTGGATCCAGATAAATCAAAACTAATCTATCCAACACACACATTTACCTTTTAAGAGGTCAGGCGAACTCAGAAGTTATGGTATCAAGACTCGTCTAGCCAAAACTGGCAACATTCTTTAAGAGAACCACAGAACAAGGACTGTGTATAAATACACAGACTAAATTATTTTCTTTGGTAAGTCCAGAATTTTGATGAAATACAGTCATAAGGAGAACATGACCATTTGTACAGTGATGCTGACAGTTGCTCCCTGATACCTCATATCAAACTTCCTGGAACTTGCTCAGAAAGTCTCCTTTGAGTGGGAAGCTCTGACAGGGCTTTGACTTGCATGTCAGGATGCAGGTTGACAGCCCTTCCAGATGCCCAGTTCTTTTACCGCTGTCCTGGGTAGAAACATCCCCAAAATCTACTGTGGCCCTTTTTGTGTTCTCTCAAAAGCATGTTGGTAAATTATACCAAAGGGAAAAGCAGATGTACGCAAAAAAATACCGAAGTTCCAGTTTTCCACGTGGAAAATAGCAGTAACTGCCACTTCCAACAGACCTCTTAATTACTTCTTTCAATCAGGACGTAGATAAGCACTTAAGAGTTACTTGCCACAATTCTAAAACAACTGCCTTTTCTTCCCTACCAAAAAAAAAAACATTGTTATGTCTGAGATGGACAACCACCACGCACACAAGGAAGACGGCCAGGCATATGCTGGAATATAATTTGTCACTGGGGTGCTGCCGCTTCTCACTTTCACTTTTCATTTTCTTGTAAAATGAAGATCACAGAATCACAGAATAGTGATTCATATTCAGACAAATATATTTTAAATCCTTGAGACACTAAGACTCTGCTGAGGTGCCAGAAAGCTGACAAATTCCTGGAGAGGTCTGCAAAAAGAGAACACAACTCTTGAGCCTGCCAAGCCTTTGTCATCACATCATCATCATCTGGCCGAACTGTATCATAGACTGTCCATGCTAAAATAGGAAATTCACCCTATGTTTTAACCACAGCCAATGTTAAAAAATATTAACCAATACAAACAATATAATCACTAATGAAAAAGAGCAATTTCTCTCCAGCATATCACACATTTAAATCTGTAACTACTTTACTAGATGAATCTTAATATCATTCATTTTGTGGAAATTACCATAACTCTTTCTGAAATGTGCTCTGTCTAGCCCCTCAAGTTATCCAACAGATCTATATGAGATAAGGATCACAAATGTAAGTTGTCCCTAATTTTAAGAAAGATGCTTAACAGCTAATTGATATATTGCATCCAGAAAACCTAAGGCTCAGATGAAAAAAAAAAAAGAGAGATTATAGCCTTTTCACAATAGTGAGAAATACGAAGCGTGTTTAGGTTTCAAAAAAGACTGGAGATGTCTGGCCAAGGGGCTAGTTAGAGTTCACTTAAATTGGTGCCAGGTAAAAGCCAAAAAAAAAAAATCAGTTTATAGGCAAGTTATCTCTCCTTGTCAGGGATGCCTTCTTCAGCAGCCCCGAGAAGCAACCGCTCTTCGCTAGAGGTGACAACGGAGAAAGAACAAAGTGACACGGCTCAACAAGGCTCCTGTGCCGCCTGGCAGTGCCAGCGGAGCGCCGGGGGGTGCCCGGCCGCGCGGGCCACGGCGCCAGCCTCGGCTGCTTCCGCCGTCACGTGGGGCTCCGAACAGCCACGGCCACGGGAGAACCGATCCCGAGAGACTGTGGACGGCCGCACCTGACAGACCCGCGATTTACAGAACCGGACTGTTAACGTGGCATGAACGAGGCACGCATTTGTTTCCATTGACGGACAGTTTGATGCACAGCTCAATAAGCTTCACAAGCAACATTTGATAGAATGAAGTAGCTTTATTCATCAACTTCAGCTGGCCGTATACGTGATTGCTGGTAAAGCTGATTTACTTTTTCTATTTCCTCCAGAACAGCAAATCCCTTTTCTGGGTAAATTGCTTACCTTTTGCAATCTGCCCACAAATGGTAGCTCTCTAGAGTTAAAGCACTCAGTTAATATCCAAAATAAAGACTGAGAAGGTTTGAGTATTACTTCCACTTTGTCAATCACTGTGGTATCTAGATACAGCGCAGTCACTTTTATGATTACAGAATTATTTATTTACTTGTTTGCTGTGCAGAGGACTCTGTACATTGCTGTGGTTTATCATCATTACTATCAAACAAACACCTGCTTCTTCCTTAAAATTCTACTTCCCTTCATTATTTTGAGTACTTTAAGGTACCATATAATATACGATAATATGCATACTCGTGATCTATAGTGAAGACATGGTCTGGTTTGTTCAAATATACTGATTAACATTAGGCTTCTAATTCAGGTAATTAAAAAATTACCTGATAGTTAAAAAATGGAATTAGGTGGTGACTACTGAGCACTAATCAGACTCACTCTCTCAGTCTTAAGCAGGTCTTCTACCTTATTTACCTTTGTTTTATGTCCACATGAGAGCAAGCAGAAACGTGTTCTATTAAAATTCCTTAAGAATTGCACAGCTGAGGAAACAGAGGGAAGTCCTTCAGCAGCTTTAAAACAGGCAAAGGTTATTTTTGTCAGGTCTTCTTTTAAATGACTGAATGTCAGGTCATCTTTTAAATGACTGTCTTAAAATAACACAGTGCAATTGTTGTACTAAATTTACAGGCAGACAGAAGTTCATTCACTTCATCTGAAACTAAAAAAAAAAAACTAGCAAACAAACAAAAACTCTTGGTAAGCTTTTGATATTGTTCAGAAACCAGTATCCGTTTTCATAAACAAGAACTACAGTATCTTAAGAGAACTTCTTCCCAGATGTCTAAAGTCCAGCAAAAAAGGACAATCAGAAAAAAATAATTTTAAAGCAATATAGGGGACCATCTTATACCTAAGATCTCTATTTAAAGGAATTTTATGGCATTGTTAGCTATGTTACACATAATGAAATACTTGCTCTAAAATACTACTGCACAGAATTTGAATATATATTATATAGTATTTATAACAAAACTGAACAAGGCAGATTTGACTGCTGAATATGTACAGAAGTTTGTATACCTTACTCTTGATTGGAGCTTCCTGCAAAGACAGATGCAATGATTTTAGAAGAATCTGAGTAAGATCACAGAAACTGTATAGGATCTGTGGATCCAGAGTCCGCACCGAAAGCTTTTCAGTGCAGTTTTGCTACCTTGTTTACATTTCCCACATAGGAAGAATGTATTCTATCCCTATTGTTTTTGAAAATGTCAGGTATCATATAGACAAAAACATAATCAAAGAGACATTAAATAGTATACATACCTTCATCACTAGTTGCTTGCTGTTTAACCAAAGTCATTGGAGATCTAGCTGGGGGTTTACTTAGTGGATGACGCCAACTCTTAGATGCTTGCTTTCTTTCAATTTCTGCTGACTAAAAGGAAAAAAAAAATAGTTTTTTGGTCGGCAAAATTAATATTAATGAACTAAATAATTCTACAAAGGAGCAAAGATGTCGATTTTGTTAGTTAAGGGCTGTTACGATACTCAAAGCACCTCTTCTGTACCAATAAAATATCTGTTTTTTTTTGTTAATCTAGCAGTTAGCACAATGGTTCATTCACCCTCTTAAAAGAAAAAAATGCACACAGTGGATTACATTAGTCTGAAAAGAGTACACAGTGACTTTTTTTTTCTGGGAAAAAGGAGGGAGGAAAGAGTTTAGGAAGGGAAATTAGGAACTAATGGTTCAGTTGTACTACTTAAGTATCTTTCCCTTATAGAAAAATAAAAACAAAAATTAACAGATACTTAAAAAAAAATACCACATTGAATGAATAAAGATTTACACTGGCTGAAAATTAATGTATGTTTATATTCTCTGCATAAGACTGCCACAACTATTTTGATGACGTTTCTTGTTGATGAAAGCAATATTCTGTTGAAATGTATGACATTTTATTCGTCAATGCAACCGTACTGTTCTCAATCTAGAAACAATTAATACTAACATCATAGTATACATTTATTTAAGAAGAAAAAAACAGATCCTAACAAAGTATTTCTCAAAGAACAGCACCAGAAATAATTTCTAGATTTGATAAAAGAAGAGAGTACATCTCTAAGGTCAGGAAGTTTCCATTCAAAACTTTCAACAGATTTAGGAGGATCTGGAGGGCTGGAAGGAATCCAAACACAAAACCAGACAAGAAAGATTCTCACACACTGCAAAACATCCTGTGAAGACACCAAAGGTGGTTCTTCAAGTCTGCTCATGCTTGGAAACAACATGTGAAACCTTCAGTCCACATAAACTAACATAAAAATATTTCTGTACTATAGATTTCTGAAAGTTATTTTTAGTCAAATAACAGCAATTAGCAGACAGCCTCGTGCACAACAGCTAAGGTGTATTATTGAACAATGTCATCTCCCAGATTTTAGACGATTTTGCCTTTCAGTTCTTCTCTTTCTTCATACTGTAGAGAAATACCTATGGAGAAGGAATCATTTTAGTCTACATGCTTGTGCACAAGGGACTTCTGGGTGCTTCTCATAAGACTCCCACTGTACTCAAGCTGCCAGTTACAAATAGCATTATCAATGGGGCAAAAATTCTCACAAGTCTGCAACCAAGCATAATCTGATTTCTCCATTCATTCGGTCTCTAAAACAGCACTTTATTTTTGTAGGGTCATCACTCCAAAACAGTCTTGAATTAAAAGTAAGATTTTTCAAACACAAATAATTTGTCAGGAGGTCACTCCAGACCTCCTCAAACTTGCCACCTGTTTTGTTCAGATGGCATTTGGAAGGGCAGCCCAAATAATTCAGCACAGCCAGAATAAGATATAAACCAAAAATTTTACTGAGAAGCAACTGTCATTGCCTCTGAAATGCCACTGAAACATTCACAAAAGTGTACAAAAACTTGAGGAAACATTATCCCTTTGGCAGCAAAGAAGAACCAGTAGTTGACATTTTAAGAAATCATAGTCCTCATATAGGATTAATATAATAAATTGGGATATCCAATGTGTTATGTTGCCAACTCCAAATGTCAGTGGTATGGGGGAAAACCACTAAGTTGGCTGGTATCAGATGAGTTTCATATATCACACCATTCTCCTCAATATCTTGTGTATACTTGGCAGCTTTGAGCGTTAAAAATTCCCTACTATAAAATATAAAATAAATCAAAAACAATGTACTATCCACAAAAAAGTTACCACCTCTGTAAATTGCATCTATGCAACACACTTCACTATAGCAAGAAGGAAGGAGCATATACAGTTACACTACAAAGTATCTGAAAACACAAATATAAATGGCTGAGAGGCACAGAAAGAGATAAATATAATCTCTAAAACATGATGATTACAACACTGAGAAGATGTTCACAGTCCTCCACGCTGTTGCAGTGCAATAGCTGGAGTCAGGATTATAAATCCCTCTGCAAAACACTGGAAAAAAAGTCACTAACATGTAGTTCATGCCTGTAATACAGTATGATGAGTGTGATTTTATTTTGACCTCTAACATACATTTCCCATAAGTCTGGCAATCTGGCAGTAGATTGTCTGCTCTATCTGACAAACTAGTATTGAATCGGCCACTCAGAAACATTCTGTTGACTACCTGCAGAGCTAAATTTTTCATTACGTTTCCTAAAGTCCACCTACAGACAGACACCTACCACCCTACATAGCAAAAGAACAAGAAAAAAAGTATAAGGTTTTAGGTGTCCTGATGGCACCTACCACTCTATTAGACACACTATTTACAAGTTAAAATTGATATGCATTTTATTAGAGCGGTCTTTTCCTTTTAATGTCTCCAGTCATTTCCTAAATCAAAAGGATTAGTAAATTTCAGACTACGAAATCATATCACCTGTATTATGCTTGGATAAGGATTCACTTACTCTAACAACTCCAATACTACATAACAGTTTGCTCTTTTCAGTCTCTGCTAAGATGAGAAAAGAAGGTCCAAAAGACTTCTGTAGATGAAGACCTACCTTCAAGTGAATGCTTGGCTGGTACCAAAGGGAGCTGGCATAAAAAGCTATGTCAGATGATGTAATGGAATGAACACAGATTTTGTTTCCATAAAACCTAATGCAGAGGTGATTCTCAGCTTTGCTCCACCCACTTGTTAACTTGAGAGCGGCACCAAACCAAGAATAAATTACCATGTTCTTCCTTACTGCTATACTGTCAGCTTTTCTGAAGACTGGGCCAAAATGGCCATTTTTGAAACACTGTTAAGAAATTTGATACGCATCTATAGTATATTTTCTTCTCTTGTTAACAGCAGTTACTAAAGCTGCTAGCCTTCACCATACTGGCAGGCAGAGAAAATGGGAGCAGCTCAACTCTAGAGACTTGTCAATTCAAATTCATAGGTATAATGTCAGATTCCTGGATAGCTCAAATCAGAATGAAAATACATCAGAAAGGAAGTGGTAAAAACATTCTACTTTTTTAGAATGCACTGCCACTTGAACACTCCAGAACATATTCAAACTAGCATCTGATTAAGGCCACCTGTTTTCTTAAGTTCTTTAATATGGACCGGTCTCATTAGAAATATATTAATTCACATTTCCTTTAAACAGGAATATATTAATATAAGGATGTAATATGCTTCACGTACACTGTATGTTTCCGTGCCATCATCTTCATCCTTTTTTATACCAGTTGCTTCTGTGTTTTCCAAGCTACTTTGAGTGCTCTCTAATTCACTGACGTCATCCTCTGTAGAAATGCATTCCACTTTCTCTGGGTTTTCTGCTCCAGAAATATGTCCTGGTGACTTAGGATATGGTATGGCTGACATTGACTGATCCTGAGATTTCAAACACTCTTGCTTTCTGCATGCATGAGGAGTGGGCAGGCTTGACACACAATCTTCAAATTTAGGTGGATGATGACTGGAATCTGTCTTGTCCTCATCTTTGGTATTTTTTTCCTCTGCTAGTGGAACAGGGCTGGAGAATGATTCTGCAGAGATACTTCCTATAGATCAAGAATGTTTTTGTTAATAAATATCACTTTATATTTCTTCATGTTTACATATTTGCATATTAAATATTCCTTATATTATTATATTTAATTTCACAACAATCTGCATTATTCAAATTCAAAGCTTGGTTCTTCATTTAGAAATCATATGTCAGAAGTAGAAGTATTAGTGATATGAAGACATACGCAACTGTATTTCAGGTTTGATCAAAATATTTTTGAGTTGGAGTGTGACATACGGTTTTAATCTTTGTAATTTTTTTTGTTGATTTGTACAGGAGTATTTTTCTGTCATTCCAAATATTCTATATTAATGCAGCTTGCTTAATTTTAAAGGAAATAAGCACTTTGACTAATTGCAGAAGAAAGCAATATAAAAAGTTGCTATATTGAACTTTATGCTCTGCATTTATACTTACTATTTCTGTTAGGAAAACTAAAAATAAACAGAGGCTAATGGTTTATAATTAGGAAAATATATTTAAAATAGCTATCAAAAATATTGAAAGGAATAGTTCTTGCCTAAAACTGAAAAGCAATTTGTGTATTTTTATACCTCAAAGACAGTGATGAGTGAATCTGTGTGTATTTTACATTATCAGAATTCTTTATCTTCTGGTGTTCCCATAGAATAGAGACAACACTGGATTGGAAGAGTCACCCAAAAAAAAAATCTTCCTAAGGAACTCTATTCTACATATGAAAGCATTTTAAATTTGTCACATTCAAAATTTTAAAAGAAATGGTCTCTGAAAAGTCTCTTTCTTTTCTATTTCCTTTATGGTGGTTACTTGAATGAGATTTTCTGAAAATTCCACTTCTGACTGTAAAATGGAGACTCATAAAGCCCATCCTAAACTGAAACCGAATCCCTATGTATGAGCAAATCCACTCTGACAGAACACCAAGGGCGTAATAGCCTTCAGCTCCAGCATGAGGAATTTCCATGATCACATCCAGCAGCTCCCTCCCTCTGCAAAGGTCCAGAGACCATCCATTGTAAGCACAAACTTAAGGGACAGCCCTTCACCCTTGTCCGCTTTCTCTTGTCTTGGAAATTGAGCACAGAATTGCAACTACACATTAGTTCATAACTATGCATGACCTCCCCAAAGTTCTGTTAAAACTCGGAAAAATAAGGGATTAGCATCTTCCCCCCTTTCCCCCCCCCCAAAAAAAAAAGGACCTATCAGCTACACCTTGTACACCTAGAATAGCTAGGATTCAAAGACCACAAACTAATCTGTAACCAGCATTTTCTAAGGATCCATAGTGGAGTACTTCTCCTTTTGTCGTCTTCAGTGCTACTCAGTGACAGTCTTTATCATCTCTGACTGACATAATCATTAGTATTTACAACTGAGGAAACACTGCCCAAACGGGCAAGCATATTTTCACTACTAACATGAAACGAACAGGACTTCATGCAAACATAAAGATAAGACTGCATTTTGCCTTTCAGAATAGGAATGTGAATTACATGCCTGAACTAAGTGAAAATCAAACTTAACACAAGGTATAAACTCCAGAACAGATCAAGTATATTGTTATAAAATAGACATGGGGAGAAAAGAACCTTCTTAGACTTCCCAAGCCCTGTGTGACTTGCAATATCAGACAACACAAGGGAAATCAAAGCCAGAGAACTCTGCACTTTCAAAAGTAGGCATTTTTGAGCATAAGGAAAATATGGATTGCTTCTAGCATGCAGTTTTTATAATGTAAACACATATTCAAGGATACATGTTTTACACTGTCTGTTTCAGTTCTTCAAATTCTTCATTACAAACTATCACAACTGTAATAAGGTTAGACTTTTTGTCCCTTTAAAAACCATCTGAATAAAGCATTTTAGGTGATGCCTTCATCTCAAAATGATAATTTGGTCATTCTCTTATCCCTGCCCTATCAATCCCTACCAATCTTCTCTACATAACTTTATAAATTATTTTTAGTATGCTAGTTCAAATACAATCTTCAACATCTACTGATTTGTGGTATTAGAATATCAACAGTCAAGACTAACACATGAAACATAATCAGTCCTTATCTCACCTGAGACCTTGACGTTATCCAAAGGTTGTTGATCCAGCTGCATTCCATTACTGTTTTCTTCTTCCCCAGAAGGCTCCCCTGTATTTACCAGTCTCACTTTTTCTCCCAGTTTCTCATTGACCTTGAAGTCATCAGTGGCTGCTTCTGTCGCTGTGATTTCTGCACCAGCTACCACAGCAGATATTCTCTCATCCTCTGGAGTTTTAAGCTTTTTAGATCGAGATCTGGTGTGCTGGAAGCTGTTAAAAAAGATACTGCTGTCAGTGTAGAACATCTGTCTTGGATAAGATAAAACATTTACCAATATATATGTCCCTTTCACCTGCTTAAAGTGTTAAAAAAATGACAATTTTTCATCTTTTTGTGCTGAGATAGTGTTTACAATTTATTAAGTGATAGATTAACAATTGATTGGATTTAACCTTTTAATCTTTTATCACCATTCCATGGCAGACATTATTAAACTGTAAAAGTAAAATAACCTTAAAAAACTATTGCATAAAGAACAACCAAAAGAGACAAATCCTTAAAAGAAGTAATGGAGACAAAACATTCTCAGTTGCAATAAAATCAGATTATAATTCAAATCCCCAAAGCTAATAAAACATTAGTTTGAACACCCTTGTAAAATCAAGCCTTTTGAGACTTTTACATGCATTTTAACATTAAGGACAATAGTATGAATGGAGGATAATTCTGTATCTGCGAATATTTTAAATAGCTATTACACAAAGCAATGCATCTAGTAAATCTGTTTAAAAATAAAGTTGGAATAAAGTCAAAGTTTTGCTACCTTTTCAAAGGCAGGAGAGCAATGCCAAGGCAAGACAGTTGGTAGCCCTTGAACAAAAAGTGGACCACAACTTATGCACTCAGAATAAAAGTAACAGGAGATTGGAGTCTGCTTTCTAATTCAATGATTTGGCATGGTGGGAGGAAATGACTGTTCCTGCTTCTTCATCACATGTGAGGTCCTCAGAAAGACACATTAGTATTAAAAGTCTACCAATGGCAGGGACACCAGGACTTGCATCGTAGCCTTTAGATGTCTCCAGACAAATGTTTTGTTATCCGTTCCACTTTATTCTTTCTCCACTAATGTGTATCTTTCAACATCTTCACTATAAAATCATAATTTCTAGAAAATTTGCTGATGTAGGAACCATGCCCACCAATTTGCACTGTAACATAGTTAAGTGCATGAAATTGGTTCATGTGTTCCTATGGTAAAGATTTTAATATAATTATTACAAAGTCTTTGCTGTTAATCATAGCTAGCTACCTAAATAAGCAAGAGTTACATTAAATGAAACACTGTTGCTCTAACGGTAAAACCAGGCTATTATGTTGTACAGTGCACACAGTGAAACTTACTGTGGGGCAAAATGACGTTCAAACAACTAAAAAATAAAACAACTCTATGTGTCTTAGTATTAGAGTATTACAAGTTATTATAGCATTATACGTTAGTATTATAGAATCACAGAATGCTTAAGGTTGGAAGGGACTTCCAGAGATCATCTAGTCTAACCCCCCTGCACACGCAGGGTCACCTACAGCAGGTGGCTCAGGACTGCG
>WBNA01000161.1:562438-584274 GCA_013398345.1 Nothocercus nigrocapillus | reverse complement strand
GAATTTGAATTTTTAAATGCAGATGTTTCAATAAAATTTATAAGAAGTTCATAGAGGGAGTGCAAGGAATGAGGGAGATCTAACAAGTTGGGAAGCAACATGTTTATGGCATAGTTCTAATACAACACAATATGGGAAAAACCCTTCTTGTGAAAATCTGGGGACCTAACAAATAGCCCTTGTGAGTCAAGTTTTTGATAATTCAGTAGCAGTATTTTTTTTTCCTTCAGTGCATAGGAAGTGCAACAAAAGAAAGTATAAAATTTGTAACTGATAAAATCTCACAATCGCTAAAAGTTTCAGGAACATTTTTAAAGTGAGATCCATCCCCAGTAGTAAGTATTTTTCTTTTTGAAAATTCACTTCTCTCTTTTCTCTGTCTTGAAACTGACCCTTCAGCAAGGAGATTTTGCAACATCTGGTAGGATTTGTTCAAAGTAGTAATGACCAGTTTACAGGGCAGTAACTCCACTTTGTTACTAGTTACCACTTTGTACCACCTCTTCTGGAACAGGACTCCCATTGTCACCCTGAGTGTCTGCTGTTTCATTCTAGGGAACTATCTGCATGCTAAATTCTCTTTAAGTTATAAAAAGAACACAAGTACAGCTAAAAAAAAAAAAAAAAAAAAAATCATTCCAGAAAGGGTATAAACTTACTTCAAAAGAGCCAATTTTGACCTCTCCAGGCACCTACTTGGAGGAATCTCTGGGCCTGGGTCCTGGAGGGAAAGGAGGTCTAGGAGAGTTGGCTAATATTCAAGCACCACTTTCTCCAAGCTCAGGATTGGTGCATTGCTGCAAGAAAGAAATCAAGCAAGGGAGGCAGGAGAGCTGTGTGGATGGGCAAGGAGCTGCTGGATAAACTTAATGAGAAAAAGAGCACATACATCATGTGGAAGAAGGGCCAGACCATATGGGAACAATACAGGAACAGTGTCAGAGAATGCAGGGATGCAAGGAGGAAGGCCAAGGCCCGTTTGGAATTAGAGTTAGCAAGAGATGTCAGGGACAACAGGAAGGGCTTCTACAAACACATCAGCAGCAAGAGGAAGACCAGGGAGAATGCGGGCCAGCTGCTGAATGGGGTGGGTACTTTGGTGATGGAGGATGCGGAGAAGGCAGAGTTACTAAACGCCTTCTTTGCTTCTGTCTTTACTGCTAAGGCCACTTTCCATGATCTGCAGAGCCAGGGACAAAAGAGAGAACCAGGAGAGAGGACGACTTTCCGCTGGCCAAGGAGGACTGGGTTAGGGATTATTTAGGCAAACTGGACACCCCTAAATCTATGGGCCCGGAGGGGATGCACCCCAGAGTGCTGAGGGATGTGGCGGGGGTTATTGCTCAGCCGCTCTCCATCCTCTTGGAGAGGTCATGGAGAGCGTGGGAGGTGCTGGAGGCCTGGGAGAAACCAAAGTCACTCCGGCCTTCAAAAAGGGCAAGAGGGGGGAGCTGGGAAACCACAGGCTGGTCAGCCTCACCTCCGTCCCTGGAAAGGTGATGGAGCAGCTCATCCTAGAGACCATCTCTGGGCATGTCAAGGAAAAGAAGGTGATCAGGAGTAGTCAGCATGGATTCACCAAGGGGAAATCTAGCTGGAGGCCTGTGGTTGGTGGTGTCCCGCAGGGGTCAGTCCTGGGCCCGGTGCTGTTCAACTTGTTCATCAGTGACTTGGACGAGGGCACAGAGGGCACCCTGAGCAATTTTGTGGACGATACCAAACTGGGTGGAGTGGCCGACACTCCACAGGGCTGTGCTGCCATTCAGAGGGATCTGCTCAGGATGGAGAGTTTGGCAGAGAGGAACCTCATGAGGTTCAACACGGACAAGGACAGGGTCCTGCACCTGCGGAAGAATAACCCCAGGCACCAGGACAGATTAGGGGCTGGCCTGCTGGAAAGTAGCTCCACAGAGTGGGATTTGGGAGTCCTGGTTGTCAACAAGTTAGCAATGAATCAGCAGTGTGCCCTCATGGCCAAGAAGGCCAATGGGTTCCTGGCCTGCATGAGGAGGAGTGTGGCCAGCAGGGCGAGGGAGGGGATCCTGCCCATCTGCTCAGCTCTGGGGAGGCCGCACGTGGAGTACTGAGTGCCGTTCTGGGCTCCCCAGCACAAGAGGGACGTGGAGCTTCTAGAGAGGGTCCAGCGTAGGGCCATGAACATGATTAAGGTACTGGAGCATCTCTCTTATGAGGAGAGACTAAGTGAGCCGGGCCTGTTTAACTTGGAGAAGGAGACTGATCAGTATGTGTAAGTATCTGAGGGGTGAATGTAGGGAGGATGGGGCTTACCCTTGGTGAACAGAGATAGGACAAGGGGTAATGGGTACAAATTGAAACACCAGCAGTTCCATCTCCATGTGAGGAAGAACTTCCCTACTGTGAGAGTGACAGAGCCCTGGAACAGGCTGCCCAGAGAGGCTGTGCAGGCTCCTGCTCTGGAGATCTTCCAAACCCTCCTGGCTGCCACTCTGTGCCCCATGCTCTGGGTGTCCCTACTGGAGCAGGGGGGTTGGACTAGATGATCTCTACAGGTCCCTTCCAACCTCAACCAGTCTGTGATTCTGTGAGACAGGCAGCAGACCAGAATCCACTGAATTTCATACAGCCAGCTGAATGGAGCGGGAAACAATTCCTAACAATTGTAAAACAATATGAAGATAACAGAATTTTTTTAATAAATAAGTTGCCCACTGCACCCTACAGTAACTAGATACCAAAAGAAAAATATTTTCCTCTACCTAGAACCTAGCATTAAGCTAGATCTTTAATAGATAATGAAAAATGCAATCAGCAGAGGTCCCGGTAAGTAAGAGCAAAAGAGAAAAGCATTAATATTCAGCTTCAGAAACAAGTGCCCCTTTTTTTCCTAATTTTGTTAGGATGTCAGTCTCAACAACTGTGATTAAGATTTTCTTCACATCAAATTTAAATTTTGATCTGTAACTGACCTTTTGGCAGCTGCAATGTGAGTGTCTGCCAAGTAGTCAGTGACGTCTTGGAACTAGAAGGCTCTTGGAGCTAGAGGGCAAAGACTATTGCTAGAGACTCCATAGAACTGCCACAACTTCATGCCATGTTTTTCCAATTTTAGAATAACCTTTAGTACAACTTGCAGGGGAATTCTTTTGTCTTTGGTTACAGATGTCACTAGAAACAAAGACAACTATCCACACCTTGAAAATTTAAATAAAATATATCTTTACAATAGTAAAGATCCTTACTACCACACTGGAATGCATTTTCATGCTCTCTATATGGATGAACTTTGGCTATGCATATGTAGCTAGTAATGTAAGTTTTTCACAGTCTGAAGAAGGACTTGCTTGTCCCTGTTTTTTATGTTAAGTAAGAAAATAGAAAAATAAACTTTATCTAAAGTAAATGAATTTAAATGGAACATCAGAGAACAGGGCACAAAAGAAATGAAAGGGAAATTGACATCATATTTTAGACAACAAAATGATAAAGAAGCATAAATACCATTTGGGCTCCTCCTTTATTTTCTTTTTTCGTTGCAGCCAGGCCTTTACTTCAGGTGTTGATTCAGGAGTTGGTTTTGTATGATCAATAGTGTATAAATCCTTTCCTTGCTTCCACAGCTGATATCTGTCTGGCTGAAACTTCCTCACAAAGATGTCCATGGATATTGTCACCATGTCTCTCCTGCAGGTGCACTGCAAGGGAAAGTAGACATTTATAAGTGACAAATTATAGAATAGGCTACAGTCTGGAATTAAAAGTAAGAACAATAATCCTACATGTGAAAAACTGCTCTGTCATGGTTGAGGTTGGAAGGGACCTCTAGAGATGACCTAGTGCAACCCCCCTGCTCCAGCAGGGACACTGAGAGTACATGGCACAGGGTGGCATCCAGGTGGTTTTGGAATATTCTCTCCTCAAGCAAGACCTATATATGTGTGTACATACCAACACACACACACACACACACACACACACACACACACACACATACACTCTAAAAAATTTTGCATTATTCAGAATCATGTCTCTCATTCAGAGAATCACTGGTCAGAAACAATGAACAGCAGCAAAAAAGCTTTGGAGACACTTCTGCATAGTAGGAAGTTATGCAGACTTTCCATTATCTTAACTTTCATTTTTAAGAACAAAATTTGTAACATAAGGATAAGTGACAGTGAATTATCTCCTCATTTACATGCAAAATCTTCTCAAGTTCAAGCAATATTGATATACACTGATGTCAAATGGCTACATAAGTAACAATTTTTACAATAACTGTCTTTGCAGTTAGACATCCCAACTTACAGGATTGTGGAAAAGAACGATTCTTTAAGCCACCACGGATGTATCAAAGAAAAAAAGTTCACAAAAAAAATACATTCTATGACAGAACATTACAAAAAGACTCATAATAAACTACACCTAAATAAGGCACAGGTTTTCTTTCTTCCTATAATTTGAAGTTGCTTAATAAAAGTGGTCAGGTACTAGTAATAGTACTGACATTTTTTAAAGTTTTAAAACTATAACAAACACACATATTTCTGAGTAAAAGGTAAAGGAGAAATAACACACACAACACCTTGGCTTGCTCAAAAATACAGAAGAATTAAGTTTCTAGTCAGTAAAGACAGAGAATATTCCAAAGTAAAGGTTGGAAGCACCTGAAAGTATCTTATTAGACAATGAAAGTAGATACATTCTGAAAACTATTTTGCTCATTTTCCCTAAAACTTGCCAAGAAAAAATATGCTGTTTTGATAAATGATGAGGAGGAGTATTGTTCAGGGTGGTGATGTTTTTTCATGTTTTTTTCTTCATTTCTCATTTGACTGACTTATAGCTGACAGTTACATGGCTTCTTGCTTCTAATAGAAAAGTTACTGAAAGCCTCCCTCTCTGAGGCAAAACAGTGTAATTCTGTTGAAGAGGCCTCTGGGGAGATATGCAAAAATGTATGTGGCTTTCTACTAAAATACTCAGACAATGTTTTCACAGATCACAATAATTTTAGATTCCTCACATTTTTAACAGCAAATGCAAAAACAAAGTTGTCAGATAGTACAATCAAATACTCAGTACAATCAGAAAAATTAAAAGTCACTTTTTAATAAAATGACAGAATGATAACCCACACCAACAAATATACAAATCTAATCTGTCCCTGATCGACCACTGTTCACACCATGAGAGTAAGCCCCATCAGCTAACAGCACTCTCACAGGCAGACTCACTGGAAAATTACAAAATGAATAAGCCTAGAACATCCTGGTGAGAACTACTGAAAAAGGTGAGCGAGAGGTAGGTATAACTGCCCACATAACACAAGCCTGTCTACGGATAAACTGCTATTTACTAGTAACATATTATCTTCACTTATAAAAAAATCTGTAAAAAAAAGAACTAATGTTGGGACAGATAAACATTATAACCTATGCAGCGGATGGATTTTTCTTCTGTATATAGTAGATTTAGGCTGAAACATGGTCTTCAATTAAAGACCAGTTTGGCAATCAAAATGCTTATGGGAATAAAACTACATCACAATTCTCTGATGTTATTATAATCATCATCATCATCATTATTACTTTTTTTTCCCCTAGTATAAGGATATAGCTTGTGGGGAAGTAATTCTAATAACATTTATTAGCAGCTGCAAGGCCTGTATTGTAATGAATTGGAAAAAAAAGAAAGTTTCAGTTACTTCAATTAATTGGTGTAACTAAACGTGAGATATATTTGTAACAATAGAAATTTCCTGGAAGATAATTCTTGTCCAAAAGAATTTTTTAAGACATACATTATTTGTGAAGAAATAATACAGATTTTGTATTAAATGTGAAATTCTTCACATTTTGTGCTTTGGTTCTCAAAAATAGAAAGGAAAACACCAATTTTACAGAACTATGCATTTTAGATATATACTTACACATCTCTAAAAATAATTAGTTTTTCGCTCACTATTTCACTTCACTGAGGTAAAGGTACAGTTAATCTTTTGACCTGAAATATTTTGATGTGCTGACATCAATGTTACTATTTAAGAGCTGTTCTTGAATAACATTTTATAAATTAAGAATCAAGTACAAGTCTGACTAATACTTCATCATTAATATTAAACTCCTTCACCAGAAAGAATCACTAGATATTTAAATGAATAAAAAAAAATAATAATTCTGTACAGAGTCTCATATTTTATAACGGAAAGCATATAGGCAGTTTATATTACTATTTGACTCTTAGGTAGGGAAGATAATTTCTTAGAGAAATTATCTTTGTTAGGCAACTTTTTTCTTTGCAGTGTCCCTCCTTTAAGTAAGTGTTCCAAAAATAAAAAAACAGACAGACACTTGAATCATGATGCACACTGTACGTAAAAATCTTTCTTTATACAGCTATGGGACACCACATGAAAGTACAGCAGTCAAGAAATCTTGAGAAATTCTTTTGTGTAAATAGAGAATGGATATCCAGAAAAAATAATAAGACTAGCAGAAGGAGGAAAGCATAGGATTGGTAGTAGTTTTTGCATGTTACATTAATACAATAGGAGAGGACATACAAAACGGATTCTCTAAAAATGATCTAGTCATTGCTAATTTACATAACTCTCTACCTGTCTATAATGATTAAAGCTTTCTTTATGGTAGAGAGACAATGATATATTTACTGGAGAGAGACATATTCAGTAATTTATATACTCTTCCAACTCAACAGCAAATGCAGTTCTTAAAGGTTATTTCACTTACTTTATTCACTTTTCATGCAATACTCAAAAAAAAAAAAATTCAAAAATGTAAAGGCACATTTTGATAAACTTTTTTCTAAAGGTGCTAGAACTGGACCTATTTCTTGCAGATTACGTGCAGAACTAGTGCTTGATAGGTACTGCTTATAGAAGAACAGAATTTAATAAATCATAGCAACAATAACTGTTCTTTGCTATAGAATCAGGCAGTGATCTATTTGCACACTGACCTTCTGGCAACTTGTAGGCAGTGTTGCAGAAACCTTTGATATCAGTTATCCATCTATGCAAGCTTCAATAAAGCAAGTGCTCTTTCAATAAAAGTCAGAATACACTCAGTTCCCTGACACAAGCAGTCATATAAAAAAAAAAAAAAAAAGAAAAGAAAAAGGATGGTAAACAGTACTCTTTTATATATTCCAGGATGGTTTAAGTGCATACTAGGGCAAAATATTTCCAATAAATTACTTATTTGTATTCATGTATGCATAAGCAAATATTCTGCAAATATTCTGCAATATTTAAAATGTAGTCTAATATTTAAAGTGTATTTTCAAAAATATATTTTTTCTTGAATCCTATTTCCAATTTATTTTCCACTTACACAAAATGCCACCTACATATCCCCCTGAAAAAAGACTGCATTTATATTAATAAATAAATAAATAAATAGAAATGTAGACTTGATTCCTTCATGCTAGGTGCCGCTTCAAAAATGGCCATTTTTCCTCTAAAGCATCATTGAAATGCTGATAACAGAAACACTGGGTGATAGGGAACAGTTGAAAGAAACCCTAAATGCCTTGCCTCTCTACCCTGCCTTCCCTTTATCCTATTGGTACCCCTTTATTTATGTTATTTCCTAGTTGGTATG
The DNA here is from genome assembly GCA_013398345.1 of Nothocercus nigrocapillus. Lineage (NCBI taxonomy): Eukaryota > Metazoa > Chordata > Aves > Tinamiformes > Tinamidae > Nothocercus > Nothocercus nigrocapillus. The sequence goes on along the minus strand of WBNA01000161.1, from coordinate 576,670 downwards.
ACCCAAAGATCACTGAATTAAGAGTAAGTGGTGCACGTGAGAATACTGATAAAATTCAAAATGCTATCTGACATCAATCTATACATGAATGTCATCAAAGAATTTCCCAGAGACAAGATAAAAAGAGAAACATCATCTAAGGACAGCAAGAGGAGAGAAGAGGCTTTATGCACACATGGGGTAACTTTACAGCTCTTGAACTCGAAGTTTAGGTTGTCATCACAGAGTAACAGATATACAGGGCAGCATTCTCACTTTTCAAATGTTGACACCTATTTGCGGGTAATTTTAGGCAAAAAAAAGCAGGATTCTTGCAATAGATATTGCCGTGTTTGTTATAGTGAGAATAGAATATCCCTGCCAACTCAAGTGTAGGAAAATTCATTCTTCATCCAAAATTCTGTCCAAAATTCTTCTCTTCTTTTTGCTCAGAGTCATTTCTTCTTCTATCCCTGATACCTATTCACGGATTCCATTTGCCTAAAGTCTCTCGCTCTCTGCTGAGAGTCTAATGAACTCACTGTGCCCTTCATCTCCTTCGCTACCCATCCCATGTATGCAATCTATACATTTGAACTGCATTTCCTGAGATCCAGAAGATGAAGGGGTTCGTTCCTTAACTTAGATTATCTTATAATGCCTGTGTTTTAAAAAATCACAAGGATTCTGCCTGTGTGAAGTTAGAATTTAGTGTCAAGAAACTAATATCCATCTTAGTGCAGAAGCTGAATAGAATTAACCAATTTTAAAATGCCTCCTGAAGTGAGAAAAAAATACCCTGTTTATCAGAATGTATATATATACACACACACATATATATATACTGTGTACCAGTATATACACATATATATGTGTATGTATGTATATATATATTCACAGTAACACAAGTAGAAAAGTATAGCTATGCACATTTTTTTTCATTACATTTTGCACTTTACAAGACTCGAAATCTGTCGCTATGTTTAAAAATTATACCTGCATTTGGAACCAACACAGCTCACAAATGGATTGTGTTGAAAATTAGATATAGTTAGACCCATGTACTGTTTTAACACTACTGAACATTCCAGAATGTTGCTTATAAAAACAGGATAGAGTGGGGTTGACAAAATAATAAATTACTCTTTAAAAGTGGACAGATTTTTCTCTAAACATTTTCAAGATGTTCTAAAATGTCATGATCAAGTCACAGATTTCATCTTTTGATATTTGGAACACTGTACTACGGGACTTTAGAAAGAGAAAATTAATGATGTCAATGGTAAACTGTAGTATATAGTGACTTCTGCCTGAGGCAAGCAATAAAATTCTAGAGAGAAAAGGTGTGTTTGAGTCTTACGCAAAGCATGTAAAACAGCACTGTATTCATTAAGTTTCTCTAAGGTAGGTGATAAACATTTTTCATAGCTTGCCCTGTTCTTTCAAGATTAGAAGCCCAAAATTAATTACTGGTGTAGACTTCCTATCATATTCAAGCGCTATGTCAAATTCCAGGCTAAGTCATAGAGACAATTTTGTTGCTTGTTATTTCAATAACCATCTGATTCCAAATTTTAGGTGTAACTCTTAATTGAAAGAATAAACACTTGCGTAGATTCATTCTAGCCTGTCAATATACTGAATTATTTTTCACCACATCCAATTTTTAAATCCAGTTTATGTTTCCCAAAGACAAGTCATTTGTACTCTTGCTCAGTGTAGCTGAATATTATTTAGCAAATCTATATGCCTCCCAACAGACAATGAAAAAATCTGCACTTCTATATAACTTAATTCCAGGAATTTCAGAATGGTTTGCAAATATTGATTTTTTTTTTTTTTTTTTTTTTTTTATGACAACTGAAAGGAACAAACCAGAGCACAGAAATGCTTTCTTTCTCAAGGTCACTAGGCAAGCCACAGTCAGAACTGAGACTAGAAGACATTTGATTTTCAGTTCCATACTCCAAGCGTAACTTATTTCTGAACTGAAGAAAAGAGAATGATTTTCCTAGAGTTCTTAAAATAACATTTCTTCATGGTTCTCTTTGACAGCTCCAATTCTATTACAGAGAATCAAAAAATACAGGGCAGAAGGAAAATCATGATATGATTCCAACATGTAATTTAAAAGAAAAAAAAAAAAGAAATTTCAAATGATTTGCAGGTATTCATTGATTTAGTTTATCATTTTAAAAAAAGAGAGGTATAAAGTGCTCTACTACCATTTAAATCCTAGTGAAGAAATAGAGTATGGTGATAAAGAAGTACCTTCAACTCTCCTAAAAAAACATCAGCAACCCTTGAGAAGCAATGTAAAAAAAATTCACCCAACAAACACATTTTAGTATATTCAGCATGGCCTCGAAGAACTGCATCACCACCTCACCACAAACAGCTACCTTAAAGTCTCTTCAAGTCAGAAGAGCAAATGCTTGACTTAATTATATGTTGAATTTCGTCCTCAGTAACTCGCAGGTCATTTTTATCCAGGTTTTAATTCACATCTCTCCCTGACAATTTTGCATTCCCCTCCAAGACCTAACAGACGTAAACTGAACCTGAAATCAGAATTGCAGGGTTTGGCTCTCCTGTCTTATTACCAGACATTTTCCTATACTGTTAATTAATTAATTGTTCTGTTAATGAGATAAAAGCTTCTTTTTTTCAATTTTTTGGACACAACAAAGCTACCACAAATTTTAAAAAAAAAACAGTGATATATTTTAGTCAGTTAAGGACACAGAAGTTATTTGAACCAAGCAGGAACAGGATTACTACGTAACATAGTACTATTTGTGTATTACTATTTGTATATTACTTGTGGCTGCAAGTACATTTTAAAGGGGAAAGCTGGAAATTCTATGGCATTGTTCAGCTTTTGAAAACAGTAAGCTATCAAAGCTTTCCCGTATTAAATATCTGGTGAATGCAGAATTTTCAGGGTTTTTTTTCCATATATTTGACTTTTCTAAAACTTCAATCTTTATCAATAATGAAAACTTTATTTATTTAACAATGACATAGAATAAGCAAGATTTCCTGATATATTTGATGTATCTCTTCTGATTAAATCATTTTCTGACCACTTGAAATTCTCTGAATTTTACCAGAACATGAAGCACCCCACAGTTTGATTACAGTTAAGCACAAGAAACTGCTTCCAGATGAGAATTACATGTTTTATACTTATTTATACAACACCTTGATGTTATGGTGCTAACTATACCGAAATACTAAGTAAAATATTAAAGTGCTTAGACTTTGCTCGCTGTTAATAATAAAAGTTTTGTTACTGAGAAGCAAAAAGGACGTTCCTTAACTTTGTGGGAGTTCTACAGCATGAGCACTTCTGCCTCAAATAACCTCTCTAACTGTGAAGTGATATTGTTAAAAAAAAAAAAGAAAAAAGAAAAAACTTGGGATCCTAGATTTGCTTGAAACTTCCCCTTATTCACAGAGTCATGTCTGTTATCAACATGGACTGTTCTGGAAATCTCGTAACAATATCCTAGCATGCTGGGGGGTGGTGGGTTTTTTTGTTGCTTTTTTTTCCAACTACTTTATTGCTTTATATTAAAATGGCATTTGAGAACCAAATATTTGTGATTCAGGTTTTCTGGATTTGCAAAAGTTGGGGAGAAGTGAAATAGAAAATTACAGAAACTGCAGAACACACTAAGACTTTTCCTCTAAAGCCATAGAAAACTTTCTTGTTCATTTATCAGCTCAGACAGTGACACAGGCATAATGGTATTGCTATAAACCATCTTGAGTTTGAGCCTATGAAACAAGAGCCGCAAGTGTTCCTACCAGAGTACTAAAAAGTCAAACTGAGCCTTAAAATAGCAACGGTATCAAAAGAATAGAATATACTTCCATCTCAACTGGTTGGTATATTGGAACACTGGACTCAACTATTAAAATTACTCAAATATACCACTTGTAAAAATATGAGCACTAGAAGACTGTAAGCCGAGCATTATATATTTAACTTGTAGCAAAGAGGAAAGAGTAGTTAAACCAAAAGAAAAGTCAAAGCATGAAATATGCATTCAAAAAATGCTGAAACTACCCCTAGACATTTTTTGAAGAAACGCAGTATCTTTCTGTTGACTGAGGCTCTCATACAGAAAAACAGATTCAATGATGCGAAGTAAAGCTCCTTCTAGCAAGTACTAGGTTATCAACAAATACATCATTGTCATTAAAGATCCGAGAGAAACATCTGCCAATAGTCATGGAAAATTGAACCCATTACTGGAAAATAGGAGTTTTCAGCTAACATACATGAAAGACAAAAAAGAAATGCTCGGTGTAAACTGAGCTTGTGTTCAATTTAAACTCCTAATTAAAAACAAACAAACAAACAAAAAACATAACATTTGAAGAAGATGAAGGCACAATGATCTTGACAGATCTTTCTGTTTGTCTAGCTTAAGGTTTCTGAAAGAACGATAATGCCTTGCCAGGAGACCATGACCAACAGGTAATTTACCATGTCTACATTTCAGAAAATCAACATTACTTAACTATTTAACTAAGTGTTTATATTATCCCAGTGATTATGGTCCATATGCTGGCTACAATGGGTAAGGCAGGGACATTCCCTAAAATGCTCTAAGAACTCCATTTTAATGGTAGCAAAGCTCTTCATGGAACAGCAAAAGCAGAGCACATTAATTCTACAGCTGTATAAAATACAAGCATTTAGTTTCTTCATACTCCCTAGACTCCACAAGAGAGTATGATACTTGCAGCAAACTGCTACCACTCGGTCTTACAACAGGTGAGAATGAAGAGCCAGTTGGTATATACAGCTCAGTGCTAGGCATGGAGGCTTACAACTAGATACGAAATGGAAAAATATTTATGTGCATCAATATTACTTTCCATGTTTTTGTTTCAGCAAATGTCTGGTAGTATCAAAGACCACACCAACAATTCAAATTATACACAGTTAAGAGATTTTGATTTTGAGATGGACTTCATAGGACATGAGTTGAGCAGGAATGTGTTTTGCTCCCCAGTAAATACAAAACACACAAAAAACAGTTTGGTATTGCACAGTACTATTCACATACACTACTGTGCATCTGCGCATCTAAAATAAATAAATAAATAAATAAGTAGAAGGATCAAAAGCCAAGGAGCTATCTAAAGCATGATACGGTCATATACATGCACGGTCTTTCTCCCATACTCCTAATGTACAAGATCTTCTGGTTATCTGGAGGAGCAGGAGAAGCTGGAAAGTTGATATTGCCAAAGACATTCTGTGTGGCTGCAAAACATAAAAGTCTCATTAGTGTCTTCACTAGATGACTGCATTGTAAACCTGTTTAACACCCTCAAAAAAATACACCACCACAATTAAGCTGCCTCAGGTGCTTTTGAGGAAGAATGCTCAAAATGAATTTGTCTTCATTAGAAAGCAGATAACAATGATTCTTGACATGCCAGGTGTGCTAATACCATGACCCGCCTTCCCTCTTCACTATGCTTTACTATTTTTAAATCTACATGCAATTAGACATACTTATTAATCAGCAAAGCTATTAAAACACCTTCCTAACACGGACACGTCAAAAGGCTATCTAAGTGAAAAATGGAAAGCTTCATTCTCTAGCTAGGGTTTTGCATGCCTCAGTAGGAAGAACTTCTCAGCAGTGTTACTAAGGACTAACCATTTATTTGTAGTTAGGAGTTTCAAGAGGCATCTTTGCTGTTTTGAACGAGAGTGCTTATTTCAGTTTTTCCCTTCTATTTTCTTTAATTAAACAGCATGAAATAAATAAATTGTATCAATTTACCCCTATTCATTTGGAGAGGAGGAGCAGTACAAGCTAAAAAAAATCTAAGACCTATGTGCCTTCCTTCAATAATTACTTTCTAAATTACTTTAAGAATTTGAATTCGTATCGGTATTGTTCCCTATTTATTGACAAAGGATCAGGATTCTCCTTGTGAGAGAGCGACAGTAGGATGCACTTCTTGTTGCATTCTTACGTCATATGATTGGGGATATTTTCCCCAGAACATTGTCAGGTGATAAAGTCCTACTCTCTAGTAAACTAGTAAAACTTCTGCAGAAAAATAAAATCGAGCTAGCTTTTTGCAGACTGGGCCCCAAATTTAGGATAAATAGTTCATTAAAAGAGGTTCCTTGGTGATTTCATGACAATCAAGTAATCAGCTTGATCTCTTCATAATCAGCTCATCTAGGATATTATACACAAATACTTTTAGCCAGGGATTTTGAGTGAGCACAAAAAATGAAACACTGCATTTCTGATGCTGACACTTTCTTAATGATGTTTGGCTTGATCAGATAGACACAAGACTTTGCCATACGAGATTGACATTTTTGTGATTCTTATTTATAAGCACTAAAAGATACTGTTTTGCTGATTTTTTTAAATTTTGAAACAAAGTATTCCATCTTAAATAAATAAAACTGCTATTGGAATTTAAAGGCTTTACCTTTAGAAAAGTATCCTGTTTACATCAAGTGCAAAGGAATATGTTAGATATTTTTCCTTCAGAAAAGTCTGAGTAGCAGTTCTGTACTAGGCAGAGAGATAACAGAGCCAACAAATGGTATTGTATTGTATGCTCTTTGTTTTTAAATCTGTGAAAATCTATTACTGTGACAGAACATGCCCAAAGAGTGAAAAGCTCTTCTAATTTAACTTTGTTTTCTTTTTCAAAAATCCCATACACTCTCAAAAGATGTTTGGTCCAGTCATCCATCTATCCTGAAATTTACCAAAAATGATCTGGTGTCAGTTCCTTAGACTGAGAGGGGGAAAAGACCAATCTAAGATAATTCAGCCTCATCCTGATTATATTCCTGATGCCAAGAACCACATCTATATGTTTTATACTGTTTAAAAAAAATAAATAAATAAATAAAAAGTAATTAATATAGGTGTGTAAAAGGAAATCTGTAAAGGCAGTTCTTATATTGATATCTTTTAAAAGAGCCTTCCCATTGTGATCTATTAACTGTCACAAAGCAAATGCACAGAAATATGTTCTACCTTCAGAAAAAAATATATGAAGAACAATAGCTGTCCATTAAGAAATGCAAAAGCCATTTGAAGTGGGAAAACTAACTTTAGAAACACAGAACAAAAGACAAAACACACTTCATGTTGCCCTCCAAGAATTATCATTCTCATCTGATCTCAGGGAAAGCTGTAATTATGTGTTTGTTTTAACATGATTACCCCTGAAAGCTAAAATATAAAATTACATATCTTTCTAACTTGTTTGTCAGACCAAAACGAGAAGAAAATAAAGAATGCAGAGATTAGAAGCTCAGCGTAAACAACTTCATTAAAATACGGAAATGACCAAGTAATTTTTATTTTTCTCCTAATAACTTTTCCTTATTCCTTGCTAAACAAATAAAAGTGTTTAAAGTCCAAACTCTAGAATATAGGACTTAAAAGTTTTGTGTTCAGCATAGGTCTTTGAATACTTAATAGAGTTATTTTTTATTTATATTACATGTGATAAGACCAAATTAGATCATTAAATTTTAACATTCCATGGAGGAATGATAATGCCTTTCTGATGATATCAGAATAGTTAAAATAAAGCTTTTCCATTCACTTTTCCAGTGTGATCAGCATCTTATTTTATTGTGCAGATGTCACTCTACCAAATTATTATCAAATTGTTCCATCCTTAAGTAGATAATTCTATGCCATATGTTTTTGTAGGAATTAGGATTTTTGCATTGAAACATACCATATTGCTCTCTCTCACTAAAATACAGTTAAAGAATTAATGCTTAATAGACACACGCAATGAACATTGAACGACCTGCCTCAGGGGAGTACATGACACAGAAAGGGAAACGCTGCTTGATGCTCTTTTCTACCATTCCCATTCTCACTGAATAAGAACTTGCAGTTTAATCTTAAGACCTGCACAATCAAGAAATCACAAGAAGACAACTCTTAAATATATTCCACAATGTTACCTTTAAACTTGATGTAATTTCTGAAAAGATTAAAAGTTTTTCAGCTTCTCTTGACTTCAGTAGAAGCTGAGGATGCACCATGCCTTGTGGATTCAGATGCTTCATGAATACAAGTGGCTTAAGAGGAAAATAAAATTGCCTTCAAGGAAGAAATGGAAGAAAACCTAAGTGAAAAGAAACTATAAACAAAGAATAAAACCTGGGCCAGTAGCATTGCTTTTCTTAAACTGAATTCATCACAAACACATGTGAAATTTGTGCATTGCAGGAAAACATGGAGACAAGAAGAACTTTCTAAAATGAGAAAGAAGTCTTCTTAAAATCATTTTCCTGTGAAATGTGTATTTATTGAATACCAACATTCTACAGCTCTATATTCAATCATGTCCAATTTTCTCACTACTGCATATAAAGAAAACCGAAGAAAATGCAATAGATATGTTGCAAGCCTCGTCTTTTTTTTACCACAACATTTTTTAGTAAGGATGTCAACTGCAGTAAACTGAAGTGCTCTACCAAGCTTTCCTTGTCTTCTTCCTCTGTCTTCTAAGTATACAGAGATGAATCACCCAGCCTACAATTACTGCAGGAAACTCCACAACCAATGTCCTCTGCTAGGTAGCTACCAAATGAGGGCAGGCTGTAAGGACTACTTCTTTTAATATTTACTTCTTGCAGCCTCAGTGTATGAGGAAAGAAAGAGAAGGAAAAAAAAAAAAAAAAAAAAAGATGCAACATATTTTAAGAGCTAAAAGCCATGTCTTTAAAAACACACCAGTTCTCTCTGTCTTTTTAAGGATAGCTTTTAGATGGCCTGAGATTTTACTATTGGGGATCTAAATGTAAAATAGATAGTTCCACTACCCAGAGCTCTAGAAATAGGGAGCAGGAATATTGCAGTTCAGAGGACACAGAACTTGAGAATTTTGTCATTCTAATGACAACAAGAAAAGCAGAACCAAGATGGTGATTCTTGTGGCACAAGAGGCTAAATGGTCTTTTTCTGCCCTTTCTTGCATGTGAATACAGCATTTCCGCAACTCTTTGTTTCAAAATCCATGACCAATAATCAATATGGACATTTTATAGCATTTTTAGAACAAAGAAGCTTTTCACCCTAAAGGAACAATGATTAACTCTGGGAGAAAAAGATTTTTTTAAACAATGAAATATTCAATACAAATATCTGCTTTTCACAAGTTTACAAACCCCCAACTGCCTCAGATCACGCCTGTAGTGTCAATCTCTCCATCTGCCTGTTTTTCTGTAAATAATTGTCAAATACTTTCCAGAGAACAATACTTTTTAAACTATTTCATTTGTTTAAATTAACCTCTTCAAAACCACAGCAGAAAAATACATCATCATGCTCTAGGCCTGGAAGAAATGCTTTCACAATTGAAAACACATTCTTTCTTACCTTTACAATCAGGAGATCTAGTTACTTAATCATTAGGATAACCTAACAGCATTTTCCTTAACAGACTTCCTTTTGAACTATAATGCTTGTGCATACAGTACCTTCCCAATACACTCACACAGCAGCCTTTTCCTTGCTGCAAGACCATTTTTCATATACTGATACAGACCTACACTGCATCTTTTAACAGGCAAAAACACTAACTGATAGTAACTAATCTCAGCAGAAAATAAAGCTACACGTGTTTCCAAACCATATACTTTAGCCAAAAGATTTTCATCTCTCCTCATGTAAAAAACAGTGAGGCACAGTACATATAGCACTGTACTAAGTAATATATTTAACGTGTTACAGGTTACTGAAGATATTAGTATCTACCAACTTTCCAAGTCCAGAGTTTTATAATATTTTTGAATATACTCTTCAACATCTACACAGACTTTCTGTAACTTTAATATTAAATAGTAATTCCCCCCACAGATCAATGGATTAATAGTCTCTGAAGAACAAGTTTAACATCCTCTTTCCCAGTGTAAACTGCTTTTCTGTAAGAACTTGCATTTCCCTTCATGATTATGAAATCTAGCAATGATTAAATATATATATATAAAAAGATGGTGCATATTTAAATGCGTTAAATTTTTGACTATGTCAATAAAACGACAACTTCAAAATAGCAATTAGCTATTAATCGATCCCAAAGAAGATAACATACTCTAATGTACTACAGCCAATATACCTTCTACAAAACTAATCTACAATAACACATTACTTTAATCCAAGCCCCTATTTGTAGTGAAAAAGAATAAAAATGTGGCAGTCTGCACCAAGAAATATATCACTGAGTCAGTCACAGGAACAGCTACAGTGTAATAAAATATGACACAATACAGTACAATAAAAATTTGACAGTAGTCAGTATTTTTAAAAGGCATATTCAATTTGGCCATTCTTTTTTTATAGTTGTTTATAAATTAATTACAAACAAAGGCTGGCACCCCACAGTCAAATTCTCATTATAAGGATTTTGATTTTCTTTGCCTTTCATATTCTAGTTTTGTAACCATTAAACCAGAAGCACAGGAAACACTACCACAATCCAATTTAACAGAAAGCATAACTATGAACTTATTAAAAATGAAAATCTAAACACGTTCTTAGAAAAATGAGAACAGACACAGGGAAGAGAGATGAGCTACTGAATGAAGTTCATTTTTAACAAATGATTAATATGTATAAAACACAGACCAAACAAACTACACTTTCTTTCGTACACACCTAATGCTCACGCTTACTAAAACCAGTTGATATTTTCTGTTTCAGGAAGTCACCCGTGCCTCTTGGGCCATCAACAAGGGGAACAAAACACAAGCAAATAACTTCAGTTTGACTCAGGAATGCGTCATCTTATTTACGCAATGAAAGTGAAGAGTGCAGCTCAGGGAACACGGTAATTTTCTATAGCTCGTAACAGTATTTGTAGCACTGTCATCTGTAATAAGGTAAAATAAACAGATACTATCAAATATACAATAAAAGCTGACCACCTGTTCAGATATGGAAGAATGCATTTTTTTTCCTAATACCAGTTAGTGTACAACAAGGACATAGCTTTTAGATAGACTATAAATGCTAGCCATAAATAGAGGTAGGGTTATTAACCTGCCTGATCCATTAAGTATTGCAAATCTTATATTCCACTCATCTAGATCTGTATTGGCATGGCAACACTTTTAATGGGGACTGTAAGAGTTCAGCAGTTAATGCACAAACCTGTGCATTACTATAATAACACATACAGGGAAACTATAAAAAGGTACATGGCACACTTTATGGCCCCACTTGCAAGCCATTTGCCCAAAAGAAGCACTGCTCACTTCACTTTGCAAGACTGATGTTTCAGGAGGGTGTCTTGAACTTTTACTTAAATAACACTTACATTACAGAAAACAGAGGTCTTATTACTATCTCAAATAGATAAGATCAAACTCTATGTTTAAGACTATCACTGAACTGCCACTTTCTCTGTCGTTAGTGAAAGAAATAGTTTCAGCTAACTGAACTGATTTCACTGACCAATGAAAAACATTAAACAGGAAAAAACTCACAAAGTAGATGACTCTCAAGCCATAATTTAGTAGTCAAAGGTATCCTGGTGCACTGTGTAAGAGACACCTAGGAATTCTACTGTCAGTAACAGGATGTGTTACAATGCTCAGCTTTGAATTTCAGGTCTTTACTAAAAGTACACACCTTTACTTTTTATTAGATTGTCATGCACGTGTATTTAATGAATTCATAATAAATTAAAACTCAGCCATTGTAATTTTGCTATTGATGTTGCAAAGCTGTGGTATTTGAGGCTTTTTTCCTTTTACAAATTACAGCTGTATATATGTATAGTTGTATGGTTAGCTCAGAGGTTTAAAGTAGCTATATTTGTAGAGCATTTACCACTCTGTGTTTTATGGCAAACAAAAAAAAGGGAAAAACATTTCTAGAGCTGAACAGTTAAAGACCGGAAGGGAGGTAATATGACTTTGCACCTAGTCACCTTATCTTCCACCACTCCCTGAAACGGAGAACCAGGCCTTGTTACGACTTGATAACTGCAAAGCCTGAGAATTCATTCTTCGCGGGATCCTTCCAATGAGAAATTTCAATCAAAATTCATGTAAGGAATACCTCAATACTTGTTATTTATTCAAGGTGCTACCTGGAATATGATTCTATGATTCTATGATTCTACCTCTCAGGTCTTCATCATGCAGTCCACAATAGGAGCAGTATCACATGGCATTTAGTTTGACTGTCTTGTTCAGAAAAGCTTGTGCTGTGAGAGTAAAGGCATCTTTTTAGAGAAAGCTAGTAACTTAATACCTGAAAACCATAGGAATATTTTAATACTGGCAAACTAGATTAGAGAGCACTAAACCTATTTGAAGGCATAAGGGATTCATTTATGCAACCCATGCTCATGCCAACTTTGATTTTGTAATGTGGATATTCAGAGGTGGGTTGGGAGGGGGCAAACTGAAGGAGAGAGTTGTAAAACTGAGATTGTTGCAAGGCACAACGCCAACCAGCTTGTCTGAGCGAAGAACAAATGTGTAGCCCAGAAGATCTCTTACGTGTTCTAGATGCTTCTAAGAAAAAAAGTAGTCATGCTCAACATTTGCTTTCTGAGTAAATGATTAAATTCACTGTACAACCTCTGAAACTGGTTCACTTGACAAAGACTTTTTTATTAGTACTATTAAACAAACAGCTTTCATGTCAAGGTATTTGCTGATAGTGATGAGTGCATGAATGTGTTTATTAAAACTTGGCATCCTCAGTGTAGAGGAGTAAGAAGCTCTGCCTGGAAAAACAATAAAAGCTTACAGAAGGAGAACTAAGATCCAATCTTGAATGGCTTTTGGCACAGACTAGGAACAGAAAAGAGAGGGAGGGAAGGTTTCTTCTCTAGCCACCTTTCACCACTCTGCTATTTCTGTCCTGTGAACAGCCGCCTGCAACTCGTAGGTCAGCAACAAAGCTCTTTCTTTGAAATATTTACTTCGTTTTACTACATTTCTTGGAAAAAAAAGCGTAAAGATCAAGCTGTGGTGCTGTTCATTGTGGAGATCTGGGGGGAAAAAAAATGAGCAACACCTCTGCAGAGATATTACAAAGCGCCTTGAACTTTACCGAACACCACAACCACTTTTTTAATCACTGCACTAACAAGACACATTTGCTGACACTCTGAATTCCCAAAAGATGGAAGGGGAAGGCATTATGTGATTACAAGCTGAGTTTCTCACTACAGCATGACTCTTTCTCCATGAAAGAGGAGAACTTCAACTTTTTTTTTTACTAATAAATCTAATCTAGCAAGTGAATCTAATTCTGTACTATGTATAAATTTCTGAGTGGATTTTCCCAGATGGGTGTTCAATCTAAACTAACAAAATTACAGTTACTCAGTTATATCTCAATTTCATCAGCTGTTTTGTGTTGATTTTGATCTTTTTTTGTTAAGGCATTGTTACATGTTGTTGTGACAGTAATGGTTATATAATAAACCAAATAAAATTAAGAAGGAAATTCCTTCCAGTACCTGTGATCCCTTCCTTCTGTAAAAATTGGCAAAAAAATCTGAAGAGCCTTTCTCATGAAAGTGTTTCTTTACTTTGGGCTTACTTTTCATTATGCAGCATATGTACTCTAGCAAATAAGAAGGTAAGAAACTTTTCCCAGGCCACTGCTCAATTTTGAGTACTAAGAAAAATACAAATATTCTATAAGCTAAACTCTATTTTTTGCCATGAAACCCCTAGTGTTACTACACACCTAAAGCATATACACCCAAATGAATGGAGCCTGGGAAAAAAAACAGAAGGAACAAGAAAGGTACATGGTGCCAGAAATTACAACCTCACCAGAGTAAGTGAAACACAGCAGTTCAGTTAGCCTGACTGGAGTGATGCAATGGACAGATACCAGCTCCTCAGGAAAGAGAGGCAAGGAAGATGAGGAAAGGGACTTTTGGGAGGAGTAGCTGACAGCCCAGAGGGCTGTGCTGCTGTCCAGAGGGACCTGGACAGACTGGACAAGTGGGCGGTGAAAAACCTCATGAAATTCAACAAAGACAAGTGCCAGGTCCTGCACTTGGGGAGGAATGACCCCAGTCACCAGTACAGGCTGGGGACTGACCTGCTGGAGAGCAGCTCTGCACAGAGGGACCTGGGCGTCAAGGTGGGTGACAAGTTGACCATGAGGCAGCAGTGCCCTCGTGGCCAAGAAGGCCAATGGGATCCTGGGGTGCATTAGGAGGAGCGTCTGCAGCAGGTCGAGG
>WBNA01000161.1:530835-562241 GCA_013398345.1 Nothocercus nigrocapillus | reverse complement strand
ACCTCAAGGGAGGCAGTGAGGAGGATGGGGCAGCCTCTTCTCCGTGGTGGCCACTGATAGGACTAGAGGAAACAGCCACAAAGTGAAACACCAAAAGTTCCACAGGAACTTAAGGAAACATTTCTTAACAAACAGTGAGGGTGACAGAGCCCTGGCTGCCTAGAGAGGCTGTGCAGTCTCCTTCTCTGGAGATCTTCCCAAACCGCTTGGACGCAGCCCTGAGCCACATACTGTAGGCGACCCTGCGTGTGCAGGGGGGTTGGACTAGATGATCTCTAGAGGTCCCTTCCAACCTTAAGCATTCTAGGATTCTATGATTCTATGACTGGCCACCATATGAAGAAGCATCTCAGATGCCTGGGGCTCCTCCACAGGATGCACAACCAGCACAGTGAGAGTTTGCGGGTCCTGGTCATAGGAGAGGCCACTAAGGGTGACACCATGGTGGGAACGTGTTACAGACCACTGACCAAGGGTAAGGAAGTGGACAAAAATCTCCTTTAAACAGCTCAAGGAAGTCTCTACAGCCCTGGCACTGGCTTTTGTGGGGGACTTTAACCTCCCTGACATCTGCTAGAAGGACAACACAGCCACCAGTCACGGAGATTTCTATATAGCAGTGGGAAAAACTAGGTAAGGCTAGCTGAAGATGGGCCAAGCAGAAAGAAAGTATAGCTGGATTTGCAATTCAGAAGTAAGAATTTGGGGACATAGTACTGAAGAATAGCACACACAGCCTGACCCCCGTCAAGTACAAGGACAGTTCATCCCAGTACCCGGGAAAACAAGCGCGTATATCAGGAGCTGGCTTGGCTAAACACTTTCTCAGGACTGAGCCCCAGCACAAAAAGGCAGGATATGAACAGCATCTACAGGTGCTAAGAGCTGGCCAGTGTCGCAGCATAGTCTGTCATCTCTGAAAGGTTGCAGAGATCAGGCAAAGTCAGCTCCTGAAGGCTGGAGAAAGGTGATTTTTTTGCCCATCTTTAAAAATTGCCAAGAAGATGATCCAAGAACTTCTGGGCAGATAGCTGGCTCACATCCCACGGAAAATTATTTTAGAGTCTTGGAGTACATTTCCAGACACACGAAGGGGAAGAAGGCGATGGGAGAACAGGAACAGTCAGCACGGTTATCCCTTAGCTCTTGGTAATCCGGCCTGACCAGCCTGATTGCTTCCTGTGATAAAATAACTGGATTGACCACATCCTTGACCAAGAGCCATTGACCATATGGCTGAGCCTGAGCCTGGAGAGAGTCCCTCCCAATGTGGTTTGTTCTGTGAAATGCACAAAACTGTCAGCTACTCCATCTACAAATGATCACATGACTTGCTTACAAAATAGCCTGAAAATAATAAAAATACACTAAAAGGGATAACTTTCATAAGGCTTTTAAAAAAATTTACCCCAGCAGTAATTATGATTTATAAATGGCTAGTGAATTTTCATGCTGTTATGATATTTAAACATTTAATTAATGGTTTATTAATTAATAATTTTAATTTTAAAAACTTCACCGGTTAGTAGCAGAGGACAAACAAAAGACTGGTTGTATTCAGGAGTAAAATCAAGAACGTGTATTTGACATCCCCGTAAATTTCATGAGTCGCATGTTCTTTGCAGAGGGGAAAGTAGGAAAATCCTTTTCTGCACAACGACCATAATAAAATGTAAGAGCAATAGAATGTACTGAATAGGATAGCTGAGCTATGATGTTTTTAGCTTGGCAGGCCCAGCCAAAATATTTTCACTTGACCTCTAAGCAACAGGATTGAGGATTTCTCCTGGAGTAATTTAAAACCTGTCAGTGCTAAACATAAGGAAACTTTAGCAGCTTAAATGTATTGGTTAGTATGCATCTGATGGTGGTTACAGTGTATTAGAAAGCAATGATGTATGATCTTAAGCATATTTTTTCCTCCTATACAAAATGATTAACTATGACTATCCTTTCTTCACCTACTTTCTACATACAACATTATGGCAAGCATAATGTGCTCACATTCTAAGGACTTAACAGTTTGACCCTATATTCAGATTAAGTACCGTGCCATACACCAGAAGCAGGCTGGCTGTTGAGAAGAGCAGCCTACCCTGACAGATTTAGGCCTCTTGTTAGGGTTTATGTTATTCAAAGTAATATTTGGGGGCTCCCTGCTATTTGAAAACAAATTGGGGGAGAAAAAAAAAAAAAAAAAAGAGTCTTGAGAGTAACAGCTATCACTAATATCATTAATGGCATCCAAAGAGAGGTAGAGAATCCCTTGAAAAGGTGAGTACCTCAATGATTTGTTATGTGCTAGCTTCCGATGCGGCCACACTGCTGCTGTCCAGGAGCGGGATGCGCCTTGGCGCGGGGTGACGGGCACGCTGTGCGGCCTCGGCCGCCCCGCGGCTGTCCGGCAGCGGGGTGACGGGCACGCTGTGCGGCCTCGGCCGCCCCGCGGCTGTCCGGCAGCGGGGTGACGGGCACGCTGTGCGGCCTCGGCCGCCCCGCGGCTGTCCGGCAGCGGGGTGACGGGCACGCTGTGCGGCCTCGGCTGCCCCACGCCGGCACGGGCAGCAGAGCGGCAGCCGCCGGAGCACCCTCCGCGCACAGAGGGTCCGCACCAACGGAGCGCACAGAGGAGACCGTGCCGGGAACACAAACCAACTGGGGCTGCAGTAGAGAGACACGGAGGGGGCTGGCATAGGGAGAGGAGCAGCACGAAGAAACTTCAGGGGAAAGGCACCATGCAAAACTACCGTCCACCGCTCCGTGCTCTGCGGGGGCAAAGACATCCCAAGGAAGCTGAGCTACCAGGAGCAGAGCGCTCCGCAGATGAGCTCACGCTGGTCTGCAGGCAACCGCAACCGCACCCGACGGTCAGACCAGCGCGCAGAAACCGGTCCAAGGAGAGGACTTCCCGCAGCACAGGACCCAACGGCAGCAGCAGGACTTTGAGCACAGGCAGAGGCGCAGGCAGGGAACAAAGAGACTCTCCTCCCATTGATGGTGCCTGCAGCACCCAGCAGGGAACAACGGGAATCTCCTCCCACTGATGGTGCCTGCAGCACTGCGCAGCCCTCCGCACCACAGGCAGGGCTCATGTGCGCTGGGAAAACACAGGACCGGGAGCAGGGAATGTATGGGGAAAATAATAACAATAATGCAAACCTTTTCCCCAGTCATAAGCTTTGAACACAGCACATCCTTCTGGCTTCAGCTTCACAATGTTTGTTGAATGGGTTTCTGGAGAATAAACAACTATCATAAACAGGGCTTCTCACACACAGCAATTCACTACGGCTTTTTTTTGGGGTCTGAATCTGGATATATATTCCCTTTTATGGTCAGAGATGTTTTACACAGAAATGTCAGATTCCTTTAAACAGTATGTCACAGCTCAGTATACAGAAGAACTAAAGTTAATGTTTTTCTTGTTTCACAGCAATCTAAGAGTAATTTTATGCCCAACATTCATGAGTTTCTACAACCTAAGTATTTTTCAAAGCACAGTGACTCTGAAAGTCAAACTGAACCGATTCAGAAAACTGAAAATGACCAGAAGACATACAGAGGAAATACTGTTCCTTCTCTCACTACTGAACTTAAAAATAGCTCACTTTGAAAAAATTTACAGGAGAAAAAGTACTGTCTAACATCACAGCTAATAACAAAACAATTACTGTTTTTATGCAAAAGATTTTTTTTTTATACTGTAGATCAGAAATTGTCATGCAATTACACAGCGAGTAAGAAATGCAGCTGATGATATCATGCCTGTACTAGCTTCCACAAGTAAGGGCAGGTTTAAAAATAAATATATACATAAAGCAATGAAGAGGTAACGTAACATAAGCTTTAACACTACTTAGAAACTGGTGAAGAAAACAAGTATTTTTTTTCAGACATCAAAAGAACTACATTTGTCCTAATGCATTTGTCCCTACAGAAAGAAAGGTGTATCTTGAATCCCCACTATAATAAGAAAGAATGCCAAAAGCAGCAGAGCTGTAATATAACATACTTTTAACGTAAATGTGACAGAGGCATTTAGGAAAAGACAGATTCCAAAATGAAACATAGTGGGGAGATTAGTAAAGCTCCTGTGATTCAAATATCAGCGAATTCTCCAAGGGTTCAGGCTTATCTGAGTCTCAGCATCCAAGCAGCAACATAATATAGCAAAACTCCAAACAGCAGATGCAGGGATTTTGAAGCACTACAGCAACTGGATATTTACAACTAAATCATCACTATGCCAATATAATTTTTAATGTTTGTTAAGGTTGACTCTTAAACATTTGTTTTAAGATTAAACACAGAGTAAATGTAAAGGCCCAACATTGTTTAAACAGTATAAATGACATGGCCTGAGAAGAGGGAAACAAATTCTATAAGCACAAGGACACTGTGCCAATGAGCTGTTTGCTCTCATATTTTGCATATTACTATTACCGGTGAAAAAATATTTGTAAATGTCACAGACATAATGTTAAAAAAAGGGTTAGTAACAGCCATACTACAAGCCACATTCCAGATTCCTGGGAAGCTGGAAAAGACATTCCAGAGATTGCTACTGACAGTTTGCTGTCTGTCCTACACAAGTAGTTATTTTGAATGCTTTTCAGAAAACACTAACCTAGTAATTCACAATACTATCTGATACTATGCTTAATGAAAATAAATATTTCATTGGTAGAAGGAAGTAATAAAGTGAGTATAAAAGTGACTAATGGCAAAAGGATTTATATTGAAATTATCACAATCTTAATCCCCCCCAAAAAATCAGAAGTTCAATAATATGTACAAACTAATGTGACAAGTAAGCTCAATCTTTGGCATTATCTGTGCTTTTAACATTGGCATTGTTCCATTACATAATGTTTACTCTTTTATCTTATTGTTATTTTTTGTTTCAAATTCTTCAAGTTTATAAAATACATGCATCTTAAATGAAATTTTCCCTTTTTCTTTGTTAACACTTCAGAGTGGATTTGAGCTGCAATTTTCCATAAGTACAATCATCTAAAAGTGCTAAAAAGCTAAAATGTCATGGGGCTTTATTTTTTTTTTCTATAAAACCAGTTGTTTTCTGACGATCATTAGTTTTGCAAAAATTCTAAAATCCCCCTGCTCCAGAAAGGTAGTCTTTATTATGGAAAGCACAGGGCTTTTACAGCTTCTTTCCCTAAAATATGGCTAAAAAAAAAGATTTTTTTTTCCCAATATAAAGTAAATGTGTTCAACAGAAGCATGCCTTTTGGGGGGAGGTGGTGCCTCGCTTGGCTCTTCAGCTCTCTCCTTATCCAGTTAAGCGCTGTTGACAAGAGCATTGTTGAAAGCCATGAAAGAGGCCGTATCCAATCCTCCCTGGCAACCATGACATAGGCCACAGAAGGATTATCGCTGGCTTCCAACAGCTATGCAGAAAACTCCTGTGCTATTTTTACACAAACGTTTTAATCGCAGAATTTCCCTACCATCACCACGACCAGCCGTCCTCCACGTGAAGATACAATGATGTAAGCAGTGACAAAGGCAAATTTCTGCTGTGTTAACTCTGCTCCTTACAGATTTGGAGAGCAAAGAGGCAAAGCAGCCAAGGGCTTTCGGCACCCTGCTCGTGCTGCAGCTCCTGCCGCTCCCGCGAGCCGTGCAGCTGAGGCAGCGATAAGACCGGCTGGAAATTGTAGAGCAAACAGACTAGCACTGACAAGGCTCCGAAGGGATAACATGAAATGAGCTTTTGGGTGGAAAAAAAAGGAAAAAAAAACAGGTATTAGTAGGCTGAATACATCATGAAGAGCAGTGGTGGGTTTGCAGTCACCGGGTATCTATGAGGAAACCACTGCATGTGTTAGGCAGGCATCATGCTCCCAAGCAGTAATGTGCCAGGCAGGTTTCACCCATGTGTTTTCAAAGCATTATAAATAATGAGCAAGTGCCAAATACTTCTTCCCTTAAGAAGCCTGAGGTAGAGAGTATCAGAAACATGCGGTTTCTGCTGATGCTAAGCACCGCTACTGTTAGGTAGATCAGCAGAGAAACAGATCCATTTGGTCTTGAGAATAGTAATTTTTGCTTCACATTAGTTTACCTAATAAAAGAATGCAACTAGTGGAAAGCCTTTTAACACCTACCAACTCTATCTTTTTCACTTGTTTTAGCCTGGCTGAGCAAGTACCATCAGTCTAAACAGATTTACATTTGGCCATGACAAATAGGAACAGATGGGACTCAACTTTCTATCTACTATGTAAAAAGGAACATATGTAGGTTTCTTAAAACATGATAAAAAAGTTTTTATCAATGTTGACATTTGCTATGCCAGGTGCGAACTAGTCTTTTTCTCAAGAATCAGGGTTAGAAAATGAACTATATCACAGTATTTTCACAGAGCAATTTGTTTAATCTTTGAAAGCCAAATGGGATTCTTCACAAATGTTCAACAACCTTAAAGACGGTTCAAGTGTTGAGCATGGATGAGAGGACTGAATACACAGCCAAGCACATTTTGTAAAGAAAACACAGAGCTAGCTGTCACTAAGCATCAGCTCACACGGTGGAGAGTAACAGGACTCTTTATACTAATGCATGAGTCAGGTGAAGGACACAGCTTCGTCTGTCAAATACTGCATATACTGAGGCACATCATCCAAAAGAAAACTGCAAACTCTCCTATGAATAAGGAGGAATAATTGTCCTAAGGAAACTTCATATGGAAGTTGACAAGTTTTACCAACTTTGCCACCAGCTTACTCTATCATATAGTTTTCCAAATCCACAGCTTCTAACATGTAAGATACAGCAACTTGCTACTTACACAGATCTTAAACTACAAGGAGATTCTTGTCCCAGATGAATAGCAGAAATTAATGAATGGGAAGCCAAACAGTGGTACAAAACACTAAAGAGAAGGCAACATTTGCCAGGGAACCTCGGAGGATGCCCAGCTTACTGAAGTTACCCTCCATCCACAGACAGCTGGTGCTGCACATACCTCCTAATCCCCTGCTGTCAGGGGAAAAAAAAGTGCTGCCATTAAAGAAACCCTTTAAATCCACCCTTTTTGGTTAGTGCATTACTCTGTGAAGATCACCCGATTCCAGAGCAGAAATAGAAAGGGAAACCAAGCAAGCTGAATAAATTACATTATTTCAGGGAACAGTTGTCCAGCAGCCACTTCAAAAGCCCCCAGTGCCTTCTGATTCCACACAGTGTCACCAGACTCTGCATCAGCTCTGCAGGTTTAGGCTGCAGCTACAGGTTTCAGCTGCAGAGCTGCACGGTAAAGACTCACACTGCTGATAAATGGAAAAAATACCTACTATTTCCCAATTTAAAATGTTTTGTTCTAATGGAATTACGTTCTCTAACATGTATTTATGTGCATTTTATTTAAAATGAAGTCTATTTTCACTTTACCTAATATATCTCATGTCCAGAGCAATTACTTTTACATTGCAATTTGTTTACAACTTACATAAATTTCTGTGAAAAAAGCAGGGGAAAGATCATCTGGCACTCTTTGCAAGATGCATAAGATATATTTTTTTTTTCCATTTTACATTATTATAATCTTAATTAAGCTGGAAAAATCATCAATCACAAGAAGATACTCTGCAGGCAAGGAAAAATAATAATAATACACTGGCTGTAGTCCTACTCTGCACTTATTAATAAGTTCAGAGAAAATTATCACTATTTCCTATTTATTTCCTCTCCCTCACTACCAGAAGGTCAGCCTTGAAATAACAGAAAATACTGTACCCTTAAAGTTGTTTTTCTTTTTGTTATGACACAGAACTTTACGGAGCTGTTCACTGAGAGGCACCTCTAAAATGGAGAGTCCCTGGTGCCTTTCCACACTTGTCTTACTGAGTGTCACGCACAAAGTCTCCTGCACACTGCAGCTCCTCCGTGTCACGCAAGGATTCTCCTACGGAAGGGAAATACTCAACTAGCAAAGGCTCACAGGCCTCCTTCTAACACGGCAAAGTGGCACAAAGACTTAGCATCTTAATTTTAATAATTTTAAGATATTCACACACATGGATATTTTATTACAGATTCAATCATCTTTTCCATCTAAAAACAGAGACTTTGGAAAAGGTTTCTTGAAACAATATTGAAGACAAAAGAATTCATAGAAATCTTGGGAATAATTAATATGATGGTGCAGTTTTATCCATAGAAATGCTTACAGAAACCTAATACTAAGCTCCTTAGAGATAACAATGCTACATATTTACTGCCACTTTCCTTGTTGCATCATTCCAAACTCCTAAAAGGTTCCATTATTTGTCACTGATATATGTTACATACTTTTAAGATAAATCAATCCTTAGGATTGACTTCTGCAGTCCAATTTCTAGCAGCTTAAGTACCCCCACAACACTGTAGCATGAACTACTTTATAGCATTGCTCAACCCCACTATGTCAGGAACAAGTTTAAATGCAGTAAAATTCATTCAATAAAGAAAAAAAAAAATCAGAAGCTCTAGGAGTCACGACAGTAATAAAATCCATTTGCATTAATTTATTTTTAAATGTATATAATTTAACTTTTAATTTGGAAAAAAAAATGTGCTAACAATGTAATATATTAGTTCAATTGCCTTCTGTAACGGACTTCAGCACTAACTGAAGTTATCAAAGACCACTGAACGCTTAAGTCAAATTCGGAATATCCTGCAGTGATGTACAACATTGTCACAGAGCTTGCTAGAGCTCGAGTCAGAGCTCAGAGAGAGTCAGAGCTCGATTCTGCTCCATGCTCAGCGAGCGCCGCTTGCCCCTGCGCTCCCTTTGAGCCTCCTGGCGCACCGGCAGGTCCGAGCTCTGACTGTGCTCGTACACACACGCGGCCTCTCCAAAGGCTGCTGCCCCAGGACACTTTTATTTTTAGGAGTTCCACACAAACACTGACATAAGCAAGTGTTTTGAAAGAAAACAGAAAGAAGGCAAAGTCCAAATTATTTATTAGATTAGCTCGTGAATAGAAAAAACAAAACTTTTTAAAAGGTTTTTCTCTGTTTTGGTCACTAACTTATCTGAAATAGCCTTTAGTTTAAATAAGCCTGTAATTACAAAGCACAGCAAAACTCTCTCCATAATGCCTGGCATATGAATAGTAAAGTTTCATAGCTATTTATTACTGCCACATTGCACTGAACTTCTCTCTGAATAATAAACATAAAATACCGTGTTTGCTTTAATCACTTTCTTCAACAAGTATTACTTTTAAGAAATAAAAGAATATTACTTAAGAGTGCATGAAGACATTATAGCTGTATTTAAAAATGCCGATATGAAAACAATGGAAGTGTAATTTGTTTGATAGCCACTTTAAAGCCTGTCTGACAGTAGCAAGTGAGTTAAACCTAGTCAACTGGGAACAAGCACTTGCCAATCTACAAGCCATACAAGGACAACCGCTAGTCCTGCTGCTGTGTCCAAAAAGGGCTGTGAACGGATCTACAGGCTGAACATCACTTAGCAGCACGCAGTGACAGATTCAAGAAGATTGAACCAGTGGCCCAGGTGGGGGATGCCTCCTACACGTGTGCTCAAAACACAACCGGACTCTCTGCCAACCACCAAGAGCTCAGGCTCATATCATCCTCCGCTTCACATGATACTCATGCTTTTAAAGCTGAATTATGGAAGTAATTAATTTAATCCTTGAGCTTTGCGGGTAAAGGGAAAAGGGAAAGGGAAAGGGAAAGGGAAAGGGAAAGGGAAAGGGAAAGGGAAAGGGAAGCAAGGGGACAGCTTCCAGCAGTTTTGTCTTGGGGGAAGGAGATGGTGCTGTCAGGCACAAAGCAAGGGGTCTCAATTAAGATGTCTCACGAAGGGAGGACACTGAGCTAATCTCAGAGCCTTTCCAAGCCACTGCTAGCCTGAGAACATACATGCATTTAAACAGACCAAATCCCTAAGGGGAGACAGGGAAAAGAGTACAACACCTGGCATATTTTAAGTAAAAACATGCAGTACAAAGTTCAAGGTCTGTTTTACCACTCTGAAAGCAAACATCTGCTCAATTTCTGCTATTTGTGATTTATTCTTTGAAATTACTGAAATATTTGCTCCATGTGTTTCTTTAGAAAGCGCAAATGGTAGGAAGTGAAAAATGTAGAAAGGTCACCTTGTTTCAAGTGTGGATCAGTAGGGCAAACAATGGAGCAAATTCAAATGCAATTAAATGGAACCAAATACAAATACATTTCAAAGCACAAAGTACTTTAAAAAGTAAATTAAAAAAAAATCCAAATGCAAAAAAAAAAATATTTAGAATTCTCATGTTCTTCGCTTAGCTGCAGAAAATGTATCTGTAAACTTTGTAAAACTCACTAGTTAGAAAAAGATATTTAGAAGACTGCTTGGACTAAGCAGCTGACCTAGAAATGATTTTCAAAAGCAAACCCCAGCTGAGCTACTGTGTTTACAACCACGATTAAAATTGTCTCATTTTCTAAAAGCAAACACAGCCACAGAGTATAAATTTGTCTCAAGTGGGTAGAAGTCCAAACACAAACTGAAGAAAGCCTCTTATCCAGCCAGTTTTTGTATCTTATAATAAGTACTATCACACAGTGGAGTAATTAAGAGTTGATCTTATATAGGAGATAGGGATTTTCTCATGGCACAGGTACAAGGCATCCATAATGAAATACTGCAGGAGAAATGCTAGAATAGGAAGATTACCGATGGCCTTTATCTCAGACTATAGCAGGCTTTTGTTTGCTAATACCATTGACTTATGAGGTCAGGCTTAAATCTTGCAACCCATTCACCTTGTATAAAACGATTTCTATACATGCACAAAAAATATTTTATTATGAACAGGATATACTGCTTGCAGTTCACTATATTTATGTTAAACTGCAAATCACAGTATGTTTTGTCCTAATACATACATAAAACACAAAACTCTTGAGATGAAACACAAGGCAGAAAACGAGGCAGGGAGAAAAAAGAACTTCTAACGTGCATCTCTAACAAACTGCCCACTTTAAAAACGGTTCTTGTTAGAGTTACATGCTAGTTTGTTCTCAGGGCTTAACATGGCAAAATTCCAGTGCTAAAACAGAAACATCACTAGCAAAACAACATCCAAAAGTACAGGACATAGAAAGTTCCTGCTTAATCATAAGGAGAAAATCACATAGAACATTTTTAAGCATTCTGATGAAAAACCTGATACCAGTTTTTTACATTAATGTCAGCTTCAGTCAGTATTTCCATGAAACCCACTACTGCAGAAGGATAAAAGCATTGCTACTTTTCATACTCACTACTGTTACATGAAAACCCTCAAAACTTGCTTTGCAATGTGACAAAAAAAAAGTCCTCCTGCCTCTCCAGTTTAAGGAAGTGGAACAGTCACTAATTTTTGTATTAATTAGTTTTCTTTTGAAAACTGTTAAGATGTGAGAAGCTAGAATCGACCATCACCTTCATTTGCACTGAGCATTTGGTTTACTAAACAAGGATGGTGCAGGAGCAGTTTTTGTGTGGGTCTTTCTTAGAGAATCACATTTGACACCTCATTTTTGCCAGCGGTATCACTCGTATCTTTTTTTAAAAGACTCATGGTTACATGTAACGGGAAGAACACAATGCTCAACTATGTTTGAAGATGTATAGTCCTCATAAGGAAAGTGAAAATCACCAAAGTTCCATGTAACATTTTCTCTACAAAAGGTTACTCACTTTCAGAGTACATGCAGTAGTTTACAAGACAGTACCATCTGCAAGGCAAGTTTTATGACAGGATGAACTTCTGCTCACTACACCTTTTTGAGGTGTAGTGCTTACCACACACATCACACATCTCTACATGTTCCAAAACTGGGGACTGTAGAACTGAATCTACAGTGAAGCCTTTTTCAAAATTTTCCAGAAAAATGAAATAAAACACCAAATCAATGATTAATCATGTACTGTGAATGTATTTATCTGGCTGCATCTACAAAATATTTATTTGGATACTTTTTGTTTTTTCTCACTTGTATGTTTGATGGTGTATCACAGGACAAAGATTGATATATCTGTATTTTACACAATTTTATTTCACCGTCTTCGGCTATCTGATCACTTTCTGTTCATTCTCAGTCATGGTACTCTGTCTTAATTTAATGTAGCTGCACAGCAAATTTCACTGAAAATATGAGTTACATGAACAGCAATTTCCACAAAACCCAATAGTGTCTTTATGTATATAATATTTACATTTTAATTTTAAAATGACTATTTAATTCATTATCTTTTATTTTTGATCAACAAATATTTTTGTTGAATTTTATGGCTATGCCTTCTTTCTAATGATTACTGACCCAACAATGCTAATTCCATCATGTCACTTTAAATGGGCCAATGAATCTGCTTAGAGGAAAGAAACTTACAAATAACAACAACTTACAAACTCATAATGTCTTATACAAAGACTTTATACTGCCTAGTCATTTCAAATTGATGGCAATTTTTGTCTTCCATTAAAATAAACATCTTTTTTGTACTTCTACTGTTCAGATCTCTAAATTAAAATTAATACTAATCATTTTTAAAAATCAGAACTGTCAATGGTCTTTTTATATGCAAAATACAGTAGTCACCATTCAAAATTAAATTCTTACCTCTAATGTAATGTAACCGTAGAGATATCCTATCTAGATATGACAATAACCTTCTCAAACTCCAGCAACTAGAAAATGTGATGCTTCTGATAAAACACAGGCATGTCCTTGACTTTTAATACAATACTGTTTTAAGCTGTAGTACAGACAATGATATGACTCAGACTTCATTAAAACAGAGTTGTGTGATGAGAGAAAACAATAGGTAAACAAACAAATCAGACATAAATAAAATGTAATTACGAATATATGCAACCAGGTATAAGTGCTCTCTAGTTAACAGTGGTTTAAATAACAACAATTAAGTACACTAAACAAAAATTAACAAAAGTTTTGTTAATAAACAAAACATAAAAAGTACATTAGCAAAAATTATAGAAATATTAACGGGTGACCTTACTAAAATAAATCGTTTCTCAAAAACAAACATTTGAATTTTCCTTTATCTGTCTTTCATCATATACCTTTGTAACAGAAGATCAATGTACGTCTCACTTCCTACATTTTAATATATGTTTATGCAATTGCCATTTGCTTATTGAATCTCGATTTGTCTCCTGTTCTGGATATATCATACAGCTCTGCAAAAGTAGTATTTTGCTCCTACAGAAGCAGTGCAAATGAGAGCAGGAGTGTTTGAATGCACTAGAGGAAATGGCAGAGGAAATTTTTTAAAAACTGTATATGCCATAAGTCAAAATAGATGGCACAGACATAAATCCAATGAAGAATACGAACAGTAGCATCAAATAAACAGGTGCTGGGTGTAGTGGTGACTGCAACAAGGGCAAATAACAGTTAGGGCCACAATACAGAAGGAACAACAGTGTGATAGAAATTAACCTATGATTATGCATAAAACATAACAAAAACACACAGAATCAACACTGACCTAGGAGAAAAGAAAATAGGTGACTAGGAGAAACCCAAATATGCCATGAGGACTGAACAGCCAGTACTCCCTTGTCCACCACAGGACAACAAGTGACCCTAGCCAAACTGCTTGGACATCACATGTCAAGGCTTGTGAGACTGACAGAATCAGCATAACAGAATGAGAGAAATCTATGAGTTACTGCATTTGAATGAAGTCAGCTTTGTTTAAGTATTTTCTTTAATCATTTTCCCCTTCTATACAGACTCACATTGCGATTTTTATATGGTTAGAAAGCATATGAAATACAACTGTTTAATAGCATCTACTTTGACTACAGCACTGCTCTTCGCACTGGAAATGATTATCTGAGAACTGCACATCCCAAAAATAAGCCATTTGACATTTGGTACATTCAATTTATTTTTGTGTTTTCAGTTTAGCTGGATTCTATTTTGAATAACATGGCAGCAACTCTATTTTGATTCATAACTAAGCTCCAGTAAGTGATGTTTCTACTCAAATTTACAAAACAGTATCACAATTAAGGTAAAATAAAAGGAAACTTCTGGACTTCAGCTTCCAAAAAAAAAAAAAAAAAAGAGCAAAAGTTGAAGGACTCCAGTTCCAAATTTAGTGTCTCAAGCCTCAAAATACCACAGGGGAGAAGTATCTCAAAAGGTATAATTAGTCACAGTGAGCTGTGCACTGGGGATGCACTCACGGTGTTCTTGCCTGTCTCCTATGAGATCCACCACACTACTGTAACTAGCTCCAAAGGGAGTAGTATCCTCATTCTGTTAGAGAAAGTTCTTAGCACTGTCATACTAGAAAGGATTTTAAAGAAAAAGAAGTCACGTAGGCCTTCAGGACCAATGAGGATTGTGAAAAGTTCCACAAGGTAACAAAACTACTCATTGGAGCCTAACATAACAAGACATCTTTGGAGTTATTGAAAGAAGTTCAAAGGAAATGGTAAAGTTTCATCACACTGTATACACTCAATAGAAGGATCTGGGTAAGAATTCACAGTATTTTTGAATGAAGGAGGAGGAAGCCTCATCCATACAAGATTTGAATTTTCATGATTTTTGCTGCCTATTTTTATACATATATATATATGTATATATAAAGATAAGATTAGTCTTACCAGCCTGCATGGTCTAATTCTTGTCAACAGCACCTCTGTTGTATAGAAACACTCCTCAAGATTTACTTGGAACTACACAACTGTCTGTTTTCAAGCACAGATGGAAGCACAGGAAAAGGATGCATGGCAGGAGACAGAACGGATCTGCAAGTTATAGCGAGTTGGAAGGGAAGGAAGAGCAGAATAGGCAGAAGAATATGCACAAGAGAGGTATGAAAGCCAGGAGCAACAGGAACAAGGTGGAAAAACAGAATCTGGATAAGGGCAGAGGGAAGGTGGAAAAGTCTAAAGGAAAGAGCAGGTAGGGAAATAGGAAGAAAAGTGGCAGAGTGGTTGTTCACTATTGGAGTACTGCCTCTAGACCCCCTGAAAAGAACTTTCAGGATTTCACAAACAGGAGCAGTCTTGTCTGTCATTTCAGTCAACTGTCTTGAAAGCACGAAAAGAAGATACTAGGACTTTGTTAAAACAGATCACAGGCACCTCATATTGAAGACCTTAAATTAGCAAACTATTTCAGCAGTGTTACCTGTTGAATTTAAATTTCCCAGCAATAAAAAGTAGTTAATAATATCAACTAATTCACAGGAGTATTGTGATTATAAATTAATGCTTATGATATTTACAGATGAAATGATTAAAGCACTATCATAACATCAAGAATTGCATTTTTGGTGCAAGGTTTCAATGAGAAACAGCCTGACTTACAAATTAAATGAGTGGAACTGAATAAAGGGATTTAGGTAATGGAGGAAGGTCCTGTGGAGGAAAAAAAAAATAATAATAAAGCCCACATATTTATACCTTTCAAGATTACATCATAACATACTAACACAATAGTGCTGAGTTAGAATTTAACTGACATCCTGGTTTCGATGGACTAATTTCTTAGTACCTGATTTTTTTAATCTTGCTGTTCTTTTAAACACAGTTTCTTGGTCAGTATCAAAATGACCGAATGATCTACATCAATCTCACTACACTGTAACAGTTCAATTTTAGTCTCCTCATTATTAAGCCATTTATGTAATAAAGTACAGAGCATTTTCTTGCTGATAATGCGGACAAGTCAAAATACATGGATTGTTTCAAAATCCAAGGCTGACATCTTACAAGCACCTGTCTGTGAAACACTGAAGATGCATTTGATTTGTTTTCATCAGTATGGTATGTTCCTCTTGACAAGTCCTACTTACAGAAACAGTTGCGATAAATGAATGCAAATTACTGTGCTAATCTCACAGTAAAGCTCAATGAAAATGTAAGACATCACCAGTGCCTTACAACTGCTGAACTGACTTGCATGAGCTCAAGGAAGGTCTTAACAAATAATATTAACCTTTCATATAAGTAACTTTTGTGTTGATTCCATGTTGATTACAGGTAAAGCTTTAGCTCATTGTAAAGCAACTGGATTTACAACATGTCTTTCACAATATGAAAATGTACACAGTAGTATTTTACTCTGTTAACTGATTTCACGTTATTGTTGTTATAGTATATTGCAAAAATAATTTTACTACATTTCTAACTGCAGCTTGCCAAACCGAAAGGCATATTCATGTACGGAATAGTACATGGACAGGGTATCCAGTGGTTGCAAACATCAAGCTCTCCATGATCACTGGCCAGGCGACAAGCATATGCACAGCACATCCAACACCAACAGGACATACAAGACTTCCACAGCTCAGCTCTGCAGATTTTATTATTCTGCCACCGCCTGAAAGCTCTTAATTCTGCTTAAATAAAATACTTGTCTAGAAATCCACAGTGTAGGAGAGATCATCGCGAAGGAAGGAAATCTGCTCTCTGAAAATCTCCAGTGCTGTAGCATCACTAAACTGTGATTGCTGAATCATGTGCAAGAAAGTGTTTAAGCTGACACACAATCTGCATAGCCAAGAGAGAGGATGAATGACAGAATAAAAAATTAAAGACATTTTTCTTAGGCGTATTTCTTTGACATATTAAAAAATATGTGGCATACCAAATCTGTGTCTGGTCCCTCCCTGGACTACCAAGTACTACTGTGAGTAATCTATGACAAAAAGAAAACTGAACTCTCTTCAGAAATCTCAAAGTTAGGACAGTTCCGGCTCCAAGAGGCTATTCAATCTTAAATCTAACTTAACTTTCCACTACTATTTATTTTTTGGTGGCAGGACTACTGAAAGACTGAGGACTACTCGTAAA
The DNA here is from genome assembly GCA_013398345.1 of Nothocercus nigrocapillus. Taxonomy (NCBI): domain Eukaryota; kingdom Metazoa; phylum Chordata; class Aves; order Tinamiformes; family Tinamidae; genus Nothocercus; species Nothocercus nigrocapillus. Next base: position 545,391 of record WBNA01000161.1, on the reverse strand, counting down.
TATAACTACCCAGCACACTGAGGTTAAGCCCTGTGCCAAGCCTTCTTTTAGTCAGAATTTATACAAGACAATTTAGGAAATCTTACCAGATGTCATATATAACAAATAAATAAACATTGCAGATTATGTATTCCAGGAATCATAGAGCGTTTCCTTTCCTACCCTTTTTACCCTCACCCCGCCCCCTCAAAAATACTTAGATGGATGTAGATCCACCTATGTTTTAAAAGCTAAATTTGAAGGCTTTACAGTATCTTATTCAGGTGCCTGGATTAACAATTTCAGCACTTAAATACTTTAAACTGCTCTCTAGAGGTTCTACTGCCTCTGTAGGGAACTCAGGATATTAATTCAGGCACTCCAGTTACATGTATAGAACCAGGAAAGCATAACTAATTAATGCATTTTCTGCATTAATACCACTTTTAGGGAGAGATTTAACATCTTTGTTACCATATAAAATTTTTCATTGCATTTGAATGCTTTCAGCAAGTGGAATTTGTTAAAATTGAAGAATACAGTGATTTAAATCTGATTTGTAAATATATATGTAGATAAATTTATACTTCAGATTACAGAAGTACATATTTTATTCAAGATCAAATTTAAAAACTACTTATGTAAATGTGTGGACATACGTATTGAAATTTTCATAACTATAAAGAGGTGTAACTCACAAAAGCTCTCCACTGTCTTTGGCCCAAAGGTGACGTCGCCATCCTATCAATAATTATCTTTTTGCCACACTATAAGAGAATGCATTTTTTTTTGAGCAGCAAAGCTGATAGTTACTTGGAAGATGTTTCTGGATTACCATATCAGAGCTTCATAGGAAGTAAATACTGGCTTCCCTAAGGCACCTTAAAGAGACACACTGTTAATGTTAAAAATACTACCAAGAAATTTCTAACAATCACAGGCAGGATGGTTTCTCCCATCCAACATGCCCTCGGGCATCTTTTCCTTTAGCACTCTTTTTTCCACCAGTAAGAACAAGAACTTCTTAAATATGCTTATTGAAATTACTCCTGATACATTTTTTTACACATATTATTTCCACAAAAAGATCATGCAAGTACAGTACTCAGTATTAATAGCAATTTCTTGAACGTAAGCAAAGAATTTTTAAACAACTATAAATATCTAAAGATTCCTTATTTAAAAGTTTATGGCCCAGTCCTTTGAGGAATACAACATATTCAACACTGCTAAAGAGGGTCTATTCTGTATGGCAGTCTGCTCTTTCTGATTGTAAACATCTCTAAAGCAAACTGACAAAAAGACTACCATGCAAGTAGTCAGACACTGCTAGTCAGATCCTGGTAACTTATTTCATATGAGAGTTGCCTAATATCAAGCTGAAAGATTGACAAGACTTTTGGTTACAAATAAGGTAAAAAATAATTCTTTGGACTTTACCTAGGACCTTGGAAGCCATACATAGAACAGTGTTTTCAATTTACCTAGGTTAAAAGTTAACCCTTCACACTGAATGTCTTCTGAAGTATTTGCCAGCTACTCCTTCACATTTTTATCTTTCACTACTCTGATAGCAGCTTAATCAAACTTGAAAATGGATCTAATCTACTCTTCCAAATGACCCTAAAACAGGCTGCATCTAATCCTTCTGGTCAAGTGTCGTTGACACTTTAATTTTCCCTTCCTTGCTAATACTTTGATTCACTTTTAATAACCATTAACCTTCTGCCAAGAAAAACCTGGTCTTTCCAGAAAGAAAAGTTCACAAAAGCTGCACTTTACACTTTCTTTATTATTACTGGCTTTACTGTATATGTTGAGTATCCTTCCTTCCTGAGGAATGTAAAATTGCCTATAAAATACCAGCATGTCATTTTCAAGTGAAGTATTAGTAAGGTAACCTAAAAAGGTATCTTTCCTCTTCTCAGCATCACTTTTTAAATTTGCTTACCTTCTAGCACTTTTTCCTACCTCCTTTCTTGGGTTCCTACAACATAATTCTCCCAAGCAACATTTTTATTACCAGCAGCATTACTCATCAATAAAGCAACCTCAACATTCAGAGTCTTCTCGAAACAACACTCCTCTCCAAAAATGTGCATCAACAAAACTCAGCAGACTTCACTCCTGTTTTCCACCAGCATACGTTTCTCAATTACTACCTGAAAACTACAGGCAGTACACTTGCTCAGTGCAAATTCGGACACGAGCAAGCTGGACTTAAGCTTTACTAGCTATTAAGTCATGCTGTGAAAGTTTCTTTCCTCCAAGGCTTTATTACACCCATAAGCCTATGCTAATCAAAATTAACATAGGCATTTCTCAGTACACTTCAGAATTAAAACAGAAAGACCTCAAAATGTAAATACATCTCACCCTGCCTTCTTTCTACAAGCCAAACATGATTTCCAGTACTCCAGCTTTAACAGAGTATCAATAAACTAATAATACAGTTTTTCTGACATCTTTTTTAAGTTAGTTATGATAAAGAAGCCTCTGCAGTCTTAAGTGCATCTTTAACTAAGTTTACAGAACTGATTTTTGTCTTTAAGAATTCTAAACTAAACAGGTAATTATTTGGATTGACAAAAATATTAAGTTTTAGCATCAAAACGGTTGTTTTAGAAAATTTCAAAAGCAATTTTCAAAAGTTGCTTGATGAAAAATAATGATTTTTAAGATATTTCCCTGATAAGCTCAAACCAGACTTTTAAGGGAAAGACAAAATAGAGAATGAGAAGAGAAGGTAAAAAAGAACTGCAAGAATAAAAGTGCAAGAATAACGTGTCCTCTTAATGTTCCCTGAGACATAATAGTTTCCTTACAGTCAAAATGTAGTCATGGAAAAAACAAAACAGCAAGACTGTTGAATGTGACTGTGTAAAGAATGTGACTATGTAAAGAAGCTCAACGAGTTCACAGTCTATGCAGTGCAAAAAAATAAAAATAAAAAGGAGGGGATGAAGAGGAAGAAAGGAGAAGCAGTAGACACTGCAATCAAAGCCAGTATTGCTGCTATTTAAAAAGCCCATGCAAATTTTATTATCTATTGAAGATTCAAGCTTCATGTAAATAAACACACCAAAAAAAGTAAAACTACACCAGAATCACAACCTATTCTGTCACACAGTTATGCCTTATTAAAGAATGGCTTTTTTCCACATAACTTCCCCATTTTGTCACTTCCTCCCCTGTATGCTGTCTCCAGCATACTTCCCAGATTTTTCAGATTCTCTTTCCCCTTATCTTTGGTTCTAGTGTTTTCTAGCTCTTGTTCTAAAGTTTTGTTCTTTTCATTTCTTCCTACTGCCTAAGAAGCGTTGCAAGGAAGAGTTTGCACCATGGCCTGCAAATGTGGCTGTGGGCACAGCTGTGGGTACCAATCTGAACATCATCTCTCCACTCTGAGCTGTGTCTCATCCCTAGAACAATGTAAGATGATCACAGACTACATGACTGTCACCTGCTATTGAGCATGGTCAACTATTACTGGACTATAAGCCATCAGCTCCTCTCTTCACACTCTCATCTTCATGGAGCATGGATTGTTACAGTCCCACACACCAAGACTTCACTTAAACCATAGCAGCTCACAGTCTTAAGTCTAGACAACCCTAGCGTAACCCACAATAATGCTGTCACTGGCTCCAGTATTTATAAAAAGGACAACCTGATTTCCAGCATCACCAGAACTTAAAGCAAAGCTGAGGACTGTATATGACAATCAAGCAGGACAAGTCAACTTCACTAACATTGTCAATGGAGGTTGGTAGATCTCTCCCAGAAACACACACAAAGTAAGCTTTAATTAATCAATTCAGCGCACATTCCAAAGTAGTATTTGTTTTTATTAAGTATTTCTACTTCAGGCATTCAGTTGATTCAGAGGTAGTTTGACTTGCCCACGCTTCCTACATCCTTCTCTTTTTGTACGTGCTCTCATCCTCTAGCTATACTGAGTGTATTTTCAATAGAAAAAATATAGTTTTCATATTTTAAACACTAAATAGACATTGTGTGCTTTCTTCATTATAGTATGCAAAGGCTAAAAACTCGTTCTAATCTACATCCCATGACATTATGCATTACATTACGGTTTAAAGAGGTCTCTGAAAGCTGAGTAAGATTTGGTACCAATTTCTAGTTTTACTTATGTATGGAATTACAAAATACATTCCCTCTTTTGAAATCATTCCCAAGCAGACTATCTAACAGTGATAGTCTAATTCATAGGCAAAAATTCAAAAATAAAACATAAAATGACTCTAAACTCTTAAATCGTACAGAAAAATGAAGAAATTCTGGTATGATTTTTATAGCATAAAGACTTCCGACATAAATATAATTCAACTCCAAGGAGGAAAAAAAAAAATCTACAGGTTGCCACCAAGACATATATATTCCCTTTGGATAGGTATGCATGCATTATCTTATAACAGAATTTATAAACTATGTACTCATAATATCTGCATATTTTCATTACCTGAATCATCACCAAAAAAAAGAAAGAAAAATAAAACAAGAAAGAGTAAACACCATTAGTCATAAATGAGACCAAGTGTGCTAATAAACAATAGCTGGTTTTATTGTTCCATTGGGGAAGAGATCAGGAACCTGATTCATCTAGATTTCACAAGAATATTCCCCAATGAAATATTTTCCTATTCAAAAATGGTCATCAACCAATGCCTCTGTTTCACATCAATTTCAATAAGATTTTGTTTCTATTAAAAAAAAATTAAATATCTCTGTAAGATTCCATTTTAAAACAATTACAGTGAAGCACAGTTCATTTTTACTTTGAAATTATGTGTTTTGTAACATTTACTTATTACCTCTTCCTAATTTAGGGATTTTTTCACACCTGTTACTATAACAATTACCAGCTGGGAGAGCATAGCAAGTACCAATTTCTAAATCAATTAATATGCTGATTACAATACCAATTTCCAAACCTATCCCCATCTAGAATTCTATTATACTAATTACATTTATCAAAGTAAAAATAACAGTCATCTACTATTTTGTTTTATATTACAGTTTTTGAATTATAACATGATAATTTTAGAATGTAAGACAGGCATGTGTTCCAGAAGATTTTACTTTTTCTTTTTAAATCAACCTTTTACTTTTCCTATCATTAGTTTTCAGATAAACTGCTCCATTGTAGAATAGCAACAACACTTTTGATGAAAATCATTATTTAAGTGAACTCAAAACAAGGCAAAGCAAAATCAACAACATTTTCTGCAGCTTGTGACAATCACTGCTGTAACAGCAAGTTTCCCCAGAACATTTCTGGAAGATTGCCAAGATTTTATTTTGCCATGTGGGAAAAAACTTTACAACTGTTTGGCATTTAGTTTCACATGGAACATGACATATGTTAAAGGTCTCACAGTTTTGTGAGTGTCTCTGTTTGTTGTTTACCATCTCTTACTTCCAGCAAGAACGCAGTTAAATAAGACTGTTTCTAGCTAGCGAACTCCTATGTCAACAGTTTTTTACTAGCTTGCTTAGAACTAAAGAAAAAAATAAAAAGCGCATAGTAATAATAATAATCTGAGGCTGAAAATGACTGATGAGTAATAAGGTCCCTGATGTAAATCAAGAAAACATGGCAGGAGAGGTTCATTTATCTCATCTGAAAAAGTAAGTTTGCTGCAATAACCCTGAACTCATTGCTTACCTCCTACTATCATATTTGGTATTCTCTTTCTGTAAGAATAATGTTTCAAATAAAACTGAATCAAGACTTAACATGAAGCAGCCTATTTTCAAGGAATTGGGTACATACCTCTATTCCTAGTTTCAGGCTAGGCTATATCCACTTGTGGCCAGCAACAGGACAAGAGGCAACGGCCACATCCTGAAACACAGGCAGTTCCATCTCCATGTGAGGAAGAACTTCTTTCCTGTGAGGGTGCCAGAGCCCTGGCACAGGCTGCCCAGAGAGGCTGTGGAGGCTCCTGCTCTGGAGACCTTCCAAACCCGCCTGGCTGCCACCCTGTGCCCCGTGCTCTGGGTGTCCCTGCTGGAGCAGGGGGTTGGACTGGATGATCTCTAGAGGTCCCTTCCAATCTCAACCAGTCTGTGATTCTGTGATTGTGGAGTTTTGTTCTTTTTTTTTTTTTCTAATAACTATGTGAGTTAGCTACCAGCAAATTCACTAGTAGGCCTCATTTCTGCTAGTATGTAACTGCTAAAATAGAATAAAAGGTCCATTTTCTCCTAAATATCTGCTTTACTCTGTAAGAGTAAAGAACATTGAAAATGCCAAGTAATATAGCAGGGTTGAGATTACTTACATTAGGACAGCAACAAGCAAAAAAGCTCAAAAAAGGAGGAAAAAAAAAAAGAAGTGAAAAAAGACACACTTAAAAGACATCTGACTATAGCCTCAGAGAACACACATTGAATGACATTTCCTTAACATGCTCTAATGGATTCAGGCAGAGAGGAGAATTTGAATTGGAAATTAATTCTTTATCAGCTGTCACAAAACACAGACACCATTAAAACTAGAAAATATAGCAAACATGATACAACCTAATCCTTTTTATATACCTAAACCTGAAATAATACCAAACTAGCAGTCAAACATACACTTAAAATTTGTCAAGGTAAAAGTTCAAGCAGAATGTATTTGAAAGAGCTGTCACAGAATATAAAACATGAGAAAACATAAGTTCTGATACAGCAATTTCCACCATTTATAGCATCAAGAACAGACAGGAAAAAAGAGTTCAAAATTTATTGAACAATGGTGTTTTAATAAGATACAGTATATTATATATATTATTTTATATATGTATACACATAAAAACAAATTAAAAAAATAAATAAAAAAGATCATAAGCCTAGAGAAGAAATAGTTCTGATGTGAGTCCCAACTCTCAAAATTGGCAGGCCATTCATATCCGGATAGAAGGCACAAACCTTGGTAAAAACATTCACATGAAAGTACCACCTTTTCATGGCTTAGGGTATCCTACATGCAAAATCCATTTACCTCGACTTTGCACAGAAGCCCCTGCTCTCATGTGAGTTATAAGATTTCATTTAATTTTAATGGGCATCCTGGATTATTAATATCCAGTACCATAGTACTACAGACTGACATGAAACTGTTAATGGCTGATGCATTCCTGTCACAAACCAGTATTAATGCCCATTCCTGGGGATCTGTGCAATGTAGATATATAGCTCTGGATCAGCCTTTCATTCTTATCAAGTAAATGTCAAAAATCCTTATACCTCATTAAACCTGAGATCAGCAACAAGGATAACAGAATCCAGTAGATGCCCAAGAGCACAGCATGCAGAAAACACAGCCCTTTGGCACAGGCTCACCCATGCCAAAGTAACATCAGAGAAAGGATATCTAAGGCTGAAACAAGCCCTGTCCTCTCTGGAATTAGCAGCAAATGATCCTTCTCTGACCCTGGTTTGAAGAGACCTCTTTTCCCAGACTTGCCCTGGCAACATACAGAGAATTCCTGTCTCCTTCAGCTTCATAGAGGCATGGATATTAAGTAGAATCAGGACAAACAAATCTTCTGCAGATATCAACGAAGGTCATTTAGGCCTGCCATACAGCATCTCTCATGTTACATATACCACCAGCACAGTACTGGAAAAGCACTAATAGGAAAATTATTTCCCATTTTTAAGTGTATGAAAATACACTTGAAATGGCATGAGGAATGGCATGAAAATGCTTGAAATGGCATGAGGAAGTAAGACTGACCAACAGGTGAGAAGGAAATGTGGAACTCCTTTTAGTGCTGAATGCAAGTAGGAATGGCAGAATAGGTCATGAAGAAGAATGTTTTTAGTGCCATGTAGCTCTAATATCTAAATTTTTATGCAGGTTGTTGTGCTTATGAATTCTATGTTGTGCCCCTGTGCCCCGTGTTCTAGGTGTCCCTGCTGGACATGCCATTGAAATGGCATGAGGAAGTAAGACTGACCAACAGGTGAGAAGGAAATGTTGATTTTCTTTAAGATTGTTTCCCTCTCCCATCTTCTTTCAAAAGAGGAAGGGAATTAAAACCTAGGACAAGAACTAGCCCCTAGGCAGGGATATTCAGTATCTTTCCACATCTAGGAAAGAATGCATCTCAAAATGGGCCCTTTACAGAATAGGTGAAAGCAAAGAGAAGTGGATTTTCCATTTTTTAGCTATGCACAAGACATAGCTGGCCAAGGGTTAGGTTGAAAATGCAGACAGCTGTTAAGTGGCAGGGGTTAAGTTGTAACCTAAGTCATTTTCTTCTTGTAGCCTTTTGCCTTGCATAGCCAAGACAATAAAATGGATTCAGCAGCCCTACACAGGAAATGTCTAGTGAAAGACATTTAAGTAAATAAATTCTGCTTTGTTCTAGGCCATTGCACAATGCCAACTAAACGGGTTGTGATAGGATGATCAAAAACCAGTTATCTAGTTATATTTTATGCTGTACCTACTTTGCCAAGAAACAGTAAACGATCACATGCATATGACCAGCTATAGCACTAATGACGAGAACCTGTTTTACTACAAGAACTTCTTTGTCCCCAAATAAACCTGTTAAAACTGATAATAAAATTACCAGCTGGACTGAGACACCCACAAGACCAAGACAATATTCACTCCACAGTGAACTGCAAATTCAGAGTGATTCTCTAAATAAAAATTGGAAAATCATAATAATTATTACATGGCACTTAAGATCCTCATTCTAAGACTTTAAAACTCTTTAGAAAGATGAATGTGTTTAAATTGACCTCATTTTGCAACGAGTAAAACTGACTGATTGAAAAACTAACTGATTTACTTAAATCATATAACTAGGGACAGATCTCAGACCAGAACACACAGAATCACAGAATCACAAACTGCTGGAGGTTGGAAGGGACCTCTAGAGATCACCCAGTCCTACCCCCCTGCTCCAGCAGGGACACCTAGAACACGGGGCACAGGGGCACAACATAGAATTCATAAGCACAACAACCTGCATAAAAATTTAGATATTAGAGCTACATGGCACTAAAAACATTCTTCTTCATGACCTATTCTGCCATTCCTACTTGCATTCAGCACTAAAAGGAGTTCCACTGTCGTTTGTATGTGTGTATATTTTAAATATTGGCTAACTAATGTTCAAAACAATTCTACAGAAACAGGAAGACCAGCATTATCAACTAACAAATGCCAGAAGACTGCTTTTTCAGCTAAAATAAAGAGATGCATGCAACTGCTTAAGGTCATTCAGCAAGCCAAGGGCAGAACTGGAGCTAGACCTCAAAATCTTTTAATCCTAGCCTCATGTTGTAACAGTGGTAAATGCTGCCTGTCCCAGGCTGTTAGCAGGAATTGTATGTACACACTGACAGCAAAATAGACTCTTTGAATGTGTGATGCCCAAAGGAGAAGATGAAAAACAAGAAACCATATGTCTGAAGTCTTTCTGAATATGCCTCAAGAGCATCAGAGATAGGAAAGCATATTTAAAAAAAAAACACACTGCAACATGCATATCCATTTTTGGATTCCTGATATGTCCTGAAAAAGCTAAATGAAAATTTAAATGGCAACACAGAAATCAAAGGATTCTCATAACATGATGTACCCTGAAATATTATGGCACATAAGGATAAGGACACACACATACTTTCCAAGGGCCTGTAAAGGCTCATTTTACCACCATAGCTACAAAAACAAAGCTCATTTTGTCATAACATACAGAATGCACTGCAATGGAGGCTTGAATCCACTGTTCCTGATTCATCACAGCACAGCTTCTCATTACACTTAACTTAAATACAGGTACTTACAGTTTGTAACATAATGTAACTCATTCAAAATGGATTTAATTAAATGGATTTAATTCCACAGTAACACCAAAACAGATGTAGAAAGTCTTTCAAATTTTGCACAAGCCTGTCCCAAAAAAACAGACAGCTTCATCAACTAATTGTAATTTACATGTCTGACAAAACAAAAACAAAGCAAAACAAAACGGAAACACTGCTATACTTTGTGTGGACACTATCTGCCTACTTGTGAGCTGAGAGCACAACTCCCACTGTGTACAAGTACTAGAAAGTTTATATTGCCTTATGAAAGTTCATAAGGAATACTAATACCACAGCTCATTGCTTTTTCATCATCAGTTCACATATTTTCCTAGTATTTACAAGTAGGTGCTCTTTTAGTTAAAGCTGGAAATAAAAAGATCAACAAATTAATCCTTTTCAAGCAAATGTATGAAGTTATATTGCCCTCTGCTGACGAACAGCTTAAATGAGACATAAAACAAGCGCCTGTGCTCTGATAGACTTCTTCTGAAAATACTATTAAAATAATGTGTTGTGTTACTGAAATTCAAATATTTATTTTACTATAATTCAACAGATCCCAAATGTCACTTCTCATTTTCAATAAACTATCAGCAAACAGTACAACATAGAGGAGATCCAAAGAAAGAACATGCAATTTCAGGTTTTTCTGCTCCACAAGTTGGAAAATGCACTTAGCTAATTTCATTCCAGTCTAAGGTAATTTTGTCTTCATGATCCCACTTGAAATTATTTACTGAACAAAAATGTTTGTCCAATCAAGTTATGTGCTATTAACACTGTTTTTCCATCAAATTAAAATGAATGATTTTACAGTTAGCAATAAGCAAAATAATCTACCAAGCACTGTTGTTAAAAGCATGTTTTTTAGAGAAACTATATGTGAAAGGTTAGGAACCTTATATTCAGTCTATAGAGACCATATTATGATGAAAACATACTTACATAAATTGCAAATTAAACACTATCTTACCATATAGCCTCCAGGTTTCATCTTGATTAAACACTGCATTTACACTTATAAATATTTTAACTGTTACTTAGAAGGAATTCTTACTCCCTTTGTATTTTACTTTTTTTCAAACAGTATTTCTTATTGTCCTGGTAATACTTATGTGTTACTAATACAACCTTGAGCCAGAGAGAGCCACATACGCTACCTAATTCAACACATTGTACTGGGAGAGCTTACAGATTGTGCTGCTCATTTTAGCCTTGTCTGCACCTTATTGAAGATAACTATCTCCAACTAGTTTGGATGAACAAGAACACGGCAGGTAAAGACAAAAATACTTTGAGGCACCTCAGAAGATCAAATTATAGCCTAAATTCTCCTTCAGCCTTTAATTTCTTTGGCCTTCGTGTGCCCAAGAACAATTACATTCCCTCAACTATGGCTTTATAACAGACTAATTAGATCAGACGAGGCAGTTTCTTCTCATTTCAGACCTTTAAGCTCTAATCTATATAGGTCTCTGTGATTTCCTTGTACTCTTATTAAAACTCGGTTAGTAGCATAGAGAAAATAAAAATATAACCTTGTAATATGATACAGTATGTCACCCCAGCATTTAAAGAAATAAAACCATGACATTGCGTTTTCTCAATAGGGTCCTTCCATAATGCATTTTTACTTCAAAAGAGTCCAGGCCAAGACAAATTTGACAAAAAGGAAACAGTACCTATAAGGTATGCTAAATAATACCGACTTCTTTCTCATTTTAATATGAAGCTTTTGTATTCTGCATTTTTAAGGCCTCTTCTACTTCAGCTCAACAAGTTTAAGACCACGAAAAGAGAACATGATGTGATTTTCTGTGATAATTTATCCTGCCAACATTTGTTACAATATTTTATGTCAATTTGTGGCAACATTTTATGTCAATATGCAAAGAATGTAAATTTTATTTGCAGTATTCATATCATGCAAGTGAGCAACATGAATTATTTGAACAGGAAAGAAAGGAACTAAAACAAAATACTGGCATTTAATTGATGCTTCTAACTAGCAGACAAGTTATCAACCAGCATAGATTCCTGACAGGATTAAAACTATTCAGCTATGAAAGAAACAAAGATGGGATCTGTAAGTAGGAGTAAAAAAGGAAATTGGTGTTAAATTGGAAAGGCACTGTCACATGTAAAGAAACAGACTTTGACCACATTGTCTTTCACATCACTTCAAACTTTTTATCCACTTTAATCAGTACAATTGAGAAAGATAGCCATGATCTTCCCCTACTGACATAGTCCCCTAAATTGTAACAAAGCTCTGAGCATTGCAAATGGTTTCTAACTATATGATATGAAGAATGTCTTACAATGATATTTCCACACTTTATATTTAGAAAAAAAACTATTTTCAGAAAGACCAAGATTTCTATTTGCCTCAGCTGAATAGCTGTGTAATTATTTTCCATAACCTCTGCTCCTCCTTGTCCTCTCCTTCTTTCTTTTGTGTTCATTTTCCCACTTCATTGCTTAGAATGCAAGTTTTTCAGCATATGTATCAATATCTCTGTAAATTACTTGCGAAGAACAAAAAGTGGGAGATGATGGGTAGGGTGTCAAATAAAGTTCTTGAGGCTTCTAAATATTATCCCAAGTACAAAGCACTCGTCTATCAGAATGATAAACAGCTATCCTGGCAGAATGATAAACAGCTATCCTGGCATATATGTGTGGATAGGAGCAATAACAGTCACCAGCTTACTAGCACTAACAAACACTGACTATCCAACTATTTACTAAATATTTACTTTAAGACTTACTCTTATGGTAGTCTTTGGCACTTTACTCCAAAAATGCAACCATACAAGCTATTAGACATGTGTCTTAAGTCACAGATACCTGTATTTTTGGCAGTGAGGTTTCCAGCTAACATTTAAGGCTTAGCACTTATGTTTCATATCCGATTATTCCTGTTTTGGGAAACATGACCAGCTCAACATCCAAGCCAAAGCAAAATTTCCAAAATATTTCCAAAACATTATTATCAATATATGCATACAAAGGATATGCTCAGCACATAACTGGGTACAAACTGAAACACAGGCAGTCCCATCTCCACGTGAGGAAGAACTTCTGTCCTGTGCGGGTGACAGAGCCCTGGCATGTGCAGGTGACAGAGCCCTGGCACAGGCTGCCCACGGAGGCTGTGGAGGCTCCTTCTCTGGAGATCTCCCAAACCCGCCTGGCTGCCACCCTGTGCCCCGTGCTCTGGGTGTCCCTGCTGGAGCAGGGGATTGGACTAGGTGATCTCTAGAGGTCCCTTCCAACCTCAACCAGTCTGTGATTCTGTGATAACTCCCTAGATCCAAGTTCCACCTGGAAGTGTGCAGGCATTTGCACTGAAATACCTCATCAGAATAAATATGTCATCTTGGGGAGGCTGCTAGTGAACATCTGATACAAGGGAGACAAGTATCTTGTATGAAGGTTTCAGAGTTCACACGTGTAAAAATATCCCAACCGCCTTCCTCACATGGTTGTTCAAAGACATGAGTGTCCCTGCAAGTAGCACTCTTGACTGTTCTGGGCAAGGACACTGAAACCACACAAGAAAAACACGTCAAGCCATGCTGTTAAAGCGGCACCAATGCCACCACACAGAAGAGACTGCAAGAAGACACTCAAACTGCCTAACTCAAAGCAACAGGAGAGGTTTCCTGAAATTAGCTTTTTCCACTTTCCAAAGCAAAATGGACTCAGCAATCACACATAAATCCCAGTTTAGCTACATTTTAGATGAGTCTTCAGCAGCTCTTTAGATATTCTTATGAAAATAAAACAGTTACTGGAATTGGTCCACAGGAACAAAAATGGTTATACAGGTGGCTGCTGGTCTGTCTGAAACAACTGCTGCAAATAATGTAAAGTAACTTTTATGATTCTTTGAAGGCCATACTTTCTAGATCAGAAGTGCTGAGTGTAAGGACCTGAAAAAGTCAGGACAGGCTTGGGAAACACCAGCTGAAAGCAAAGGATGTTACCGTGTTTTTAGAAACAAAACAGAAGTCCTGAAAACACACACGATGTTTTTAAAAGGTTGAAAACAATGGTCAGAGAATTGACTTTGTTACAAAAGAAGTCTCAGCTCAGAGGAACACTGAAAAAAATTTCCTATTTTTACAGTGCTTTCGACTCAGACCACCCAAAAAAGGCCATCATAAGCTAACTCTAAGGTTAAATAAAACAACTGCTCATTAGGCTTCTCTCATCTTTGGATTTTCATTTATACTGTCGACTAGGTTCTGCTATTTTCATTCACGCCTATAATGATTATCAGTTCACTTGTCTTACTGCAAACCAAGCTATTTTAAAAAGTGGTTCTTGGATGGTAACCTTAATGAAATATAAGATGCTATGAAATTTTAAATTAAATGTTTCCTGAAAATTCCTGCAATAGAATTTTTCTTTATTTGTTTTCCCTTCCTGGGATAAAAAAAAAAAAATAAAAACACAGTAAGCAAAGTCAGAATTAAGAATGAGCAGATAGTCATTAATCTTCTCTGGTATCTAGGGCCATTCTTAGTGCTAAATAAAACCATCAAAAAAAAATACTTGAGAAGATTGAATGTTCACAGACTGAACTGTGTACAAGAACTTAAGAACCCAAAGATGGAAGACAGAAGACATCTAACCAGTTCTTACCTGAATAAGAGAAAAAACATACACAGAATAACATAAAGAATGTGTTTACACTTTGCCTAATAGAGATCCACTGATTCCAGT
>WBNA01000161.1:520534-530790 GCA_013398345.1 Nothocercus nigrocapillus | reverse complement strand
TGCATTTGTTACATTGCAGGGAAGTGATCTGTGCTGCTGAGTTAACAATTTCAGTGATTAATGCTGAAAGTGAATTTCAAAATTGCAAGAGAGGGCATATATAAAGCACAGTAGAACAGTTTCTTTGCTATCAAGAAAACAAAAATCCAGAATAATGGAAAAAATGAAGACCAAACAACACAAGGAAAAACATTATTTTGTGCAACAGACATACAACAACATTGAAAGTTATGCTGAAATATTTCCCCCAAATCAGTCCAAACTAAAGAAAATCTCTTGTAGAAGAGTAATTTAGTAACCATGACCACAAATTCTAACTGGTATTTGTAACCACGGTGCCAAATCTTGCTAAACACAGCCATTAGCAGATAACTGCTATTTATAATGAGCGTGCCAAATCTTCCTGAAGGTAGCCATTAGGTGACGCACGTATATGACATACCACACAGCACATTGCCCCTGAGCTGCCATTACCTTCAAAATTAAAAAACGGAAAGAACAGCAACAAAACAATTTATGCTGAAAGGCAAACATCATTCCAATAACGAGTCAACTAATTCCACCAGTGGTTCTTCGGAGCCAGGTAAGTGTTTTATGGCTAATCTCTGCCTCCTACGCACCAGAGCCGCAACTCGCAGCAGGCTGCTCATGAACATACAGCCTGATGCTCCTGCAGTTTCCACTATTCAACAGAACCCAAATCGTGCGGGGTCTATACGGTACTCTGAAGAACTGAGATATACTTCTATATAAATGCATTCCTTCTAAAAGTAAATACACCATCACCAAGGCACCTTTTGTAACTTTAAATTACACATTCAAGTCCAGCAAAAATCCTGTATGTGTTTTGCCTAAAGGAAATCACCATAACATAGTAGTTTTTAAAGGGCAGCAACATAACCCTGAGCAGTACACTACTGTAACAAGCAGAGGATTAAAAAAAAAGAGAAGTGTGTATTTTAGAGCTCACCTTTTTTCCATTTCACTGTATTTAGAATTTCAGGAAGGCTTGTAAGCTTGACACACCAGAGGGCCCTCAAGAAAACACAGTTCAGTGTGTCACTGAATCACAAAATCAGCACAGAATCATCGTGGTAGGAAAAGCCCCCCGAGATCCTCGAGTGCGGCCGCGAGCCCCGCACCAGCGTGCGTGCTGAGCCGTGTCCCTGAGTGCCTCGGGTGCGCCCTTCCCGAGCAGGGCCAGGGACGGGGGCTCCACCACGGCCCTGGGCAGCCTCTTCCAGGGCTTCAGCTCTCTGTCCGTGTAGAAATTACTGCTGCTGTCTAGCCGGAACCTCCCTGGTGCAGCCTGAGGCCGCCTCCTCCCCTCCTGTGGGCAGTTATTCTGGAGAAGAGATTGAACCCCCTGACTTTATGTTCTTTTGGCCTCTGCAAATCTATTTATTGGATAAATATTTATTTATCCTATTTATAAAACCAAATTTATCACCTGTGATTATTTTAGGCAGGGCCAAATTAAGATGTAAGAAATGATATGAAATAATCCATGTTTATCTTTCTGGTCACTATAAAGTTACTAAAGAACTAGGATAACAAATACAACATGAACCCACATTGCCATATTCAGAGCCTTCTCTTCTTAGATTTAAGAGCTTAGATTTAAAGCTGCTTGCTTTCTAGGGCAAGCAGTCGATTTACCAGACCTCACCACATGCATTTTATTCATCTACATTCTTTTAAAATCTGTGCAAAAAGTCAACAATTAGTCTTCTTGCACATAAAATTAAAATGGGGTAAGTTTAAAAAAAAAAAAGTATTCCATTATCCAGCTGTCAGCATTCTTATTTACAAGAGTTCTAAGAAAAAGAGCAACTACGTCAATTTTAGCTTGCTTTCAAAAGTTCTAAAGTATCAGTTGTATCTTACTCCCAAAGAATCACAGTGCCTCACACATCAGTAAAGTCCAGCTCTCATTTTCTGGTTGGGGCTACAATTTTTCAACCATAATTTTTTTTTCCAGTGTTTGTAATTGGAGCCAAAATAGAACACAGAAAACAAGGCAAAACAGTTTAAATATTTAAAGTAATCAATTAATGCATGTATAAATGCAAAATCTGAAAATACAGCCAACCAAACCAAGAAGTTTGTATTATCACCGGCAAACAGCCAGACAACACTGGCTTAGAAAGTTAAAAATACTGAACTAGTGAGTTCACAGAAATATTTTGCTATTTTTACATTTTTAACATCAAGTTTTGCAGACTATTAATGCAGAAGATACAAATTCAATATCGTTCAATAAAAAGGCAGCCTTATTAATACTCATAAATTTTCTAGTCCACCTAGACAATAACTTAAAGACAACTTTCAGTCCCTTGTTTTGTACTGTAATATCTTAGTCCATAGAACAGTCAGTAGGACACTCAAAAAGTGAGCATTAGAAAGTAGCACAATTTCTAGTTTACACTAGTGACAGGGAGAACAAGTGTGCATTATTTAACTCTGGTAAGGATGGAGATGAACAAATCTGGCAAACAACAAACTACACTGCGTTTGTACACGACTTTTACACAGGACGTTTATTAGTTACTTCAAGACCACTTAACCTTAAGTGAGTTTGAAAGATAATCATGGACATAGGCCTGACAAATACACAAATGTGTGCCTGCACAAAAAGTTAGGAGAAATAATCTGGAAAGGAAAATGCTTTGACTCTACATTACCTTTCCCACCCACGTGTCCCAACAGGAATCGTCGTAACTGCAGGTAGAGCAGCATTATCAAATGCTACTTGCAGATTTCCTTGCTGCTATAATGTTATCATAAATTATAATAAAATCTATCAATCGGCCAATTCCAAATGAACTTAGAGGACATATAAAAAACAAAAACAACAGAACCCCACAAATGCTTTCACTTCAGGACACTACAACTGTTCCAGATCTCCTATCTTGTCAACATATATATATAATTTTGCTTCCCAAAATAATAGTATGGTCTGATTAGATCAGCATTGTTATGCTGCTGCTCTGCCATGACAGAATAAGCATAGTACTACTGTCTTAGCAATATCTGATGGGATAAAAAAATCTTCTAATTTATGAGTCCACACTAGTTCAATCTTGGAATGAACAAACTCCGGCAAGCGAAAAACCAACACAAGTTCAAAACTTGGTGGATGAGGCTGCCACTGAGGCAGGTTCCTGCTTTGCACAGGTATTAGCAAAATACTCATGTGAAGTCTCTAGTTGTGAATCTCCAGATACAGGTGTCCACCAGGTCATGAGCACACCCAACTTTCTGATCTCCAGTTCTCCTCTTCAGTATTTCCAGTATATACTTTTACATTACTTCTTTTTTATATGCATAGAGAAATGATTCACATCCTTACCACTGTACATTTATAAATAAGTGAATGTATGTCACTTGTCTTGTTTCCCAATTATCTTATTGTCTAACTGCTTATAATACCACTAAAAAGAAAAAAAGAAATTAAGCTATAACAACAATCTTTACAAGCTCACTGAACAATGGAGCATTCATATAGCATTCATGTTCCTAGTTGGACATAATACAACAAGTCTTTAATTCTTGTTTTCAAATGTATACAGAACTATAAGCTGGCAACTACTTTGCTAAAAAAGTATTAAGTTTGAGATGGTGCTTGTTCTTCAGTGCACCACAGGCACCAACAGCATAGCAAAGCAACATGGTAAGTCAAAGGATGGACAAGGAAAAATAGAAATACATTACACTTTAACCATTACCTCTGCTGATTCAGAAAGTAGTACTGGCAGTACACTAGAACGTATACTTCTTATTCAGGTAATAAGAAGCAAAGAAGCACCAACACTTCAGGAAAACATGAACATGGATTTGCTCAAAAAAATATATATTAAAATTACCCTCACAAATAAAAATGAAATTATGGTCTGATTTTGATTTAACAAATATATCTGATTTCAATTTAATTAGCCTGATGTTCTTCACAATCATTTTGTGACTAGCTGTGGAAGGTATAACATGGCTATTAAATTATAAATAAAATCTAAATGACCTGCAGTGGTATAATCAATAAAAATTACATTATTTAAGTGAAGCAAAATTTAATTCAAGGCAGTCACATTAATTTTACTCTTTTTGGATTCAAAGATTTCTAATTCAAACTGTTTTATAACAAATTTTATAAGCATCACAACAGCCAATAAAAATTCATATTATTCTAAATTAGCAATTATATTAGTCACATTATCTTTGTGAAAAAAAATACTGATTATGTTCCATGTTCGAATTCAGCAACAAAGACACTAAATGAAAAACCTAATTCATTCTCCAGGCTCACTCCATGCAAATGCTCTGTACTGCTACTGCCCATTTGGTTATGGTGACCACGTAACACCAAGCAACTGAATGATTCTACTACAGTTATCACCTCTCTCCTCTTGCAAGAGAAGCATTTGGTGACTATTTGGTGGAAAATATCTCTCACAGATACACCAATCCCTCCAAATATACATGTAGCATTTTTTATAAATGCTTCAGAGTCTAAAAGAGCCTGAACACCCACTTGCAAGTAATGATCAAGACTAAATTTCTGTCTGAAAATAAATAAATAAAGAAATAAAAAATAAAAAGAAACTACCGCTTGATTTTTAGAGATATTATACAAGCTGTCCACATCATAGAGAACTGTAGTAGCACTGGACCTAAAACAGCTCAGCACCTTCCAAAAGTAATATCTAAAAATAAAACTTTGCTTTCTGCGGAAGCTTGTTGGTATAGATTTATGTCAAACTACCTTGGCAAACACACTCACACACAAAATCTGCATTACAAAGTTAGCATTTAATTTATGCAAATAAAACTGTTGCAAAGACAAACTTTTTGGAATTTGTATATTCTACTCCACATCAACACAAGAAATTCGTAAGTGTAACATTTTTTAAAATTTTATTCATCTAAAAGAATCCTTTGAATAAGTTCTAATTGTTCCATAGTTAGCATAAAGATATTATAATTTTGAGTATTTCTCCAATATTGCAAGTGTCATTTTTCTTAAAAGTTCTTCAAAATTTTTTTTTCTAGATAGTGTAAAATTCATGTTGCGTAACTTTGTTTATAAGCTTTCTGAGTTGAATCATTTTGGACAAAAATGCTCCAGGGATTTAGAGCAGGCAAGAACAGAAACTGTCACACAAGAACCACAACACTGAAAAAAAATAAAGGGATAGCTATTTTTAAGAAATCTGACTGCTTCTGATTGCAATTAGCTAACAAACAAGTGTGTTAATACCATAGAAAGAAACAGAGAATGTCTAACTCAAGTATTGCAGGGACGTTTCAGCCTCAGCCTTAAAAGGACCATGAAAGATTTAATTTCTTTAGAGACACACAACACTGTGCTGAATAACATACACAAAATGCCAGAAACATTTCTCAAAATAATACTTTCCTCAAAACTTTTAGAATTGATAAGCTGCTGACCTTCAGAAACACATCTTCAGGTACTTTTATTTAAAAAATACATTTGTGTACACACAACACTAGCAATGGCTAACTGATTAAAAGTTTGCAGACTTGACCCCTCTCCTGCAATACGTGGCATACTGCTGTATTTCGGAGGCCTAAGAGCTATAGTACAAAGTTGTAAGGACAAAGATTATTTCTTAAGTTCCTCCTCTCAGTGATCTAGGCATCAGAAAGTCACGGAGTTTATAAATGGGCTTCCCTCTTTGTATTTTTACAGACCTTGCTTGAGTTTGAATCAAGAGCAAATGTGAGGAAAATGGAAAAAAAATGCGTCAAAGAAACTCATTTGCTTGTTCTGCTGCTAACACTGTAGTTATTATAACTAAAGATGCTTTGCTGAAAGACTTTAAGCTGTAGATTGTGCAATAGTGCTCTATCCAGATTCATAAATAACAACTCCCTTTTTTATACATACACACGTAATATACATATATATATATGTAATTTATAATTGACCTATTCCTCCCACTTATATCCCGATCACTGAAGCACAAATATATATATACACACACACACACACACACACACACACACAATACTCTAAATACAACAATTTGCTTATTGAGACTCCAGTGCTCTACACTATCTCTTCTACAAGATAACTAGGACTTCCAATCAGAATAGCTATAAAGGTGTCCTGTTTTCAAAACACTATCAAGGCTTCCCTTTCCCCTCAATAACATTATTTATTGATTATTGCTTATTGATGAGCGACTCTTTTTCTTGTATGTTCATGACTCACTACTGTTCTATTAACATACGACATTTCATTTTTAGGAAATATAGGCAAATGATCGATAACAATTGATAACAGCTAGCAAAATAGTCAGGTATCTGTCATGCATAACAGGAAAAAAAATCCAGCAGAATATTTATTTTTTGACAGCTTATAAAGTAAACAAATTCTGCAAAACTACTACAAATAGAGACATTGTTGCCACTTCTGAATATGCCAAAGGTAATAATTTCTGAAAGAGAAACAATTTATAAAAGCTAAAAAATGACAAGTGAATCACAAGCAATTTTTACCTGCTAATGCAAAGTGCTTGTATTATTGAAAAAGAAAGCCCTGTGTGCCCCGGGACCTGTGTTCATGCACCTAAATCCTGGCTACTGGTATCAAACCTGGAGGAAAATTTGCTCCACACGTGGAAAACTAACAGGCTTGTCCGGAGTTAGGCATATGTACTCTGCCTAAATCAAGAAAACAGAAATGAAAGTTGTACTTAACACTATCACAGCCTTCCTCCAATTAAATGGTTTCCTAAAACTGGATTTTATTGTGGAGGTTGCATACTCAATTTAGGAATGCAAAGCTTGAGGAAGAGCAATAGCTCTAGAGAAATTTAGAGCGACCAAATCTCAAACTGATTACATCTGATTACAAAAAAATAAAAATATTAAATGGATCAAATCTGGCAATAACTATTTTTGTATGATAGCACCAGCTCTCCTGAAAGCAATCAGGGCGTGGTCATGCCAAAATTCATAACTTCTGGAGAACTAACAAACTGCAGATTACAGAATACATCAAAGAGGGCTTGATCTATTTACTTCCAGTCAGAAATGCTTACAAATTGTTCAAATTAATCCACGCACTAAAGCTACATTGCCAGCAACACTCTCTTTCTGAAAAACAGATGGTGTTCCCAAACTTTTTGCTGAATAAAGAATGGTAGAGGCTGTCACAGCCTAATCAGGGTGCAAAACTCCAGAAATCATGCAAACTTATTATTAAGCAGCTTACTCGCCTGGGTACACTCCCAATTTTTTTCAAGCATATTCTAAAGTCAGATTTAGAAACACTTCCATCAGTGGGGCTAACTGCAAGGAAATTACCGGTTTAATAAGGATTTGAAGCTGTGATCCTATGGGACCAACTAATTGTCATTCACAGAAAAGTATATAAGAATAGATATACAACTACTGCTTTATTACGGCAACACGCTGTTGCCAACACTTAACAACTTAACTATGCAGAATATAGATCTTTACTAATAACACAGGAGTCTTTACTAAAACCTCTGACAAATTCACTCCTTCCTTCTTACCTAACCAATGCTGTACCACAGTAACTCAAACCATAATTCCTGTAGACATCAAAGCAAAAAGAAAAAACTCATCCTCTTACTCCCTGAAAACTCATCAAATTAAGTTTTTATCCCTTTCTTATTATCTCTTTGTAATTATACTCCATTTAAGGTATCCCGTTTCAAGACATACTTTTTACTCTTCATTACTGCTTACATCATTTTGATGTAGAAACCTCCTTTTTTTTTCCAACAGCAACTGCTAAAAGCATGTCCAGTCACTTTCAAAATCATACCAAGATCTCCTCTGAAGTCTGAAATTCACCATAATACTGTTTCTATTTAACAGGAAGCATGAATCTAAACAAAGATCCTGACAAAAGCATTTTAATAATGCCTCCACCTCAAGTAACTCACTTCGTAGTCTTCCATACAACAGCAAGTGCTATGCTCTGCAGACTTGAAGTCAGGTACATGCCTCTTTCACAGTTGCTTGGGGATTTTATAATAATGGTCAGTCTTTACCTCACTGAAGTAAATATCAGTCTTTTTTTCCAACTAGCACAGATCTATATAAATCTAATAATTCTATGAACTACTCCCTACTTTTTTCAAGTCTGTTCCGTATTGAATCTCATACCCTGATTAAAAATTAGGTACTGACACACCACCCAAGCACTCCAGCATCTCCACATAAGGAGAGAGAAGGATAGAAAAGAGCATTTCATTACATTTGTTTATTTGTTTCTTTCATGAAATATTTTCCCTTGGTGTATAAGTTTGTAACATTTTTCCCTTTGGTGTATAAGTTTGTAACATAGTCAGAAAAAAAAAGAAATACAACAAAATTACAGTTTTAGAGGTAACGTTCTTCTCCACATATCTCACAGACACATGCCCACACCACTCCAGTTTACAATAATACACCAAAACATTCAGATGTCCTTCCCACACATTCTGATTGCTCTTAGCACGGTTTGGAAAGGTGTTTACTGTGCCATTTTAAGGTATACAGAAGAAATAACTAAACTAACTCAATTAAAATTGGCTTAAAATCATCCACATTTCATAAATGACTTCTCTGAGTTGGTATCTCTAACTCATCTCATTCAGTGAGACCAATGCCAAGTGCAGGAGTGCTTCTCCCACCCCACCACTGGGTGGCCCCAGTGAAGGCCACCTAAGTTATCTGAAGTGAAAGTAATCTAAATAATGAATGTCAAATAATCTAAAATCATACAAAAATCTAAATCTAAAGCTTTATGTCTACATACAGAAATAAAGAAAAATTCCAGGAACATTCAAGCACTCTTCTGGTTGACAGAGGAAGGCTACATATCATAATGTCAAATGTCATCGCACACCTGAGTCTCAGTAACTGGTTTAAAGCCAGAAAGTCTATTTTGTGAAGCTCAAATAATTTATGAAAACATTTTCTTGATTTACATCTTTTTCCTTTAAAAACATGGAATGAAAATGATCTCCTAACAGGCTGTGACATTAATATATGGACAGAACAGTATCTAGTGACAACATTTTTTCTTGCTAAATCAAAGATAATTACAATCTGCATTCTACTGAAAAGTAAGGAAAGAAAAACTGCATTGATTTTCTCAAGATTTCATATAAATGATATTCTGAAAAGACAAGTTTATTGCAAACTATTGACTTTTTCTAGGAAATAATCACATAATTCTTTGGTTGGAACTGCTATAAAACAAAAACTTCTAAATATCTGGGGGGCTTCCACCAAGCATGCCAACTTGGTATATTTATTACTTTGATAAATAGAACTTCTATGATACCACTTAGAAAAATCTGAGAAAAATTAGATTCTAGCATTTCTACTTTCAATTGCCAGAATGTATAGCAATATTTAATATCCTATTTTAAGGAACTCTCCTCCCTTATATATTATTCAAAGCTACATAAAGAACATAGGTGGTTACACCTTTATTTACACCTTTATTTTTTACCATAATAGGTTTAATAGTTTTCATATTGACATTTGATTTTAGAAGTAATAAAGATTGATATTCCTGTCCTAAAAATACACGCTTTACCTTAGACACACTTACTGCGGCATCACACAAGAAAAGTTACACTAGGCACACACGCTAGCTCAAACTTTTTCCTCTCATTTGTGCTCCCATTTGTTTAAATTCATATAGTATCTCCCCACCGGCTTCACTCCACTATCCTTTTAAGAAGGCAGTAACTACATAATTACATTACTGCCTCATGGTCAACTTCTCGTCTCCCAGATCCCTCTCCATGGAGCTGCCTTCCAGCAGGTCAACCCCTAATCTGTCCCAGTGCCTGGCATTATTCCTCCCCAGGAGCAGGACCCTGCTCTTGTCTGTCTTGAACCTCATGAGGTTCCTCTCTGCCCAACTCTCCATCCTGAGCAGATCCCTCTGAATGGCAGCACAGCCCTGTGGAGTGTCGGCCACTCCACCCAGTTTGGTATCATGCACAAACTTGCTCAGAGTGCCCTCTGTGCCCTTGTCCAAGTCATTGATGAACAAGTTGAACAGCACCGGGCCCAGGACTGACCCCTGCGGGACACCACCAACCACAGGCCTCCAGCTAGATTTCCCCTTGGTGAATCCATGCTGACTACTCCTGATCACCTTCTTTTCCTTGACATGCCCAGAGATGGTCTCTAGGATGAGCTGCTCCATCACCTTTCCAGGGACGGAGGTGAGGCTGACCAGCCTGTGGTTTCCCAGCTCC
>WBNA01000161.1:452634-488416 GCA_013398345.1 Nothocercus nigrocapillus | reverse complement strand
AGAGCTGCTAAGTCTACTGCCTTATTCTTAAGACAGTAGTATGGTTATATTTATTTTAAAAACTGAAATGGAGTATTTCATTGTCTACTGCTACACTTCCTGAAACGAATATATTTCACACAATAATAAAAAAAAAAAAAATGCTATTCTACTTTTATAACTAAAATGAAATGCAAGGATGCTTCTTTTTGTCTGTGTCAAATATGTGACTTTCATTTTTCATTAAGTCATAGCTCAGACTTGTTGGGAATGTTATATACTTCTCTATTTATATGTTGGCTATTGTTACTGTGCATCTAGCATTGAGAGGTATTTAATAAAGGGAACCAGAAGGCAACATTCTGTTTTAACAGCATCAGAATTTCAAAAGGTTTCAGCCTCTCCTATATTAAGTTTTACTCCAGCGTCCTGTTAACAGAGCCCATCCTACTGCTACACAAAAAACACTTCCTCTATTTCCAAGTTCATTCCAACATAAAGATTGTAATTTAGAAGAAAGAAAGAAGGAAATTAAATCCCAGTCCCGACTCGAGGGAACTGAAGCAAAAGGTCAATGGCTTCACTTGCTGCAAATACCAAAAGTCAAATACCTGAAGCATGCGTTAGGAAGAGCACAGATCCCCAGATGTCACTGTTCAACAACCACAGCATCCTTCTACAACGAATCATCATTTTTAACTTAGTGTGCACATTTCCCTGGAAAGTGAATTTTACTTTAACAGTAAGAAAAGCAAAGTTGGAAGCCACACCTTTAATCTCCTCTCCAAAACACAATGTAACTGTCTCACTTCAACAAGGAGTCAGCAACAGTACAAGACCTGGGCAAATCTTTTGACATCTTAGGTACACATGTAGAAAGATCACTGGAATGTGTTTTTTTTCAAAGACGCTTTGACTTCAGTTTGAAGATGGAGAATGTAGGCCATAAAAGCCTCTGGGGACCTCAACCATGAGATGACAAATCCCCAGTTTCCAAGAACAGGAAATAAGACCTGTATTTGTCATAAAAAAATACCTCAAGTGAGCTAGAAAAGTGGATTTCCTGCAAGTATTATATGGATCAGCACAAAACTCTATGAACTCAATTACTATACTAGCTTCCACACTTCTTTGCCTTATGTCCCTCTAATATCTAGAGCAAAAGCAATGACAAGAAATACTGAATACAACTTGATTTGCCCGCAGTAAAGATAAGATAGAGCAGGTCACGAAGTTCAACTAAAACAGGAGATTTTGTACCATCAAGCATTTAAAATTAGTAATAAATTAAATTGTAATACAATTAAATGAAGTTTGAAGTTTTGAATAATTAGAAAAATCTAAGAATTCCAGCTTACAAAACAAAATATATTAAATAAAACAAACAGCTAAGCAGTTAAAACACAATTTTACCAGAACAGTGTGTGGGAGTATAAAAATTCAGTCAGTCTCCTACAAGTTTGTTTTGATCTGTGCCTCACAAAATAATTATACGAACCTTAACCACATAAATAACATTGTTTTAAATATCAGAGGCAAATAAGTTACTTTTTGTAATAAAGATTCTCTTTTACGGCACTTTTCAAATTTGCAGTTCTCCTGATACTACAAAGGTGAATTATAACAGAATCTGTTCATTTCATCTGTCTCCGCAGAAACACCAAAACCCACTGACCAACAGTCAAGGTCATTCAATACATTTCTCATTAGCTTTATAAAACTTGCTTTTCTAAATTATCATACGTTAGGCTGTTCAAAAATACAGAAGTGGTCACATATATCTTAAGTTTTTAGCATACAGGAAAACTGGTAACTTCATTCCAATATGCATATGGCTGCTATCAATTGCCTGGCCTTAACCAAAGTACTAACTTAAACCAA
This sequence comes from Nothocercus nigrocapillus, assembly GCA_013398345.1. Lineage (NCBI taxonomy): Eukaryota > Metazoa > Chordata > Aves > Tinamiformes > Tinamidae > Nothocercus > Nothocercus nigrocapillus. The sequence goes on along the minus strand of WBNA01000161.1, from coordinate 486,556 downwards.
GAATTACCTTTAAGAGAAAACACATTTTCTTCCTGACCTACAAATGCAATGTTACTTACCAGATATGGGACAGTACTTCTACTTTTGCCACCTTTGTAGTTGCATTTGTTTTATGAATAGAGGGAGTATCTCCTCTTTTTCTCTTCATTACTTTCAAACAACTGTTTTCAATGGCTTTATATTTCTAAGAATGCAGATGAAGAAAAATTTGGCTAAAAGCATGTAAGTAGAAACTAGAAACTAGTAGTAGGAAGAAACAGCAGCACAAATGGTTGCAACTAGATTGAAGATTACTTTCTAGTTTATAAGTAAACAGATAGGTAAAGACTTGATTCAGACTGTACTTTGAAAATTATCCAATATATCCTGCAAAGTAACTTTCAGTATTAGTATTTTGCTTGAAATTTACTAGCAGAACAATAAAAAACTGTAGGTTGGAAGAGTTCTCTGTGATCTAGTCCAATCTCCCGCTCAAAGTATGTGTAATGCCAAACTTAGATGAGCAGTCTTCCTAAACAACCTGTCCCAATTTCATTTTGAATTTTTTTTTCCTATATGCAATTGGAATTTCCCTAGTTGCAAATCGTGGTTATTCCTACTTGTCCTTTGTTGTGTCTGGCATCACTGAAAGTCATTTGATTCCATCGTCTCTACATCAAAGTCTGCAATCCCAGACCAGTAAGAATGTAAAACCTTTACAGAAATTCCCAAGTCTACTACTACACATATGTAACTACTGGTTAATAAAACACTTAATAATTTGCTCCTAAGGAAGTAAAAAGGGTTTCCCCTTACTTCATCTACATATGTTTTGTAGTTTGCATAAGAATCAGCTTACACTTGCCTATATTGTTACCTCTTTTAGCAACTAAAAAGTCAAGTTCAACACTAAAAAATCAAAAGAAAAATCAGAGTTCAGAAAAACATATCAGATCAAAGGAAATATCCCGTTTGCTTGAAAAAAAAAAGCTGAAGATTAAGAAAGCAAGAAGCTTCTTCAATGCAAAGCCTCCATAGATTCTGCACCACTCACTCTACCACATAAGTGCAAAATGTAGAAATGCATAAGAATCACAGAAAGATACAGAATTGCTAAAAAGAATACATAAAAGGCAAAGATAAAAAAGAAGGAGCCAAAAGAAACTACTCAGGTCTCAACATTTACTGATACACTTGTCCTCCTATTTAGGTAGTGTATGTTTTAATGTTTATTGGTTTATCACTAAAACTTGAAGAAAAAAAAAAACACCTCGAATCCAAAAAATTCATCAAGAAAGCATCACCAAGAAAATTCCATGTAATAAGTAGTCTGTATCATCTTTTCTGTCTTTCTGGTAATTTAATGGACACTGCTCTTCAATGCTGCATTTTATAAAGTGTGCCTTGCAAATAACAGAACGGGTCTGGAAGTTTTTATCACTGATTTGGCTTTTTAGGCTCTATGATAACTGGTTATGCAGTACTGTAGAATTTCCTAAGTGAACTCAGTAATTACATTTGAAATTTGAAAATTGCAACAGGGGTGAGCATTTTTAATATGCTTACTTTACTTTCTATAGTGCTGCATTTTACTTGTAAAACATACAGTCTACTCAGCACTTTACCAGCGCTGAGAATCATAGGTTTAGTTCTCAAAATACCCAGCCAAACAGCAAGATGGTCACTGGGCAAGCAAACGGCTTTATTCTTATCTCAGTGACATAGGATAGGAACCATGGGGCTCCATTCTTACCTCGCCAGATACATGTAGTGATTAAGGATAATGCCATTAGATGCAAGCTCAATCCGTGTGACACTAAATACTTTACAAAGCTCTGAAGCCTTGTTACATCCTGACAGGGGAACCACAGCTGAGGGTTTTTTTTTAGTTATAGCTAATTGCTATTTTAAAAACTACACAGCTTCAAGCCAATAAAATGTTGTTAAGCTAAACTTGTAATTTGTTCACAGTAAGTGTAATTCATTGGTTTTACAGTTGACAACACACAATTTACATACTCCAGGTTACAGCAAGATAAGTTCCATAAAACATAACTAAGAAACATAACATTTTTTTCAATGGTACACATAATTTGTGCAAAGACAGTAAGAGACCTCCACTCAGGCAGAATTCATGTTTTGTTTTCTTTTTTAATATATTGTATCTTGCCGTTTCCAGTATGTCACAGAATTACCAGAAAAGCTAAGAAGTTACCAGAAAAGACCAGGCAGAGTGTCACAGAAAGCATCCCCACAAACTGCTAAAAAATTATCTGCTTCTATTATATTGCAAATTTACACTATGTACTTTTTAATAGTAAGTAACGTATCAGACTCTTTATATAGAAAATAATTCATATCTCCGCCATAAGACATAAACGATGAACAAAATGAGCACAGTTTAAAAAATATTACATTCTAAAATAAAATAATCATATTCTCCACACTCCCTTACTCTTTTTCTCTAACAGAAATAATAATAAATGAGTCCAATTACTCTTATATTTCAAACATCCACAATGCCACGAAAATAACTGTTTGGGGCCTGCTCAGTAAGCACTTTCACATATTCATTGTTAATATACTTCGAGTAGATTTACATCATCCTAATCCTTCAAGAGGCAAGAAATCCCTGTCAACACCACTATTCTTCATACGAGTCAGGTAAACAGCACAAAGAACAAGCACTGCTTTCAGATAATTAACACTCTCAGAAATATTTTTCAAAACGCAAATGGGTTATTCAGATTTTTGAGTTCATAAATCTATAACGTAAACTGAATCACTATCTATATCTTATGCATGGATCCAATACACATACCATAATGAGTTATCTAGTATTATTTTGCTGTTACGTACTGAAATCTGTTCTCTACAAAGTATTAATTTTCAAGATCAGCTCAGTATTTCAACAACATGACACAAAACAAAAGTCCTCAAATTATCAAGTGAAACAAATAAATTCTTCTTAGTTTGAGTATATAACCCTGAAATAACAAGAATATGGAAGAGGAAAATATTTAAGAACAAATCAAATTGTACTAGAATTTTTAATAGTCTCAAGTAGCCACATGTATAAGTATCAGCAAGAAACTGAATTAATAAATTAGGTAAATCATCAATCACTCCAATGATACTTTATGGCTAGAAGAATGACTTCTAAGAAACGTTACTGTAAAGCAAAGCAAAAGCTTCAAGATGTTTTCCTCCCTAAAAAAATTCCCAAGGAAAAGTTGCAGTAAAAATTGCCTGGCAGCAAACAACTAATAATAGATTCTATTCCTTTTTCCTTCAGATTTTTCCTCACTACATCCTCATCTCTTCTCCCTTCATATTGGTCTGTTAATCAGGACTTCAGTTTTGTTAATTCATTTTTTCTTTCCATTTATTTTCTGTCTTTAGCATTTCTTGCAAGCAGAAAGTAATATAGAAAGCAAAAATATGCATTACTTTATATATTATATATAAACATATGTACACAAACATCCATATTTATGAGCTAGCAAATTTAGGCAAGCTTCTTCCTGTGTTTCATATAAGGCTGTCAATGTTTACAAAGTGTGTACAGATAAGTTTCTCTGCATAACTGTTGATGGTGAAACTGCACAGAAAATAGGAAGAAATGAAAGTTAATCTAAGCCTAAGCACAAGTAAACAACAAAGGCCATAAATACTACTATAGCAGCCCGTTTTAGCAGTTGTCTGCAAGCCTGCGCTTTGGGGAAGAAGTGATCACATATAAAGTATAGTGCCCACCACACTTCCCTCCGTTCTCCCATGAGGAACTACATAGACAATCAGGAGAGTTAGGGAGGAAGATATGGCTGTCCATGGCAGTCTATTTCCATCCTCTAAGGAAGAACTCAGTTAAAATTTTTAGATGACAGACAAGATCTGTAGACCTTCGTCTTAAGATTCAATCAATCTACTTTTGGAAGATGGTATTACACTAATATGATATGATTACACTAATATGATAACACTGGGTAGACTTTACTGATAAATGAACAACACCAGCATTATTACAGTATTCTTCCTGTAAGAGTATGTGTATAAAAAGAGGTAAAATTTAACTCTCTCTGAACTTTTTATTCAGTGTTACATTTCCCAAAAATACCTAGTTAGCTTCACAGAGTCACATATACTTGCATAATGTTTTTGCATTGGCTGCAAACACAATGAATAGTTATTTTCACTCGTAATGTTTGGTTACAAACATTACAAACAAAACAAAACAAAATAATAAAATAAAATAATGCCTGAAGGAAATATTAGCCACAAAGCTATAGTTTGGGTGACTAGAAACTGCCAGGACATAAGGACTGCCTATCTTTTGTATATCTTACTAATGCTTTTAAAGTCTTTTTACAGTATGTTAAAAAAGATGTTATGATTAGTACAAAAACATTGCCCTCAAATATTTAAATTTATAACTCCATAAACACATAAGTATACTACAATCTGTGAAATACTGATTTACATTTTTCTCCAAGGCATAACAGGCTATTGAACTAAAAGCATCTAAGATCATGGAGAAAAGACAGAAGCTTCATACTTACGTAGTACCTTCAACATTAAATCTCCTCTCCTACTTGTACTGCTGAGTAATGACAGAAGATATGCCTGATTTAGTGCATGTTTAATATAAAGCATGCAAGAAGTCTTAAAGGACTAGTCACATGTCTACATGAATTGAACCTAAGAGACCAATTTTAAAGATGCCTTAAAATTTTTGAGTTCTCTCAAACAGCATGAGGGGTTCCCAACTCATTAAACTTCTCTTACTAATTCATTATTACTTTTTTTTCCCTATTGAATTCAGACAAGGCCTATATATATATTTTACCCTTTTCCTTTAAAACAAAAATTTGTGATTGTGAGATAGTTTTTTACACTAACAAATATCACCTTTATCATAGCATTCTCAACTAAGAACAAATATTAGTCTGATGGAATTCTACCTTTACACTTTGCTTTAGTCAGATCAAATAAACAGAAAAATGAAACGAACTTTCGTTTCATTTAAAAATTTAAAAATTTAACTTAAATTTAAAATTTAAATTAAATTTAAAAATTTAAACTTGCCATGACTTTGGCTCCCCAAAATGAAGATAATTAATACTGTAGAGATCCATGTCTTCAGTGTGCCATGCAAATGTTGTTTTCCACATGCCAAAATAGAGATATGGGGTATTTACACCTTCAATAGAAATTCCACAGTCTTCTTCTACAACATCCAGTATTGTATTAAGACGGGCAATATTCCATTCCTCAACATCCTGAAAAAGACATGTAACAAATTATTAACCTTATTTAACAGTATCAGTCAAAAGATACATGCCTGATTTAGAGTTTCATGGAACTACAGATTACAACAAACTTGTAAGTACTTTGGGAGATTGCTGAAGTTACCTTTAAAAAAAAAAAAAAATAGCTTGTGCCCTTTAGTAGGATTTAGATCACATTCTAACATTCTGACTCCTAGATGCTAAGAGTAGAGAATCTGTAGAGCTTCATGTATGCTAAAGCTTCATAAGGGCAAGGCGTTAATCCTAGTGAGGATTACAACTCCATCCACAACACAAATAACAGCAGCAGACAGAGATCTTTGATGAGTGAATAGCTAGACTATTCACTAACTTTCTACTATACTAACTTTCACCCGGTATATCTATGCTTTTAAATTACTTATAACATACTAATACTCTGTATAAAAAATGTTTAATGAATGGTAACTTTACCATATGCTCTGAAAGGTATGAAAAATAAAACCATTGCATCACTTCAGGGATATATCTAATCATAATGGAACGGCACACAACAGAGCACTTCCAAAAAAGAAAAGTCTGATTTCCTGGGATTTCAGCTGTTTTTCTTCTATTATTGCCTATAGAATTTGTGTATTAAAAGCCCTGCATGAAGTTCTTGTTGTATTTCAGGTTCACCCACAAAGTGCAGTACAAATACCAAGTCATACAGCATGCAAAAATCAGCAGAGCCGAGATCAAAGCCACAAAACTGAGTAGAAAGAGATTATGCTTCATTATAACAGCAATCATTAGCACCTCCAAGAAAGGCACTACCAGGTGCATAGTCACATCAGAAATAAATAAGTAAAGCTGAGGAACATAAGCAAAACCATTATAAAAGTCAATGCACATAACTTGCCTTATGGAAAGCTCAGCACTTAACACATTATTAACCCCATCCCCACACTGCACATCCTGGTACCCTACTCTAGTCCGGGTTAGGGTTGCTGGCAGACTCAGCAGATTAGGGTTAAAAAGCACGACAACACATGGCACTTAAGCAGTTACTGAAGGAAGTGTGTCCAAGGTAAAAGAAGGAATAAAAGAAGGACTGCTAAAACTCTGTTTTTACTTCCTTGCCTTTAGAGATTTTATATCAAGCATGCTACATGTGCAGCCGATACAGAACCGATATGGAAGACAGTAGCTTCTGTATGAAGCTCAACCTTTTAGTTGAAAAGCCACCTCTGAGTGCAGGGACTATTCCACTTAAAAATAAAAGCTATTCTTAAGTTGTCCATGAACTGAAACAAAGGAGTTTTATTTGTAGAGCGAGTTAATTCCCAATAGCATTTTTCTTCTAGAATTGATGCATTCATGTGACAGAAAGGACACTTGGTCTTAAAAAGAAAGAGGAAAAAAAAAAAAAAGATAAGCATTATCAGAGAAAAAAATAAGCAGACATGAATTAAAGAGCAAATGCTGGTAAAATTTGCAGATTAAAATTTCAATATCCTACCTGCCAGCAAGGCAGAATGTTATGAGATAAAAATTTTGTTTGAAAATATAAATTATTTATTCTTCAATTAATTAGCAGATCTACTTACAAAAAAAAAAAAAAAAAAAAAAAAAAAAAACACAGATCTTTGCAGATTTTGCCATTTTGGAGAAATAAAGTCTACCTCTTTAGGTATATATAAAAAGGCCAGCTATCTATTCAATTATTTAATATGGAAAAATGGGGACAATAACTCAACCGTGGAGTCACAAAGCCACTCACATAAGTTTATAACACAAAAAAAAAAAAATGCTAGATAAAAACCAACCATTAGCCAGCTTTATATCCACTTTCTGACAGTGGCTAATATCAGGTATCTAGGAAAGAGTCCAAAAACAGGATAAATGTATTGATACTTTCCCAGAACACCTTTCCAGCCTTCAGTAATTTGCAGATTGGAGGTTACTCCAACCAGAGGTGGTATAGTTGAAATCTTACTGAAATCTTATTTGGTACTTACCAATAATTAAGTGAATTTTAGGAGAAAAAAAAATAGTTTTTTTAAACACCACATCACATTCCCATACCCCATGTATAAGCCACTGTTGGTCAGCAAACAAACACACTGCTAGTGTTTTGTCCCTGACAAAAGAAGCAATTGCCCAAATAACAGGAAATGAAGTTGCTTCAAAATACAGAACATACAAAATACACAACCTCTGCAAGGAACATGAGCCCTTTCCTAAAGATTATCTCTGACAAGTGGTAGAAGTTTAAACTTTTGTGGAAATGACCAATTTGCCTGGAGGACTAAAAATAACACTAGTTTTAACTCTTTCCACTATTCTTGCTTTTTCTTTTGAGTTTCATTTTTTCACCTAAATTATTAGAAGATCTTACTTTGCCTTATGGATATTACCTTTTTAGTATTGCAGAGCACCAAATAGAAGCTTATCTTAATTTTTAATGCAACACAAACTTATCGATAGCTATGAAACTATTTCAAAACTTTATATCTGCAATGCAACAATAACTATCACAGGAGCTTAGCAGGTCAAAACAATAATAATAATTCTCAAAATTACTTCTCGAAGAACCCAAGAGTAAATAAAATATTTTAACTTATCCATATATTTGATGACAAATTCTTTAAAGAACACCAATCACGTACCATTCAAAACAGTATCAGGAAAAAGCTGAAATACAGAAAAAATATTTTCTGTATATTCTGTATTTCAGAAAAATATTTTTCTGTATTTACTATTACAAAGAAACAGCTTTCCAATACCACAAGCCTGATACAGCCTGTCATCTATGGTCTTTGCTACAGCACATTAGACTTGCTTTACACTTCTTTACAGAAATATTATCAAGGTACCAGTTCATTCAAGAGACCACTAGACCAATCTTTTTCAATTTGTTGGATGATTCAAACTTGCTGTAAATAGCTGTCCAGAGTTGTTATGGCTCTTTTACCTCATCAGAGCCAGCCTTTAATGTAATATTGAGATAAAATTGGAGAGCATACAAGAAGCTCTCAAAGATCTGAACACTTGGACAGTTTGGAAGGAGCTGACCCATTCATCTTCTGAAAGTCATAGAGAAACTGCGTTTCTCAATATCTTGCACAAGAAGTTCAAAATTTTAAAAAGAATGAGGACCTCTCAGAAAGGCTCCACATTAATTTCCATTCATTTCCCTTTCTAAAGCAATTACAATACTGTGTACATATACATTTACACGTACTATAACTGCATACAGAGTTTACATAACTATATAAACTATAAATAATAAAGTTCTATTCCTCGCACTTTCCTTCCACAAATAAGCCAGTCTGACATATTCATAAAAATTGAACTGAGGTAATGGAGAGGGCTGAGAGGGGATCTCATGAGTGTATATAAACGCCTCAAGGGAGGGAGCGAGAAGGATGGGCCGGCCTCTTCTCAGAGGTGGCCACTAACAGGACTAGAGGAAACGGCCACAAACTGAAACACCAAAAGTTCCACAGGAACTGAAGGAAAAATTTCTTAACAAACAGTGAGGGTGCCAGAGCCCTGGCACAGGCTGCCCAGAGAGGCTGTGCAGTCTCCTTCTCTGGAGATCTTCCAAACCCGCCTGGACGCAGTCCTCTGAGCCACCTGCTGTAGGTGACCCTGCGTGTGCAGGGGGGTTGGACTAGATGATCTCTAGAGGTCCCTTCCAACCTTAAGCATTCTATGATTCTATGATATTCTGTCTTTATGAACATGGTTTCTGTATGTATATGTTAATACACGAAATTTCAGTGTTCAGTTTTTCTTTCAATTATCTTATTGCTCCATTTTGATAAAAACTTGACAAACAAGAAATCTTCTCTACAAATAGGATTAAATAGCCCCTATAACTAACAGCTCAAAAAATAAGATTTAAAAAAAAAAATAATAATAATTAAGACACAGAATGAATGGATGTAGAAAAAATATACAGAAAAAAATGTGCTTGGTTACTGATCCCTCTCACTTTCTCTTCATACTCACCCACTCACAGCCAGAAAAACAACTTTAAAAATGCTAGATTTTTATTATTTCTTCGTTTTTTAAAGTACAGTTAGAGAAATGCTATGATCAGAATTCCTACACCATAAAACCCCAGTTGTGAAATGTAAGCAAAATTCCTTTTTTAATCCAGTTTTTCTCCTCAACACCATTTCAGGTAGAACTTTTGCTTCGCAACACATTTTAGAAGGGTGAAAAATCCAGAAGTAATTAATTCCCTTGGAAAGCACTTACGAAAAACAAGCATGTAAGTGAGGGAATGACACCTTGACCTCTGCGATGGAGAGATCATGAAGAGAAAGGATCTCTCAAGTATCCACTTGCTAAAATACTAATGCTAATAAAAATGACCTCTTCAGCAAATCAACCCACCTTCCCAAATTTGCTCCATCATTCAAAATTTTCATGTTTCTTTCTTGAACATCCCTTCTAGTCTCACATTTTTTATAAATCTCACATTTTCTATAAAGTTGTTCCACTTCCTTACTCTACAAACACCTCCAGTCTTAATTCTTTAATGAGGAAAACTATCATGAAATTCTCTGATAAAGGAAGCATAAAACAAATTATAAGAAGGAAAATAAAAATATTTGACCTCCACAGTTATCAAAGATCCGAGCCAAAGGAACAGAAACAGTTTTCACTTTTCTTTGCTGTTTCTTTGACAATTTTTTCCTCCAGATATATTTTGATACCCCAGCACCCCTTAATGTACAAGCGAAATGTTTCCTTCTAATCCAACCGCTTCATCTCTACTAAAGGCTTAGGTTAAGCTACGACACCAGTGCTGTTCCTAACTCATCTCATGGTCAAATACAGACTCTATAGCTAAAGTTAGGTGGTACTTTAAAATCAAGTCAGCTGGTCTATAAAAGCAAACAGCTGGAAATTCAAACACATCTGACATACCTTAGAGCTGGTATGACATTAGAGATGTATGTACAACACTATTTAGCAAGATTAATCAACTCTTGATCTAATGACTCTGCTAATCCAATCACTTTACATAAGATATGGGAGAAACAAGCATAAGGGACTGTCTCATTAGACTGAATAAAACTAAGGGAATGAGAGAACAAGACAGGAGTTGAGGAAGAGTGATGAGAGGCAGGACAACAGTCTGGTAGAGGAATTTGTCTTTGGAAGATCAGCTCATGATATACATATACATCTTTCCCACCTTTCTGTGAAGATCATTGATTGGGAAAGGGGTCCTAGAAACAAATAAAATGAACTTGAGCTTCTAATGTCTGATACAAGGAGACCACTTAATCTGCAGCCCCAGTGGCTGGTGGTGTAATTCCAACAACAGCTAGTAGCAGCATGGAAATGAAGGATTTGACAGTAGCTCACCAGCACAGGCACTGCCCAGGAAATGCAAATGAACTTCATTCTCCAATTTACTCAGAGTTATAATTGCCAGACATGCAAATAAGTTATCATATGAGGAAACAAAATCACTTCCTCCGTTCTTCCTGGTGGGAACAGCAACTTTCTGCAGTTGTTTCACATTGTTAGTCTAGACTGGTTCAAGTTGGTATAAAATTCGGGCTAACTTGCAAGGAAGACAGCTCTCTTGGAATAACATAAAACAGCAAAAAATAATTACTTTGCAATTTAGCTAAATTGATAAACTGAAGGAAATGACTGAAGTGACTGAAGAAAGTGATTCAGTAATTGTTTGGGAATAGATTAGTAACTGAAGCTGGTGAACTGGTGATTTATTATTGACATTATAAGCTCTATATTGTACCAGGAATATTAATTCAAATCCGTATGAACTTATAGCAGCAGAAAAACAGAACCTCAAATAAAAAGTTCTAAGAAGGCTTTCCCAGTCACCCTTAGAATTATGAATTCAACAAAAATAATCATCTTTGCAAACTATTCTTTATTGCAATGCTTCTCTGCCTTTGTCACCTGTACTTTCTCTTACGAAGCACCGTAATTAAATGTAAAAGTAATAAAAAATGCATGCAGTACAGAATAATACTTCAAGAAAATATTCAGCTATCTTGAATTTATTTTCTATAAAGTTCTATACAGTGTACAGACCACTTGTTCTCTCAAGGTATTTCTTAACTCATAAAGATTTCATCTAAGTTCAAAACTGACAGCTAAATACAACATTAGAAATACAACATTAGAAATACATAAAAGGGGTTCTAGAAAAAAAAAAATTGTATCACAGGAGTTAGTTTTGGATTACTGGTAGTCATTGTCAAATTCCAAAACATGCATTTGTAGCTTTGCTCCCTTCTTACTTCTTTTGCATGTGTTTTACAACTTCACCCTCCTTCCAATGCCTTCGAAATCTGTCATCTGCTCTTCTAAGAAAATCAAAGAACACTGCGTGATCTATGTTCTTTCTAGTACAAAGCTGGCAAAGTGCTGGATTACACAAGTCATACTATTTCTTAAATAATCTAGATAGGAAATAATAATCTAAATAGGAAAAAGCAAGCAAGATTTCATCATCAACTTGCAGCATAGCAGCATTTCTCATTAAATTTAATGGTGCCAGTACAGGAAAACATTATAGTTTAACTAAAAAAAAAAAAAAAGGTGCAAACAAATCTAAGAACTGTGCCTGTATCTAGCACTTTTAATGGAATTCTGCAAGATACTTACATTATTGTATTAAATTTAATGTCTACAGCACAGTGTTTCTATGAAATACATTTTGTGAAAAACATATGTCTGTATCATTTATCACGAATAGGCTGTTAAGACAACTTGCCACCCTCTTTCTCCTGTGCTTTGCCCAAAAAACTACATAATTATTCACCCAAATGATGATGAAATAGATATAATGATATAAATATAATAAATAATAAATAATAATAAATAAATGACAAATAATATAAAAGCAGTATCTAAATTCAAAACCAAATCGGGAAGATAGTCTCTTACCATTCACTACCTTCAAGGGAGCAGAAAAGAAAAATACTGCTTGCCCAAGTGCACCATCTGGTGGACAAAAATAATTTTGGCAAAAATATCCTAACAGAAGAAATATTTCCAGCAGTGGCATCCATAACTTCAAAGCAATAATTTGGTAACATAGATTATTCCTCATTTTCGTCCAGATTTCACTGAGCTGTATCATCTGTTGCCACATTAACTATTCAGTCTGTTTACACTCTTTACTCAGTCTGTTCCTTTCACTCACATTTCTCCTTTGTTATCCATTCATTTTTAAATTTAATCACAATCATCGGTCCTTTTGTTCAACTATAAGAAGCGTAACTTTTTGCTTCCCCACTACTTTATTTCCTTCTGCCTACACCTTTCAATGTTTTCTTTGCTCATCCTATATATGTAACATTTCTTATGAGTTAAGATCCCTGTACTTCTCATTTCCCTTCTTTTTCTCTGTTTGACCTCTCTACCTTAACCTCCAGTCTAGCAAGAGCGCAGTTCCATGAGAAGGTAATCTCTACCCTTCTCTTCCACCAGTTAGCACATCAAAAAAATCAAACCCTTCTGCCTTCATTTTAATTTGGGGAAGTCATCTTCAGTAGATTTTAAAGATCAAAGAAAACAATTAAAATAAAGCAAACATTCGTATATTATCTGCTAATGCAGAAAAAATGGGACAAGCAAAAAACTTGCTTATTCTACTTATTGAAAGAAACACTGTTATCCAAAGTTATCCTATTTTGATTTCCACAAACCAACAGATTTCAATGCTGCCTAAAGTGTCTCTTTACCAGAACAACTCAAATCAGAATCTTTGATGATTTCCTAACTAATTTTTATACAGCTATTTGGACACTGAAGAGAATTTGGACTTGCTCCTTAGGGAAAAAAAAAATAAAAAAGAAAGACTGGTAGACATCTACTGCTGCCTTTCAAAGACTTAACCTATTTAAAGACTTAAACCTATTTAAAGACTTAACCTATTTAAGGCCAATGGGATCCTGGGGTGCATTAGGAGGAACGTCTGCAGCAGGTCGAGAGAGGGGATCCTGCCCCTCTACTCAGCCCTGCTGAGGCCACACCTGGAGTGCTGTGTCCAGTTCTGGGCTCCCCAAGACAAGAAGGATGTGGAGCTGCTGGAGAGAGTCCAGCACAGGGCTACGAGGATGATCCAGGGCCTGGAACATCTGCCCTATGAGGAAAGGCTGAGAGAGCTGGGCCTGTTCAGCCTGGAGAAGAGAAGGCTGAGAGGAGACCTCATCAGTGTCTATCAGCACCTCAAGGGAGGCAGTGAGGAGGATGGGGCAGTCTCTTCTCAGCAGTGGCCACCAACAGGACTAGAGGAAACAGCCACAAACTGAAACACCAAAAGTTCCACAGGAACTTAAGGAAAAATTTCTTAACAAACAGTGAGGGTGACAGAGCCCTGGCACAGGCTGTCCAGGGAGGTTGTGGAGTCTCCTTCTCTGGAGATCTTCCAAACCCGCTTGGACGCAGTCCTGAGCCACCTGCTGTAGGTGACCCTGCGTGTTTAGGGGGGTTGGACTAGATTATCTCTAGAGGTCCCTTCCAACCTTAAGCATTCTAGGATTCTATGATGATTCTATGATTCTCTTGAAGAAAATCAAACCACGCTGGCAGACTGTATTTATTTTTGGACAGAATCCTTAAGCAATTTGTCTTTTGCTAAAAAAATATGAAATATTAGCAGGGCTATATGCCACAGGGATATTCAGCTATTTTTAAAATTTTCGGGAAAGGGAATTACAGAGAATATGAAGTAACTTTGGAACTCTACACAGGCTCGAGAGATTGGAGAAAAGTTTGCCCTGTATTTTGCATGACCTCAAACTTTTCCTGAAATCTTACCATTTCTTCTGTAAGTCTCATTCCTTTCAGTATTTAATTCTTGTTATTACTTACACTGCAACTCGATACCAAAAGATATTCCATCTTTCTTCAAGTAGCAAGATCTGTATTAACAGTCTCTTCTAATTCCTGGTGACCTATGTCAGTAACCAGCAAAATTCATTTCCTTAGAAAGTTTCCTTTTTCATCTATGTTAATTCAGAGGTTCACATAATTGCAAGTGCATTCCCAGGAAACTACAGACATTCCAAAAATGTAAAAAGTATAGCTAACAATTTTTCTAAGTGAAAGAGAGAAATAAGGTTCTATCTACCCCAAAGGATGAAGCAAAGCTAGTTAAACCTTCACTAACAATAGAACAATACAGATACGATGCATCGGGGGAGGGAGGGAGGGAGGGAGGGAGGAAGGCAGGTAGAAAGAAAGAACAGTTTTATAATTACATGTCAATAGACTACCAAAGATAGAATTGACTCACTCTTGAAGGTGTAGAGTTAATTTCAACCTTGCTTGGAGTCTTAAAAGAGTAACACGAAATTTTCAAAAGGACAGACTCTCAGGCATAAAGCAGAACCATAACCTTTAAGTACAGGACCCTTTAAAAAAGGGTGAGAAAGATAAATGTTATAAAATGCCATGCATACCTCATCATAAATGCTTCCATTGATATCTGCTCCATAAATTGGTGCTACAAAAGTCAAGTTCTTCCAATATTTACGCTCCAGATCTTCATAATCTATGTATCTTGGGGTGCAGTACCTGCAAAAGAAGGAGTTGACAACAGTTCAGCAGAGTCTCAGCAACCACTTTCACAATGCGCTGTTTCTGATTCTGCAAACTGAATTCTCAACAGATAACTTTATTTCTAATTCAGTGTAATGCAACTATTACTTGTACCGAATTCCCAGTTTTCTGGTTCACCACAGCACATAACCTGCTACCTGACATGCTCTGCGACTGCAATCGTACACCTCTCCACACAACCTCTGCTCCAACCTCCAGCAGCTAAACACTGTGTCTGCTGACAGCCCTCAGGACGAGGCCTTCCTTTGTTCTTCTCTTCTGCAAGAAAGAGGCACGTGGGAGAGATGCTCCTCTGTTAACTGGCCAATATTAGTTATTTTCCTCTTCAAATCCCACTCTGCAAAAACACAGAGGTAGTTCCAGCACATGCTGCTCTGAAAACAATACAAACATAATCATTCTGCCAAGTAGCAGCCCTTCTAGGCAAAGAACAAACAAACTAATTCCTTCCCTACCTCCCCCACCTTGCTTTGGAGAACCGGCATAGTATTTCAAACAGCTGGTACCAAAATCCCTCTTACTGCACAAGTTCTCCCCTCCCACAACAAAAACAGAACATCAAAGGAAATTTTTCTTTTCCCCTTTGCTTTTAGAGGAGCCCAAGACAACTATGCTTTTATACACATAAACAGACACACTTTGGGAAGGTTACTCAAACCTCATAGAAAGTCCTCATGGGAATACAGCAACTAAAAGGAAGAAAAAAGCCAGAAAAGTAATCCATTAATAGCTTTCACTTCAGGATCCATTTCTTTGGTCCAAACTTAGATCTTTAGAGAAGAAAGCTTGCTCCCCTACCCTTGCAACTCTGAGCATTGGCAGTGCCAGCGTGACTGTGTTTGAGCTACTAGGAAGAAAATCTAAACATAAAAGAATTAAGCAGACCAAATACATTTATATCATGCAGTAACACAGAGAGGTGAACATATTAGCAAAAAATGTTACGCAACATATTTCAAGCAACGCAATTGTTTCCATTATTTCCAAATATATGGCTCCAGAAATCAGTTTCTATTTCTACTTTGTCCTAATAGGGATACATAAGCTCGGTCACCATAACACAGGAATCTTTCTTGGGGGATGCCTGTTATATCCCAGAGGACAAGGTAAAGAACAACCTAATGGTCAGATGAGGATTCCAAAATGAATAATACATTAACCTCCTAGACTGGGCACACACAAAACCCTTTAAAATCATTAAGACGTTCATGGCACTTCTCATTCCCGAGGGAATTGTTAATACTCAAGGAAAGAAGCTGTCCTGAACAAAGCCATCCAAATTCATTAAGAAGTAAAATTCCTTCTACAGGGGAATTTACAGGAGCTCTCAGGTACTAAATAGTCTAA
This sequence comes from Nothocercus nigrocapillus, assembly GCA_013398345.1. Taxonomy (NCBI): domain Eukaryota; kingdom Metazoa; phylum Chordata; class Aves; order Tinamiformes; family Tinamidae; genus Nothocercus; species Nothocercus nigrocapillus. The sequence continues at coordinate 470,351 of WBNA01000161.1, read as the reverse complement.
GAAAAACAGACTATATTAAGGGTCTCAAAGGAGGTTACTTGGCACGTTTTATCAAGAGTAATGACCAATATTTACCAAGAGACCCACAGCTAACATTACATTAAAAGTTCTCCCAACTATTTTAACCTATACTTAAGAAATGAAGTTGTAGTCTGATTTCAACAAGAACAGCCTGAAAATTGCATGTGTTTCCAAAATACTTTCCAAGATAAAGAATAAAGTAAATCTAACTAACACTGCGGTAGGTAACAAGCCTTCATAGGTACTCATGCATCATCACATCTATTTTAAGAAGGCATCATTTTATCATTTTACCTTAGGTTAATCAAATCCACATTTTAAGTACCGTTAGAAGAGAAATTCCCATCAGATAGCATGTAGGGTTTCTAGTGCACATATAAATGTAAGATAGATTCCTATCCCCGCTTACGATACTAAGAAAATTCTAAGTTTCGTAACATCGTTTTTTAAAAAGTAATATATGATTAGCAACATAGCGATCCTTCTTATTTCAGTAAAAGAAACCAGTTTTGTGCTTTTACAATGGCACGTGTGCGATGGGACATGTACTGAGGAGCCTCTTTAAGAGTTCCTCATCTCCTCGTTTTTGCTGACCTAGGTAACAGCCTCTCCCTGTTCCTCTTAATTTCTCTTTCTGCTTTGGAAAAACTTTCCTTCAAATTAAGTTAGGCTTAACTTACTTTCTCTGGTTCGTTACATTCAAATTTCTTTCTTTTCCAAAATCCTTTGCCCAATCCAGAAATTATTTCACCTCTGATTGGAGGAAATGTTAAAGATGAAATCATTTTTTTTCCTTAGTCAAAATGGACTGGGAAAGAATTTCTTCTATCACTTCCTTTTTCTTTAAATGTCCATCAAAGCTTTTTAGACTACTGCCTAACCCTTTGTAGCATATTTTTTTCCTTCTTTACACATATCTTGTCTTAACCAGAACATGCAGATTCAGTAGAAGGAATATTGCACTCTTGGGTTGCTTCAGAAACCACCAGGTGTCCTAAAAAATGTGATCCATACCATCAAGTATCTCAGAATTATCTGACTATTGGCTATTCCAAATGAAAGTTAAGGTGCGGTGCGGTGTTTTCCCAGTACTTACAGAGAGCTACCACTAATAAGAAAAAAAGAAAAAAAAAAAAAAAAAAAAAAAAAAAAAAAAAAAAAAAAAAAACAGCTGCCAGAAGAAATCACAGATCACAGTATAAAAACAAGTAAACACTGGTCTTTCTAAACACAACTCCATATATACACACTTGTCACTGTTGGCCAGCTGCCTGAACTCCTTCACTGTCATTGGCTTCTTCTGAATGTTGTACTGGGTGAAGAGGCCCGACTGACCGGTGACCATCTGCTGAATTGGAGCAGGAATCACCAAATCTTCAATATCATTATAATGTTTTCTTGGTTTCCACTCCTTTGGTGGGATAACCTAAAAATTCAGAAGAGGAAAAAAAAATGACATGAACGTTGGCACAACCGCTACAAAACAGCTATTAGCAGTTTTCTGTTTCATCTCCATAAACTTGTATGGTATATCTCTATCTAAATTACTATCTTCTACTGTGACTATACTCATTTTTTCTCTAAAATAATTTAAAGTTTAAAGCTTATAATTAAAGATTAAAGCTATGTACATGGAAGTATTAATCAGTTGTAAAGCTCGCATTTTTATTTCAAACACCACAGAATTGCCCGATGCTATACGAATTCCATAGCACATGCATACAGTCATCATTAAAATCACTCGAAATGCCAAAGACACTTGTGCTCACAGCAGTTTTAACAAGCTGTGTAATTTTGAACATTTTTTTATGCACCGATCTAGTTGGGAAACAAAAATTCAGAATTTCATGTATTTCTGCTCTTAAATTTTCTACTTTGAAATTGCAACAATTTTAAATAACAGCAACAGATGCTTTTAATGAACAGAATTTTTCACAACCAATGTCTTGGAAACTTTTAAAGCAGAATACAACAAAAAATCCAGGCTTGATTAACTTGCATCTTAGAGATAGCCTTTACTCTAGGCTGGCTAGATCTTTCTTCTAACAAAGATTCCAGGATTACATAACACTTTCTATTGGGTATTTTGTTTTTAAGCTCAGAGAGAGGAAAAAAAAAAAAAAATTCTTTAAAATAATATCTAATATCCTGACATTTGATATCTTTGGAAAAAAATCACAAATAGGCCAAAGTGTAATGCTAATATACTTAATATTCTACACCTTGAAAGATATCTGGCCAACATCATCTGTAGTATCAAAGCATATACAAAATCAAGTGTACATTACAGCTAAAAAGAGTTATCATGTAGTAACATACTTCCACACCTAATATTTTCAGCTTTAAATGTAAAGAGATTATTTTATTCTATTTCTACATATATGAAATTCCTACTTTTCTTTGTTTTTTCTCCTCAGCTTCTGTGAGACTTCTGCTGAACAGGGCCTGCAGAGCAGGGTTCAGTGTTTTAGAGAAAGAAGAATATCCAATCATCTTGTGATTCCTACTTATTTCTTTCACACAAATACTAAATTATGCACACCAACAAAAATACAAAATGTTGCTTTGGAAGCACAGTAACCATGCATTCAGAATATATGCAGAGAAATCAAATACACGTATAAAGATTTGCATTTTCATGATTATTAAGCATAAACTTGTAGGTTATGCTCAACTATATATTAACACAGAAAAATATTCTCTTATTTAGTTCAAGGTCAGTGTTTTTTTAAGCAGTAAAGATATTTTCATGAATACTGGCTCCAAATATGCTCTTTCAGTTAACTGGAGCATACTTTGAAATTAAAGTACTGCTTTGGGAAGCGAACTGTAGGTGCTGTTATGTCATTAAATAGCGTCTTCCCCCAAATACTGCATGTTTTCTAACTAACAAAGTTCAGGACAAGGAAGGGAAACATAAAAATGTCTTGCCCGAAGCAGAATATGGTTGGTCAATATTAAGACTGGAATTAAAAACAAGGTATTTGAGCTTTTACCAAGAATCTGTCCCACAGAAGCCTCTTCACAATCTCATCAGGAAAAAAAAAAAAAAAAAAAAAAAAACACCTTCAAAATCAGGAAAGTCAGGAAGGAGCTTAAATTCATCAGTCAAGCTGTTCAGTGTTCAAATATATATATATATATATGAAAAAAAAAGAGGAAAGACCTAAGAGTAAGCTTTCGCAATTTTTCACACACACATCCTAAGTATATTAGCTTAACTATGATACACAAATCTAGTTTTGGATGGAGGACGGCATAGTCAGACAATGCCCTCCTCTTTCTGCATTGGTTATCTCCCCCATTTGTACAGCTGATTCCACATGGAACTGGCTACTACTTGTACTTAGCTACTGCTCTTCAAAATCTTCTGGAAAAGTTTTCGTTGTAGTTGCCAACATCGATTTTCAGTGTCATGTTGCAAGATTCATTTTCTACTTGCCCATTTGACTGCAAACTCATGAAATTAAGCATGAAATTCTTTGTGTTAACGAGGCTGAAACACACTACGCATGCCTAGGACTCGTCCTGGGCTTTCAAAAGCCTACTAGCAATTTTCAGCCAGTTTGCTCCAGGGATGCTGTAGTGTATCATCTGCTCTGGAAGTGCTTTAATGTTACTCATCTACTTATGAATCATTTGTTTCAGGCTTAGTATTAAAAATTCACAAAGCTTTTTTGTTTAACAGAAAGCCACAGCCTTCATGCTTTTCCTTTTAATGTTGTGGATTATCTTAGTGGTATATTAGTGGTATTACAATAATTCCAAAACATATTCTAATTTGACTTAACTCAGTTACAGTTTTGTTGTCCTCCCCCTGCTAAAACAACCCACCTGCCCTCGCCACAGATGCCCCATAGGTCACCAGTTTCCTGCCTGCATACTAGGCTAGGCTTTCCTACCCATGTAGTTTTTGCAGATTTATCCTGTGTCAGCACATGCATACAGAATCTCACCATTTCTCTCACTGACAGCTTCCACATGCTCACAGACATATTTTCCTTCAATTGACAGCTCTCCAGGGTTTTACATACTTCCCCAGGCACGCTTAGTTCATGCCACAGCACCTGCAAGCACACTGCATTTCCTTTCCCCCATAGTTTTGTGTTCTCTGCATAACTCTTAGACTTACACACTACTTCTGCACAGATAAGAGGTTTTTATCCCTTGCATTTCCACATTTAACATAAATTGTTCGGTAAATTGTATGCCTGCTCTGCTTATGGCGTGTGTTTAGTGGTTAGATGTTTCTGCATTTGCCTACAGCTCTGGCAGTTCCTCTAATCTCTTTCCATTCATATTTGTGCTTATGCAACTTTTAGTTCTAGTCTTAATACAAATTAGTTCCTCTCTAAGTTCATTGTATGCTACTTTTAAAATGGTTTCAATCTTATCTTTTTAACTTCAAAAACCCAGAAAATGTCCTCCCCTAAACAATACCATCTGGATAAGCTTGAAGTACAAATTATTGACTCTGTGATAAGGACCGCCTTACACTCTGTTTTAAATTAGTTAGCTCTTTGTGTGATTTATTTAAGCAAACCCAGCAAAAAGTTAAAACACAAACAGTCCAATATAACTCAAAGACTCCATATGTTACAAATTGTTCACGTGGCAGAGACAGCCTAGAGCACTTTAACCTCTGTGCCAGCACCAAGCAGGGACAGGGTGAACAGATCTACACGACATCATTACAGAGGTTCTTCATCATTCACAGCACAGCCAGCACAAGTTGTCCTGGACACAACTTGTTGACAGCTCAGGTAACTGAAGTATTTCTTCTTTACACTCTCTAGTATCATGTACGTTCTTTCAAGTGTTCCGTAAACCCTAAACAGATGCCCTGCATGCATTATCACAGAAACATTTGTGTTCCTGGAACAACCATAACTTCATATTTGAAGCAACCTGTACATGGAGAACAGCTTCTTAAGCTGTTTTAAAATGTTATCCATGAAGTGGGAGGAAAATCCTAGGTATTTAAACATATCCCTTTCATTCAAAGACCATTTTCCTCCCACAGGTGGTACCAGAGCTGTATGGCCTGAGAATGAGGCGCACACACTCTCAATCTTATAGCCATAGGGACATCAAACAAGCCCACAACACCACATGAAAACACCACAAAACTCTGCTTACACGGTAAAATCCCGTCCCTGTCAAAGTCATTTACAGTTTTAGTGACTTTGGCAGAAACAATATGACACAGCAAGAGCTATAAAAGCAGTAGCAATCTGTGTAAATCACATATTGGAGCAATTTGTAAGATTCCACTAATTTCTAGTTTCTCTTTATTATATGTGTATATATATACACATACATACATACATTCGTACAGTCTGAGAAATGCTTGATAATGGACACCACATAAATATTCATCACTGAGGATGGGGCACATGACCTTGTTAGGAGAGGAAATGTTTCTCATATATACTGAAGCACAGTTACTTGATATTTTAAAAACTAACACAGATTAAAAAGTGTTATCTAGGGATATGTATACTGTACTTTACCTAAATCCTTTAAATGATGGTATTTCTGAAGTGTTTATATACATATACTGCCCCATACTACTAATAAAATTACAGCATAACTGTATTTTATTAATTCTTCTTTGATCTTTGCATTTCCATAGCAAATTCACAAATGGTATGTGGTATGTATGCAAAAATTGAAGTCTCTTTCTCATGAGACATGGGGAGAGAGAAAGACCAGCAACAAAGGGTCAAGAGATCAAGACGACAGCAGGGGATCATATTACAGATGAAGAGGATGGCAATATTACAGAAATGTGGGAATATTACAGAAATGTGGGAATATTACAGAAATGTGAAATGGCACAATAAAGGCAAGACTGATTCCACATCCTTTTCTTTCCAATTCTTTCCCATTCTTTTCTAATGTAACTATGTTAGTCTGCGTCAGGGCAACCTCAGGTGTTCCACAGAGCATTCTGATGGTCAAAACTTTTGCCATTTTCTCCTACTGCTTTTACTTGGAGGTTTAACTGCTGAATGACAGGAAAGAAAGAAGAACCAAAAAACAGGTAAGGTTTTTCATCAGAAAAATAACTGAAGCCATATTCATGGCTTGAAAAAGTGCATCTGAAGAATGTGCATCACCTTTCCATTATTCCAGTATGACCAAATACTTTATCTTCACTTCCTACTGGCCAAAATTTTGCCATCAAGAATGTCACGATACGTAATTCTCCTTCTCCAGGCATCCTACAGTTCATATATACAAATGACCTAACGCACTGGACTTGATTCAAGACATATTTTAGGTCCATGGTTACCCCACAAGCCTCTCTGGGAGCACATAGCACAACGTACCATGAAGTCACTGAGCTGATTTCCCAGCTTTTTCAGTCCCAACAGATAAGAACAGAATGTTCATAAAACGATAGGGGAACAACCAAAGCTTTTTTTTTTATTATGAATAGCTCTGTGAAAAAGGAATGTAAGTCTACATAGCCTTCTTAAGGATACAGTATCATATCTTATAATGCATCTCCTGGGATTTATTAAAAAAAGTGAAAGAAACAACAGGAGTGCTTTTATCCATTTAAAGGATATATAATACATATATATATATATATAAAAATCATATCTCAAATTAAGAAGCTTCTCTTTTTGATATCGCCTAACGATAAGACTATAAAAACAGGACCCATGAAAAAGAGCATTTCACAATTATTCTTTTAATTAGTATTTCACTCTTTGTTTTTTCCAAACGTGCTACAAACAAATGTTGGTTCATGTAAAACCCTCCTCATCTAACCAGGGGGAAGCAAGGGAAACTTGTCTTTGTTTCATACACAACATACCACAGAAAGCAAGCCACGATCAACAAATACACATTATAAGAAACTAAAGAAACTGAATAAAGAAACTGTAATAGAAGAAAACCAGTATCATTACAGTGGATGCTCATAAACTGTTTCTATTTATTTGGCTAGATTGAATGAAATGGCATTGAACACTAGCATCAGTTCAAATAAAACTATTTAAATGATATTTCTATGAAATTAAGGATTGTTATGTTACAATCCATGTGCATAAAACAGTTTGAATCTCCTGCTCACATAATTATTGTTGGGGGAACTACCTGTGTTACTTTTATTGTTTAAGACACATAGGATGTAATTTTTTAGGCTCGCTTAAACAAATAGCCTCCATAATATACCCAAGTATATGAAAGCTCTGTTTTATTCCTTTCCTGTTTTGTCTGTTTATCACATCTGTAGCCCCCATGTTTGCAGATAAGAGTTTGAAAATATGATCTATATTCACACTATCCTCAGGAAACAAATAAAGAAACCACAAGGCTTTGAAAATTTGGGAGGCTTCACTTGTGCTTTGTTCTATAGGTAAGTATGGAGGGAAGATAGATAAAAAGGAGTTGCAGGATTTGTTTCACTTCTCTCATTGTTTAAATGCCTTGCATATGCAATATTAGCTTGAAATCCTAACGATGAAGACTTGCTCTCCCTGACTACTTAAAATCATTCACCTAGGACATTGAGATGTGCACTGCATTGTTGGCTTTAAAAGTAACAAAATAGATCTAAGACATAAATACTTATGTGATGTAACACTAAATTAGATCGAACTTCTAAATCTGACAATGACTTTCCATTACGGAATGAATACCTGCTCTAAGATCCTGAACATATCAATAATTAAAGGGTAATACAGTGGTTGCTGATGTGCCTTGATCTAATTAACAAAAAGATGACACAATTACCAGTAGAAAATAAATAATTTCCTTTCAATTTAAGGCAGAGGCTCACTAAATGCATTCTACTAAATGTGGAGGGATTGCATGCTCTATTAAAGTTAAGCACAACCCTAAAGAGCTCTAAAAAAAAGGAGTTCAATCTCTGACAGATCAAGATCTTCTGACTTATACAATGAATTCTATCTTATACTGCATTATCAAAAGCTAGTTTAGGTCAGCATTACATTTTGCTGTTGCAAAGATGGAAGCAACTGAAGGTCAGAGAGAAGAGTAGCTACCACCTTCGCTAGTTTACATGAAATATGAGATTCCTTCCTTAAAAGGGAAAAACAACCGATGTCTATTTATTGGAAAATCATCGGAAAAATGCTGAATTCCAAAAATGTCAGTATTGTGGTCAATGAAAAAAAAAAAAAAAAAAGAAAGATAAAGAAAATCATTGTGAGGAACAAACTTCCTTCTACACAGAAGACGCTTACCTTTGCAACTCCAGCCCTATGAGCACCTTGTGACTCCATGTATGCCAAGTATCTGTTGAACTCCCTGAATTCCTCCATTGAGGGCCTGAAAGTCATAATTTTGCAGCTTGGATTTGGAGGACTGTCTGAGATGACAGCAGCCATTGTGGTTCCCTTTCAGTCCTGCTTAAAAAAAGTAAAACATATTTAACAAAATAATCTTCTACTAAAATAAATTATTTATGGGACTGAACATGTGTTTTCAAACATGCGTAAAGCTTTAACAGACCTCCTGGTATAAAAGACATGAAGTGTGTGCTTTTACTTCCTACTCCTCCAAGATTATTCAACCCTTACCTAGAATGAACAGCATCACAAGTAACAGTTACGTAGTCCAGCCTACATCTCTTCATTTTTATGGCACATTTTCTTCAGCTAGCCCTTGATATCACACCAATACCTCCCTGTGGTGATCCATCTGCACAGTGCTGTCTAGATACTGACATTATGCAGGCCTAAACTGGAGAAACAAAGCTGCACATTTAATAAAATACCACTTTTCATTTTACACGTGAGAAAACTAGATTACAGATCAGTGTTGCTCCAGTCACACTATAAATGCAAAGAAAAAATATCTACAGCTGAATTTCTTAATTCTCATGTTAGCACATTTAACCACAGGATTGTATCATCCTTTATTTTTTAAAATCTCATCAACAGAAACAAAGCACACAATATAGGAGCGGAAAGATGTGTTCTCCCTTACTTCCATTAAGGCAGAGAAAATCACTAAAAAACAGCAAAATCGTATTTCCATTTCACACCAAGGTATGGTAGTAGGCTACTGGGCCTTGCAAGGGGGTGGGCAAAAACTGCCAGGAATATTCAAGGTATGAGCATACAAACACGTAACAACATTACAACATTCTCCTTTTTAGGCATGGTCCTCACAAAAGCCATGAAGCAGTTTGGCCTAGAACTCACTTCTTAAACAGATCATTTTCTCCTAAAGGTTCAGGTAAAGGCACATTGCTAACACTGCCTGTGACTTTGCGGGAGACAGCAGTAGCAGATGGCAGAGGTGAACGGACACAGCACTGGTGCACAGTCCTGTCAGGTCTCTTTGTTCTAAGAATTTCTAACTTGGTTCCTGTTACCACCCGTATCCGAAGCGCGTGCCCTTCCAGAACACGTTGAGGACATCTCTCCAGGGCGGCCCCGCACGTGAAGTCCAACTTGTCACGCCACCAACCAGCTCAAGAGGGTCTGCAGGGCCTCAGCACAGAAACCAGGCTGCCCCTTGCCCACGAGCCAGCTCTAGGCGCCTGTCCCCACGAGCCCCCACGTAAAGAGTCAGTACAAGAGCAACGACTCCGCTTTTGTCCACGTGCTCCCCAGGCCCCCGCTCCACAGCGGAAACAGGTGTAAGGGCTGCATCCTTATCCCAATCATGTGACCTGCGCTAAGGTGTATTATAAGGTGCTTAATATATCTTATAAATATAACTCATATGACTTTCTTTCTACAAGCAGTTGCTGAATTACCAGAGAATTTCACATTTTTGTGATTGTGTAGGGAGGCATATTAAAGGTGATTTTAAAGCAGATTTTAAAATCATAGCCCAATTGCTATGAGTAACATATACCGTGAATACATGTTTTATTTCCCCCCGCACACACCAGGAGTTTCACATGCATTCAGAAGATGCAGTATTGCTGCACAGGGTACAGTAAACGTAAAAGTTTTCACTTCTCTACCATGCCACACTGCAACCAACTGTACTGTTGGGCCTGTGTTTTTCAGAGCAGTGCCTAACTGACAACTTAGTCCAGAATGGCTAAATTGGGGATCATGATATAAGAGAGGAAATACAGAGGAATGCTAATATATGATGGAAGGGACTCGGCTGCAATAATGTATGCCCGATGCCCATATTCAGTATATAAGGCTTCTCAGATCTTAGTACAACATAAAGGACTAGTTCACTAGTTAAGCATTTCTTCAAAGGCCCATTTCAAAAATACAAACAAACAAAATCATATATGGCAAGGTATTAATTGCCTTTACAGGCTGTTAATTGCCACCTTCTGCCAGGAGATACTGCCAGATGCAAAAGTTCTGGATCTTAGAACTGCGTACGGTCTTTGCAGAGATAACTTTTTCCTGCAGCCAGAGAAGAGAAGGATGTGACTGCCCCCTTCGAAGCTGCAGCAGGCTGTGGCAGCCATAGCCCTTATCTCAAGTACACAACGAATCACCTCACTAATCATCCCACAGAGTAACTTCCCCTTCTCTCTCCTGGGGATAAAGAAGCCATGCAATTTTCCCTACCCTTACACCTTGTTAGTGTAGCACATGTCTTGGTCTAGTGGTCAGGCAGGAGTTAAATGTGTTTTGGTGCTATTACAACTGAGAGTATGCACACGATGCTGAACTACAGCATCAGATCACTGTACTGAGCTACTGCAGCACATGCTCTTGCACAAGGGTCCTACTGCACTTGTACAGGCTGCTACGAGAGTCACGGCAAGGAAAAAGCTCTTGACCAGCTGACGTGGCTAAGAAATCGCTCCCAAACCCACCACTGGCCACCATACGTGCCCAGAAATCCCAAACTTGGAGGATCCCTGGTAGCAATTTTCACAGGACATAACGAAGGGAGCAGCAGGATACGCACAACAGAGCAGCAGCACCAAGACGAAGCCACCAACTGGTATTTGGCATTTCTGCAGCCCAGAGGCAGTATGTTTTCCATGATTCAACACAGTTCAGACTTAGATATAGGCCTTGAGAGTACGGGTGTTGAGTTTTAACACTTCAGCTTCCTCCTCTCTCCTGCTCCCGAAGTCATTTAAACTTCCTCCAGACTTTAGTTCCTGCAAAAGCTACCGGCTAATTTCCGCCAAAGCATAATGAATTCTTGCTCAGAAAAAAAAAAAAAAAAATAGCAGAGGAAGGTCTTTCAAATATGTACAACTGTCTTGCCTGAAATTTACTCCTAAGACTGCTCAAGGTGTGAGTGTGGCCAAACCAGGAAGAAACAGTTTCCCTTTCCCAAAGGAGGTGTTCCTGTCTTAACAAAAAGAATCTTTTACCTGTCTTTAAAAAAATTTATCACTTTAAGCTGTGGAAAATAAGCTGGGTAATTCAGTAACCAAAACACAGGCTGTTAAAAATTTTTGTCTCAGATATGGGGTGTGGGTTTGGTAGTTTTTTTGTTTATTTGATAGCTTTTTTTCCCCTTGCTTCCCAAGAGCTTATTAAGGTAAACAGACTCCCAGAATAAGCACTGAGGGACGACAACCCAGCCTCAATGTTCAGAACTAGTATTTGGGAAGGTCCGAATCAATCTCACAACATTGGCACCTCTGAAACAGCCAATCACTAGTCTCCTGTCCTTCCAAATAAAGCCATAAATAAATACATACAGACATGTGTACCAAGCCTCTAAGAAACTCAGACAAGGCCCACATAGAAGAAAGCAAATAAAGATCCTTCATGTGAGCTAAAATGAACTAAGCATGCACGAAACTAAGCATAAAAAGGATCTTAAAAAATAAGACACTAAAAAAAAAAAAATCTAAAGACACCGAGTTCTACAGAGGAGCAATTGTGCTCTACAGCCTAGGCTAGGAAGCTGTTTGCAGGAGGTCTTAATGATCTAGTAAGTAATCTAGATCTAGCGATCTAGTGATTAAGATCATAAATGATCTTAATGATCTAGTAAAATTTCTATACCCATTTCTCCTTGTCAAACAAAGAAAAGCTATCAGATAATAAGAATCACAGAGAAAATAGAAAAGGACAAAAGATTGGATGAGTTTTGCCACAAGTCACTGAAACAGCACTGCACGCCACTTGACATGAAAAATGGAGCAGCTGAATTAATTTCTCCTCCTCTCCATCCCTTCCCCTCTTCGCCCAAATATCATGCAGGTTTAATGCAGTTATTCCTAAATTCCTGCAGACTCAGCCATCCTTATTTACTCCTCTGTGTCCACCTCAGCCCAGCAGAAAACTGACAGGATCAGCAACTTGTAGCTGTAGCAGGTGAAGGCCATGTGGAGAATGAGCCCACAGGTGCAGCCAGTACAACCCTGAAGGGAATATAACCAAGTGGAAGGAGCCCTGAGCAAGCAGACTGAAGGCTGAGCTGAAGGAACAGGCACATGCAGCAGCTCAGACCCAGAAGGTGCCATAAACACAAATAGACCGGTGAAGCGCGCAAATATGGACTGGATGGAACTAGAAGAAACAGGACCTGATGAAGAATAAGCTCACAAGCCCTTGGTCCTCAATTGTTGCACTAATTGTACCGCAACAGCAACTCATGAGGAAAATCATCATGGCTAAATATAAGGATTTTGGTACTTTAATAAAGCCAGGACAAGCAAGTTCATATTGCATCTCGTGACAGGAGCACCAATTCTTTATTCCCACGCATAAGTCAAAAGCACTTAATCATGAATCCTTTAAAGCTGTACTTCCTAACTAGGAAAAAAAAGCCTATCAGGCAAGGACAGACAATCACAAACACAGAACAGGCAGCACTAGCAGGGCCAGGGCCAATCCCCCAGGTGAGGGTTTCTGCCCCTCCTCTGCAGTCCTAAGTACCCTTTTGTCTCATCTGCTGCAGTTCCTGCCATAGCAGAGACTTCATGTCCTACAAAGAACAGTCTCTGGCAGCCACAGTTTAATAAACACGATTATTTACCTCTGCTGTATTTACCTGAGCTGTGTCTTCTCACCTCCTTGACCCCTCTCCCGCACTATCCCTTTTCCAGAACACACTTCTATCTTCTGCATAAGAAACACTGAAGTTCCTCACCTAAGTTTCTTTCTTTTTTCTGAAATCACCATGTTTTCTACAAAGCAGGGGAGTAAAACTGAATAGACCGGGAATTTTAATGCTGATGTTCACAAATTTGCCCAAAGTAGCTGATATACTCATAGAATGGATATGATTTTCTGCAACTCAGGAGATGATGTAAGAATTTGCAAGCGCTTGCAATCTGCCTTCTGATTTCACTCAGTTGTTAGGGTTTATCATTAACAAGCGTTTAGGCTCCTTCGCTTACCAGATTCTGCAGCTTAAAGGGGTAAAAGGCCTATTCCCAGCGCGCGGGATTTATGCCGCAGCAGGCTGCGCTGAGCACCTCCATCACCAACTCCTTGCCCATCTCCACACACCTTAGAAACTCCAGCAGCTACTCCCCACTCAGCTGCTTCCCAGGCTCTCCTTCAACATGTTTTTTGGCACGCATTAACAATTTACAATCCAGAGTCAGATTGCCTCCACCACATATCTATTAATCTATCCTCAACTTCCAAGTTTTTACAGAGATTTTATCTCAGGAGAATGCACTACAAAGCCAAAAAAAAAAAAAAAAAGCCCATTTTTTTTCTCTGCCAGATGACTGACTTTTACAGAACTTCTTCAACCTGCTAATATTAATTGGAATAGAAGAGAGGGGCAACATCTGGTATATATCACTGGCTTTCCTACTTGCTGTGTTTTCCTGATTCTCAGCAACGTATTCCTACTTCTAAAACCCCCAATTCTCAAATTTTCAGGACTAACGAATGATGGTTTGGCTTCAAAATTCCACTGTTCCACAAAAAACACTGTCTACAAATACTACTCTACCCAGAACACTCAGAAAATATATAAATGCAATCAATTTAGTAAAGCCACTGCTTAACATTAACTCACAAAACAGATCCTGCAAAATATATGGCTCTAATCCACAATATTGTGACAGGGAAGAAGCAACAGTACTCACTTTGCCTGTGTTGAAGTTGCAGCAGTTGTATTGCTTTCTAATATGAAAAGTTCAATGAAGAATAAACTGTTTTTTTTTAATATATGTATAGTGGGAATTTGCAATGATTTATAACTCAGCAAAACAAGAAGATATTTCTACTGGGATGGCTCAGAAATATAACCAACTCAAATGGAAGCCACAGCGAAAAGGCTGCTAAAAGACATTTTTTCTCTAAAACTAGCTAACATATTTTTCCTAATACTAGATATTTACTTTTTACTGATCATATATTTCATATATTTGTCATCATTTTTTCAGATCATTTATTACAAATAGTTCAGTCTGTAATGAAACCTAAGCATAAAGAGTTTTACTCTTAAAAGTATATATTTATCAAATCTCTAGGAACAAACCCCAAATACTTCTGTGGGGTCATGACAGACAACAAAAAACATTCAAAATTTTTCAATGAGAAATCTTCCACTATGTATTATAACTCTCCTTACTTCATCTTTAATTTTAAATATATTAGACCCAATTGCTTCTTAAATTTATTTTTATTTCTATTTCCTTTGCAGTCTCATTTGCAAACTTTTATGCTTTTTCCCCAATTCTAACTTATTTAAGTTTTTAATTACAGTTACCTTTCTTTCTCTCAATAAAATATTTTATCCAATTCAAAAAAGATTCATTAATCATTTTAGCAAGTTATAAAACATTACTCTTGAGTGAGAAAATAAACTTTGAGAGTCAAACAAAACCCATCCCATCACAGCAACCTCTTTATGATGGCATTTATGAAGAATCTAGAGAAGAGTGGCAATCTATGTCCTCTTAAAGAACAGCTATCCATTAACATTTCAGTTTAACTAGAAAATAAGCCAACAAGAAATTCCAGTTCCAGTGAGCTAAATCACAACAGCCCCAACCAAGTTGTTCAAACCATTCCAGAGGGACAGGAATGCATTTTGTTGGTGAATTTAAACGCTTCTCTATAGGTTCTGCAACAAAAGCCACAAAATTTTCTACTACCTCAGAGGATCACAATGTCCAGCTGATTTAGACTCATTGTCACAAAGATGTGTTTTGAATTTTAACATCCTGGATTAAAATACTGATGACTTTTCAGATCTACTGCTAGCATAACATTGTTTTTATTTTTATCCAAATGTTAGAATTATGCAAGCACTCATTTTTACCCTTTACTCTGTTTAAATCAGTAGGACTATTCACATGAATAAAGTCAACAACTTAATGTGCTGTGCTTAGCTTCACAATTCTAAATGGCTGAGATTAAACTGGAAAAAATACAAGCCTAAAGAATATGAATTGCAATGTATGATATTATCTAAGAAACCGTAAATAGTTACTAACCACAGCATGAGGTTAAAATGTGCTTTAAACTAGTGCTTACAAATACTTTCACTACAGGATTTGGCTATGCAACAATTACCATCTTTCAAATATAAAATATTCCAGTGCTTTAAACTTAACTACGAGTCAGTTTATAAATCTCAGCAAGCAGCAAGAAAAGAACTCAACACACCACTTACTTGCAGTTTTGAGATATGTAATAGTAAGATATCAGGTGATTAGGAAAATTTGATGCTAAGTAAGTATTAAAATGTTAAACGATAAGCCACACGCACATTAGGCTCAATAAAAGCATATCTAGGTAAAAGACAACTATAAAAACCCAGAAAATTTCGGAATTAATTAATTGCAGAAATAAGTAGCCCAAACAAGAGCTGCTGAAACTCAGAAAGGCCTAAAATCTATTTAATCCATTTTTTAAATAGTAGGTGTGAAATCACAATTTTTTAGATAATTACTGGACTTGTGCATACTAGCTAAGAGCAATTACAATAATTAGTACCTGTCAATGTAATTTACTGATCTGAATGCATTACTGAGGTAATTGTGCATTTGGGTTTGGTGCACAAATGCCTACCTGACTTGTATAAAAATCAGGCCCATAAATACAAAATGTTGTACTCAAAAATCTACTAATCAAGAATTAAAGACTGAAAAGTCTAAAACCTAGAGCAATTGTTTTTCCATTTTTCCCTTAAAAATTCTGAGGCCAAATCAAAGAGTGTTTACAAATATGAACTATATTTTTTCCCCCATATAAACATTTGCTCTAATTCTGATCTAGCTATTATTTAAATCATGCCCACATATCTGGACAAGGCAACTTATTTCCTGTGCCAATACCACCTCCAGAAAAAAATGAAAATAAAAAATAAGATTGCTCTAACACTTATCCATATCTACCCCTAGCTAAAAGTAAACCTCCAGCTGCCAACAACCAGCAGCATCAGCTCCTCTCGAAACCAAAGACAAGAGTAAGACGAGCACGACTGGCATTGGTTCAGTTCACCATTATTTCCAACAGCAAGGACTAGCTCAGGCTAGTGGCACCTTCCATGGCTCCGTATTTGGAAGACACTTCAGTGAATCAGTATCATTAGCTGGTTACCATGGTTCCCAGAAAACTAAGAGCAAGGTGCAAGACAAATTTTATGCCACAGGCACAAACACATCCTTGTTTAAGCAGAACTGTGATCAAGAAAGCAATGCAGAGTGACAAAAAGAAAAATACGTTTGCATTAGTTGGCCATTAAATTTCTTTCTTGTGATGAGTATTTCAGCATAGAAGTGGTAGTTCCATTGGACAATCCATTATTGTTGTTCCTAATGTCTTAAATAAGTGCAAATATTTATAAAACTGAAGTTAAACAATATCAAAAATAAATATCTTTTACTCTCTGAAAAACACTAAAGGCTCCCTTAAAAAAGCACAAGGACTTAGAACTCGTTGCTGTTCCCTAGCTCTTTACAGCCGTTATCTCCCAGTGGCATCTTAACCACACTTAGGAATGAACGAGCTGTATCCCGACACCTATAACTGGATGAATTTTCACTTTGATGACTTTAGGAGTTGACCAAACTCCTCAAGGCCCTTTCCGAAGAGCCTGCGGTGTGTCCCGCTGAGCGCTGAAAGGAGCCAGGCGCAAACCCAAGATGCCGGGCACGCTCCGAGCGCTCCGTCCTCGCGGGACACCGGGAGAACCCCCATCTCCCGGAGCTTTCCCACCAAGCACGGTGGGACAGGCCTGCCCCGGCCCGACGCCATGAGGCACGCACAGCAGCAGGAGACGGCTCTGCCGGCACCTGCTGCTTTCAGTTCCCACTCCCGCTTCCGCACACGCCCGTCCAAGCCGTGGACGGCCCGTGCGGGGCAGCAAGTCCAGGCGTGGGTGCCCTCGCGGGCCCGCTTGGTGCCCAGCGGCACCACGGAGCAGCTCCTCGCGGGGCCTCCCTGCGGCGCCATGCCGGGCGTGCCGCCCGCACCGCGCCTCTCCCCTCTCCGGGGGGACATCCCATCCATCCTGGAGCGCTCTCATCCCACACCGGGACACTGCCATCCCTTACCGGGGCGCTCCCCCCACACAGGAGAGCTCCCTCCCGCCCAGGGGTGCTCCGCGCTGCGCCGGGGCGCTCCCACGCGCAGCGGCGGCGGCCCTGCCGTCCTGCCGGGCTCCCGCCCACACTGAGGCACTTTCTCACACACTGGGGCACTTCTTCCCAACACGGCGCACCTTCTCCCAAGCCGCTCCTCGCCTGTACTGGGATGCTCCCCCTCATAGGGGGACACCCCGCCCACAGTGGGGTGCTCCCCTCCCCAACTGGGCCACTTTCTCCCAAACTGGGGACCCCCTCCCCA
>WBNA01000161.1:431792-450139 GCA_013398345.1 Nothocercus nigrocapillus | reverse complement strand
ACTAACCAGAATACTGAATGAAATCAAGAACATGGAGGCAGGGTATAATTTGGGCAGGAAGGGGCCTCTGAAGGACTTCCAGTCCAGACCCCTGTCTGAGTAGCTGTGGCTGGGTACCTTGTTGGAGGCCTTGTCCCGCCAAGCTTTGATTGTCCCTGAGTGCTGAGATTCCACAGCTTTTCCGGGCCCCATTTCAGAGTTCATACTGGTATGATGATGATTTTTCTTCCTTAGTCTCATTTGAATTTCTTGGAATGCAGTTTACATCTGTTGGTCTTGGACAACCTCTGGGCATTTCCATGCAGAGCCTTACTCCTTCCTCCCTACATCCTCCCTTCACACAGGGATGAAAATCAACAAGATAACTCCAAAGCTTTCTGGAGGTTGATCACAAATCCAGCTTCCTCAGTTGCTCCTCATATGTCTTGTCCTCCAGTCCTGAAAAATCTTGTGTCCCACTATTCATTCCAGTATCTCTCTTGTACAGGCAGCCTCACACTGAACTAAGTAAGATCTTTCATCCAAACTGATTCAAGGTGGGTATTCTTCCTCTGGAATGTATGTCGGTTCTGTATGGGGTACCGATAATGCTCATAAGTCTTTCCAGACCTGTAGGCAGTTTGCTGAACGTGCCAGCAGCAGCTCCGCGGTTGTGAGCAGGAAGGTCTCGGGGGAGTTCCCCGCCATGCTGCCGCAGCGCAGGAGATGGCAGCAAACTCCGGGAAGCCGGCGGTGCTGCCCGCCCGCAGCACCGAGGCTGCAGCCAGCACTGCCGTGCACGTTGTGCAGCTCGCTGGGTTTTCCACTGTGGTAGGCTGAAGGTGAATACTGATTGCTCTAATGTAATCCCGACTGAAACCTTCTGTAAATTTTATTTTTTTCTAAATTGTTTAACTCAGCAGCATTATATAACAAAGTTAGTAGGTTACGTAGGATAGAATTGTTTTCTGGATTATGGGTTTTTTTTGTCAGCTCTATATTTATGTTGTCTCTATCTGATAAAACAATGTCAGCAGTATGTAAACATTTATCTCTTATAAGTGTTTCTTAAATTCATTAACTCTGTAGCCGTTTAACATAGTTCAGTGACATCATGATGAATTTAGACTGGAAATGAGACATGTATCTTTAGCAGTAAAAACAGGGAGTTAATTTACCAGAGAGTATTAGATAAGTAGCCTCTTCTCCTTAAAATTGTTAGATCTGGATCAAAAGTATTTTGAGTGCTCCAGCTCAGAAATTCTACTGGCTTGATGCGGAGAATTCTGAGAATTTCTCTGATCTGTTAAACAAGTCAGACAAGATCATTACAAATACCACTTCTGAGTTCAGACCTCACATTAAGTATTTGTCTCAACTTCTTGCTGGTTTATATTCGACATAGAGGGTGCTTTATTGTATTTAATATTGATCACGCTTATGCTAAAGCTTACCTATCAAGTCAGTGTTCTTTCCAGCAAGTATCTTCATTCCCCAAGCAAAGTGTCCAGTTAAAGAGAGAGGCTGTGCATGGGGGTTAAAGGGTGTCCGTGACCATGGTGGGAAGAGCACCCTGCAAGTTGTCCTCAGTGCCAAGTTCTGGCTCCCCAGTCAGCTAGTGCCTGTTGCTGAGTAGGAGTTGATGGTAGAGAGGAAGAGCTCCCACTGCCATCTTAAGCCTCATGAGTACCTAACGCCAAAAGTTAAATTGTATTGCATTATTTGGTGATAACGAGCTTTATCCTTACCTGCTTGTCATGTTGCTGGTTGTATAAAAACCTTAGTGCTGTCTGTCCCTGCCAGACAGAACGTCAAGAATCTTGACTCTACTGTAGCACAATAGGGATGAAAAATTAAAGATACCCAATAAGGTCATCTTGTCTCCCCTTTGTCAGTGAAATTATGTTCCTTCCACTACAGTGAGTGAATTGTCTGACCTAGTTTTAATAGTATTCTAGCCAAAATTTTCAAAATATCATATGCTTTTTTTCTCATCTGAAACCATGTGACTTCCATCATCTTTTACATGTATGAAGACAAAGAACAGGGTAACAACAAGGCTGACAAGTAATATTCAAAACCAGGAAGAATTGAATTTTTTTTTCTTTCCTTACATTTTAAGTAAAAAAAAAAAAAAAGTGTGTAAACTCATCCAGAAGTGGTGAAAATAGCTGATCACTGAGTACTTCACCCAGTTATGCGCTATCATTTTAGTTTATTTCATACCAATATCCACTGAAATACATGAGAATAAAGTCTACTAAGACATAAATTGGGCGTGGGCTCAAGACCTCCAATATACTTGGTACTTCCTGGTATCTAAGAAAAGTCTTATAGGCACCAAAGCTTTTTCATAGCTGTATTAGGAAAGGGACAGCAGTGTGTGGTGCACTGAACTGGGGAAAACCTAGAGAACTCTATTAGTGCTTTGAAGGGATCAAAGGAGGTGGGCTTGTCCTGAGTCGGCCCCCGTTGCATTGCCTGCATGTTGTTTTGTTATATACAGAATATGTGTTTTATTGCAGGACGCAGTAGGTGGCAGCCTTTGTCTTCTGTTTGTTTTTTATGCACTAGCAGTTAATGAGTCTTTTTCCTGCACACTAAGAACAACTAATCTGCTCAAGCTGGAAGGGCAGAAAGCCAGGAGAGCTGAGCTGTTCCATAATCTATCTGCTTGTACCGAAACCATGAATTAAACCTCTGTTAACTGTTCACAAGACAGCCAGGCTTTGGCAAACATGAACATGAACCTGCAAACAAGTGGCATATAACCCTTACAAGGCTTTCTTGCTGTGGTCTGATTTAAGAGCTGAAGTGACAGAAATTAATTAAATCCATTTACAAAGCCCCCAATCTAAACACACAATCATTTTACCCTTTATAATTGGGCAAGTGAATGGGAGGGGTTGTGTACAGTGGTTTTGCCTTGGACAAGAAAGGCAAAAGAGCTGAGGGAGAGAGAGAGAAAGAGAGAGAGAGAGAGAGAGAGAGAGAGAAGGCTGAGAAGAAACACCAGACAATAATTAGACAAGTACTGGGAGCAGAATCCACAGAAATCGTGATTTAGAAGTAGTTACAATTAATATGAAATGGAAAAATGATCTTAAATTTGAGCTTTAAAGGTCTAATGTTTTGAAAATTAGCAAAATGTTTTGAGAATTAACACAATGCAATAGAGTACTGAAATATATTCAGTTAATTTGATTTTGATATTCCATACTTTCATAGCTTTGTTTTTAATATTCTTTACAAGAATCTTTGCAAGGATCGCGTATTTCAATTTATTTTTTTCTAGTATTTTTAATGAAATTCAAAGCACTGATATTGTTACATCTCTCAATAAGCAATATGAATTCAAAAACCTTGAGAATGTAGGAGCATACTAACGAAGCAACCCTAGAAAATGGCCTTTGGTGTGCCCTGACTCAGTTGTTCAACTCATTAACACCGGTATAATAATAGCATCAATGATGCTTACTGCACCACAGTACCTGAGCAGGAAGTCCAGAAAATCATACTGACTTCATCCAACACTTAACTGAATATATTTATGTCATTCTTTCTATCTCCAAAACAGTGAAGAGTAGCATCTGTTACACCAGAAACAAGGTAAATGACAGCAGAGTTTATATCAATAATGCATACATGGTATTATCCTCATCTTGGTATATTTTTGCCTTAGTACAAACAAAAAAAAATGTTTTGTTAAAAGAAAAGCTTGAAGTCTGTAATGGAATAACTATTAGATGCAGGCTGATGTTTATGAATTACAAGCTATATGGGGAAATGCAAGTTGTAGTCAGGTGCACTGGAAAACTTTTTTTAACAGAAGTATTTGTACTTTCTGCTGAAGATTCGTCATTCTCGTTCTGATGTCAATATAAAAGGTGAATTTTTTTTTGATGATTTTATTGTTGTCTTTCTGCATATCTATTTCATACCTTTTATCACTTTACTCTTCCTTCCAACACACTAGTTGCTGATAAGTAATTATGAACCATCATGAGCTTACCCAGAAATGACATGTAACAGGTTTCTTCACTGCCAATAGACTTCTTTTTTTTTCCAGTGCAGTGATGGGATATGTATACTGATTTGCAGAATGCTGATTTGAGAGTCTATATAATATGCACATAGTAAGTATCCAGAAATAGTTTCTAGAGGGTTAAACAAGAAGTATCCAGAGAGTTAGGTTCCTGAGCTTAATAATATATATTTTTCAGGATAATACCAAATCTCCTTTTTTTTTTATATTGGGTGGAAACGCTTGCTAAATATTTCAAAAGAGCAAATCCTTGATTCTTCTCTCACCTTTTTTTAAAGACATGCAGGAATTTTTAATGTCTGTCCAGGGTAATGACAACATTTTAAGAGACAATAGTCCAAGGATTTTTTACCTGAATGACATCAGTGACAGCTCCAATACAGAGGTCATTCAAGGAAAGATAAGCAAGGGTCAAAAGTTCCACAAAAATGAAAGTCTTTCGTCAGCCTAATTCTCTTGCATTTCTCCCTTTTCCCTCATATATGAAAAATCTGACAGAGTACTGGTTCTATTCTTAACTCCCATAAACTCCTTGTAAAATGTATTGGAATCAGAAGGTAATCCCTCTGTTGCAGGTATAAACAAAAGACCCTGGAACAATGTTGGATTATCTGGTTTCACAGTTCTGAAGTGGAGAGAGCTTGAAGAGACTAGGTTTTAACAGTGTTGGCTCATGTAAGCTCCCTTCTTCTAACGTATCTGCAATTTAAAAATTGGGAAAGCTGAATTTTAGGTTTGGGACAAACACATCTTATTGGGACTTGCCCAGGTGGCAGGGCCTGAAGGTGTTCAGACACCACGGAATTAATTAGAGGACCAGAGGACTACAATTAGAACTTTCGTTAAAATGAGTAAGCCAGCTGTCTAAGCAGTTTTCAGGGGCTTTCACTACTATTATTGTGTTCGTACAATCATACGAACAATTCATTGTGTTTGAATTTCAGAAGAAGCAAATTCATGATTTAATCTCACAGCCTGTTGCTACTAACCATTTTCTTTTCCAGCTGAGTCACTGCTAAATTCTTTTATTCTTCTGTTTTTTGTTTTTTGTTTTTTTTATCACTTCACTGTGTTCTTCCATGTGTTGCAAAGTACAGATGATGAAATGCTTTAGGTCATGCAATGTTGTCTATTAATTCTTTTGTGAGCTGTGGTGCCAGCTAATCCTCCTTTTTCAAATTCTGATTAACTCTGTACAATCAGTCTCTTTTGGTTTGATCATTAGGCCTGAAGTAAAGCACAGTTCTTAAGAGCTAAAAAGTCAAGGGCTTTGAGCCAAATTGTTCTTCCGCAGACATCCTTGCAACTTATTGACTTAACTGAAACTATCAAGGATAGCTAAAGAGAAATGTTTACAGTGAAAAAACCTCTACAAATATTAGAAATAAAACTATGTCAGAGAGCTACATTAGATGCAGAAGAAAGCATGCTCCAAATAGATGTTCAAAGGTACCAATGGGGTAATTTAATAAAAAGAAAAGAAGGGGGAAGGAAAACAGTGAGTGACATAGTAGCAGACTGTTAGACTGACAGATGTAGAAACGGTGTATGGTATTACAGCAAAGATGACAAAGCATTTATTTGACCCAGGACTAATAGTATGAATAATATAAACCTGTAGAAAGAAGATTAGGAAGGAATTGTGCATGTTATAGCACTGGTGAAGTAAGCCAAACATTATTATATTAATGCACATATGCAAGTCTGCATATGTTGGGCTGCATCCAAACATTGTCCTTCCAAAAATGTAGCTTGATAATGAAATGTGACATTTTGTGTGTTTCAAAAAGCACAGCCAACAGAATCAGGGACTTTCCACAATGTGTGGGGCCATCATTTAGTATCTGTCCCCTAAACGTGCTGGGCTGAGTGGCATCTGTGTGGAATGCAGCGTGTTTCTCATAACGTAGGTTAAGCCAGTCCAACAGCTTTGCTTCTGTGGAAAGGGAAAGGCCACATCGCAGCACGTGCCTTTGAACACTCCTCCTGCTCGCTCTTCATCAGCTCTAGGGCTGGCCGGATTCCCCCACCCTTCAACCCAGCAGAGTCAGCTTATTAATCAAGCAGTAAGACGATAGATAATTTTCTGCTAAAGGATTGGATTAGCACATAAAAGGCCCTTCAGTGTAAAGCAGCTTCACAGAAGCACTAAGCACATGGGAGAAGCTGACAATAAAGTGAGACCTCTTCTCTTCAACAGCAGTCAGTTCAAGCTGTCACATGTTATGTCACTGTCCACTGGTTCTCTTCTGCATCCTTTGAATAATAGAAGTTTATCTGTTTGTCTTTCTTTTTCACAGAGTTTATAAAATAGATTTTTTTTTAAAAAAAAAAGACATTTTTCTGGATCATTTCACTTCAAATTAATGAGCAACCCACTGAGTTAAGCTGTCTGAGCAATGCAGAAGGAACTGTTAAGAAATCTGTTCAATGAATAGAGAACCACTGCCCACAACCGTGAGCTAAGTCCTGCCAGAGTTGAAGGTGTGCTTCTCTGCTTTCCAGCATAAAAGAGATTTAGGGAATTCTTATATTCTCTGGAAAAAGTAGTGTAACAGCATCCAGTTATCAGGTTAAGCTCTCTGCTGTTTGGTGTTTTTTGCAGAAAGAGATGTTGCATGAATATGCTTCAAATTTATATAGCAATAAGATGAGTATGGTCATCTAAGGAGTTGCTGTAATCTGTACATGCAGTTCCCTTCAGTCTTTCTTTCCTATTTGCCCATCTTTGCTAACTTTCTACAATCTCAAATTGTCCCACATGTCAAATTGCTGTAAGTACTCCTATGCAGTAACAGTTTCTGTACCCTGCTACATGGCTGTCTATTTGCAGTTCCATCTGTTCTTACTGTAAATGGACAACCTACATTCTTGATTTAATCTCTGCTTGGCAATTGCTGTGAACTCCTTCCCCTACGAGAGAGCACACAAACAGCTTGGTAAGCAAAAAGAAAAGCAAAGCAACCGTGTGGGTACATGGGACACTGGCAAGGTCCAGGTAACACCTGAGTAAACTTTCCAGGTCCTCACTGAATAATTCCAGGACCTTGCCCGAGGAGGAAGGAACTCCACCCCCTATTTCCAAGACAAAATGCATGTTAGACCGGATGGACGGCTGTGGCAACAAGATCTCAGGGTCAGTGTCTGTTGCGCGTCCAGATGTAATCACAGGACCACAGTAGTTGCTCCGCTAAGGGCAAGGGACTAGCAATAGGAATGTAGAGGTTTACAATCTGAGGAGATGTGAACCAGTCTGGTCCAGCGTGCTGACACACTGCCTATGCACTTCCCTTTCGGTAGAGGGGACACTACAAGAAGAATCTTGAATGACTTACACTTGTTATCATACACTCCTAAGCAAGAATTTTCAGATTAATTTACAATAAAATTAAAAGATGACTGTTACACAGAGGTGTTTAAAGACTCCTTTACAATAAAGTTCCTTTCTCCCACTCCAGCACAAACTTTTTCCAGACACTTTTAGTTTTTAAGATGACTACTATAATGAGACTTTAGTAAATGGAAATCCTAATACTAAAACTGCAATTTCAACAGATAACGTGAATGGATCCAACAACTCCTTGCTGCTGCTCCTCTCCCTTTCACTTTCAGACACTCCCAGCATTTAGACTTGTTTATTAGTTGATCCAGCTCATTAACTAAGCAGAAAACTTAACCAGAGGAAGATAGTTTCTTGCACAATTACCAAAATGAAATGGTTTAGAAGAAAGGAAGGAAAGGAAGAGGGCAAAAGTTACTCATTGAATTGTCATAGAACTTAGAGCCTTACAGGTGAGACTGCTAATGTCTTATGAAGAAAGAACTGGTGGTTATCTTAACTTTGAAAAAGACTTTGCAGTGCTCAATTCATGTTATTTAACATGTTAATGAGCATTAATAATGCTCATTAATGCACTTTAGGATACTAAAACTATTTTTCCCAAACTACTAGTGGAATCTAATAATACAGGTATCGAAATAGAAAAATCTTAACTAATCAAATTTCTTAAACTTTGTGCAAGTTTTTAAAAATCAAAGACTATAATTATCTCTGCAGAGAGACTTTTATATTGAAAATCATGGTCTTGATTTTGAGGAAATTAGAAGCTGGCTTAATCAGTGCTCTTATTTTGATCCCCACAGTTATAATTGAAATGTAGAGGTTGGAAGAAGGTAAGCAGTGTAGATGGAAAGAAATATGAAAAAGAGAAGATGAAATATGAATAGAGAAATAAAACTGTGATTAGTGATGTCTCAAATCATTCTGCCTGTGAGCAGGAAGATAGAATGCAAATGTATGAATAAAGGAAACAGCAGAATAAGAAAAAAAGTTGTTTGAAAGAAAACTTTGAAGGTGACAATAGGTAAATGAGGTGAGCAGAAGTCAGAAGATAAAATAAGCAGAAGGAAGGATATAAGGGTGTGTAAGGAAAGAAATATATCTGAAACAAGGATGAATGTAATTGGTACAAACTTGAATCACAGAAATGCAGGGATACATTCTCCTGAAAGTATGTCCTCACACATACCTACTGCCGTATTTGCACAACCCCAACCATCAAATGCTGGTTTCAAATCATCGGACTTCTAGGATCCTGACTGCTGCTATTTAGAGTAGTTACTACTTCCAACCCTTAAGAAAGTTTGGAAGATGGAGATCCCAATGTATGCTATTCCTACACAAAATATAATAATTAGAGGGCAATGCCACCATCACAGCAAGGTAAGAGTTCCTTCCCTGTGTTGGTTGAGTTTATGCAGTAAAGAAGAGAGACTGGAAATTTTCTTTCAAAATGATTCCTGTTGTTTGGGGTAGACATGTACAAGTATTAAATCCTGTTGTTGCCCTGGTGATTTCATCAATTATTGACTTTTTGTAGCTCATTGAAATTTTAAATACTTTTTCTGGCTGTTTTTTTACCTTGTCATCTGAAGCTAAGCCAACTTTACAAACAAGTCCTTTTCAGGTAGTAGATTTTACCATAATCATTATGATTGTTAGTACAAGAAAATGACATCTGCAGTATTGATCAAAATCAGATAAAAAAAAATTATATGTGTTTTTGGACAATTGTGCAGTCTAGTCGCAGTCTTGCATTTGAGCTGTGAGAAGATGGGCACAATTCTCCTTCACTGGGCTATCACATAGCCTGTATAAGTCATCTTGAGTGTTCAAGACAGGTAGGACCACATAACTGTGTTCAATATAGAAGAACAGGAAGGTACAAAGGCATGGGAAATGTATTGCACGAAGCACTGAAGACCATGATGGGAGAAGAGATAGTCAGCTTTCTACTTTTTTTTCTGAAAAGAAAAAATGTTGGTAACTGTCCACCTACACAGTTTTCAGTTTACCAGGGTTCTCTTTCTAAATCCACTCTCAAAACAAGTTCTGTTCTGCAGGGCAGAAAAGCTTCTGGTTTAATATGACTGCACTGTCTATGGTGGTAGGGAGAACAATGGAGATGATTTGATTTTACATTAACTTTTTACGCACTGGTTAGAGTTCTCTTTCACTTTGCTTTAGCTTTGCAGAAAGCTGCAATATCTGTAAAGCAGGTCATGCTTCCACTGAGTCAGTTTTTGTAGATTATTGGTCATCCACAGATTATCATAGACAATATAGTACATTTCAAGTTATAATTAACATTTCACCTCAGTATTATTTTAAAAGGAAATAGAATCTCCAAAGTGGTGGTTCTGAAATTGTTTTAATTAAATGAACTGTTCACAATGCTCTTTTCTGTTTTCTGGAGGACTGCCATCTACTCTTTCACACACTTAGCAGTGGTTTTCATAAATTTACTAACTATGTCTTATTCATATATCAGTTGCTTTTACTTTGGTGACCTTCTGGAACCACTATTTAAGAATTTCAGGTCTCTTCATTCATTGCCTATTCAATTTCTTTCACAATTATTTGCTGCTTTGAAATTACGTAAACTTCAGACCAGTTTATGAATGAAGATGATTAGAGAAATATTAAAAATCTTACCTGTGGCTAATCAGAAACTCACAATAGAGAGTCATTGGCTTCTGTTATCTGCTGCTTAATAATGGATCATCTGTACTTATTTCTTTGGGCATTTCTTAACTTACTGAAGGAGTTAATGCAAAGAGATATGACCAGGCACACAGAAAAAATATATATTTTTCTTGTTTTTCTTGTTATTTTTCATTATTAGTGCTGTATTCTTTTACTTTAAGATTTTTTCAGTGCTAGGTCCCATTTTACAATGCATATTGCTTGCCTTGATTCAAAAATGCTTAGGCAAGGAGATACAGACTGTACTAATCAATGTTCCTTGCCCAGTACTTTTCCTAGAAATGAGCCTAGGCTTTAGCTTTGGAAATGCATATTTATACCCTTTATGTTTAATTCTGAGTTCATCCGTGTTGGTTAGTAGAGTGAAGGTGTTCCCTTAAAGCACTGAGCTGCATCATGTTTTTTGTTCATGGAAGTTCTTTATGATCACATGGCAAAGGTAAGTATAGGTGCACACATTTTTGGAGATCAGTTGTTACTCGCACGAGGAAGTGCAGTTGTGCTCTTTCCGTCTGCAAAATATGCAGACCCCATGTTTCAGATTTGTGTTAACTTTAATCCAGGAAAAAAAAAGGGTGAGTTGATCCTATTGTTTATTTCAGCTTTTAAAAAGATTGCCAAAGACGGTGTTACATAATGACATTTTGCAATTGCTAAATGTAAATACAGAGAAGATACATTCTAAATATTTGCACTTAGGAAGGCTAATGTATTAGCACTGTTAGAAGATGGGGATCTCTGATGTTCTCCTCACTATAGTAATAAATTAACAGACTGCTCTTAATTAACCAGGTGCTCATTAGAAAAGATACATATTGCAGATTAATCTGTGAGTAATAGTGTAGTGTTCTGTATGAGCAGGTGCAGTTTTAATCTGTGTAATTGTTCAGATGCTAATGCTATGGAAATTAGAGCATCCTCCTGCTTCTCTTCATCTATTAGTTGTTTAAGACAATGGTTGTGACAACACAAAAGTATGAGACAGGTTCCTTTGTTCCACCATTACATTAAAGTACAACAAAGAAACTCTTAGTAACATCTGAGACTTCTCTGCTTCCCCCACTGCATTGCTACTTTAATTGCAGATTATGAGGTATATGCTTTATTTTACATCCAAAAACTTGAAGGGCTCAAAAAAATAGAAAATAAAAGTGTAGAGTTTCCTTTGCATGTTTAATCTAGTCCTTGGACATGTGCATTGGAGTGTTGTTTTCAAGTATTTTAATTCACTGTTGTTTCTATGGGATACATAATTGATTTAGCAAATGCATAGTTATTTGATATTTTTTTCTCAGTTCTACATTCATTATTTTTCCTACTCCCCTCCCTGCCAACTTTTTTCTCTTTCCTATGCAGTGTTAAGCCCTGCCTCAATCTCTGCTCCCACCAGTTATTTATCCCATTGTCCTCTTCCCACATAAGCTATATTGACTGTGATGAACATCTCCAATTTACTGTGCTCTATAAATTATCCAGAGCTGTCTTTTCCAGCTTCTTGCTGCAGTGCACTTTTCTAGACGCTTCCCCAAATGTGACTCTCCTTCCTCCATCAGGATTCTGCCTTATTCTGCTACACAGAAAGGCCGGTGGACCACTGGTAACGCACGAGTATTTCAGCTCTGCTTCTCACAGTGCTGACCGCTCGGACACCCAGCATCTCCCACCCCGTGTGGTTCAGGCCTGGGCCCTTCTCTTGCTCGTGGTTCAGGCCGCACCAGTATCTGACACCTGAGCTAGTCCAGGCTCGCTGGCGCACTGAAGGGGCAGAGTATTTTACAGCCAACCTGTCCTGAACCAACACGATTGCGTGGCTCTTAGGCCACATTTACAGAGTCATAACTGTACGAAACGTGTGCAGTCTCTGACAGGTTGGGGAGGGCTCGTGACTGGTAAACCCCGCTCAGATCGTGCCACGCCAAGATAACGTACGCTTGCGGCAGGCAGAATACCTAGCAAAGTTGTGGCCAAGCCCTCAGCAGTCTCTAGAAGCGTATGCAAACTGATTCCTTGATAAGCTTATACGTTAGCCACCTCTGGTGGGTTTAAATTTTATCTTTTAACAGATGCAGCAAAAAGGTACCCAGAACCAGAGCTAAGGCCACTGCAAAATTTCAAGCCTTTTCCAAGTTATCTTTTAACTAAGACATTATGTAACATTAAAGTATTTATTCAGTTTTGATTCCAGAGCCATACTGTGCAGCACTGATTCAGTCTCAGTCTGTGGTTAACAAGCTCACATAGCAGTGTTCTTTAGGACTTCTTAAATTATAACCTATTCTAACCACCTGCAAATACAGTTTGGTAAGAACTAACCTTAACAGCTGCTGTCAAAGAACGAATCAGTCCATTTTCTTTTACTCTTCTATCCTGGCTGTGCAGTCCCGCTTTTTCTTGTGTCCTGACCGTCGAGCTCATCTTCTGCAATCTTTCAGTGTGCCACCTAAACTCGTTCAGCCACGAGAAGCATTTTCTTTATTTAGGCTAGCTTTGGGATGTGAGATCTTTGATCAGTTCAATCATGTCATTAAACTACATCTATCAATATGCCAATATGGGCAAATCTCTTCCTCAGTAGAGGAAAACAGGTTTGTAAATGATTTGCTATCACCAGTAGATTCTGATCGTGCTTGAAGAGCAGTAGAAAAACAAAAACACCAAAATATGAGACCTGATCTTGGAAAGGGTTTTAGTCAAAGTCTTTGAAAATTTTGGTTTTATTAACACCTGTTTAACTGAAAATCCTGATAGACATCTGGGAACTGGGAACCTTTTCCCAAAATACAGCTGAAGAAAACCGTTCTTGCTGAAGCTGTCATCTCAGCAGTTTTTATTGGCATGCTACTTCTAGTACAAATAGCAGTTGTAACTCCATTTCTAACAGAAAGTAACATAAAATAAAACTCCACACATATGCAGAAGGGGTTTTCTGGAAAAAAAAATAGATTTCCTGAATTTTCAAAATCTGTGCACTCTGTTGCATAATACCCTTAACTCCTAGATAAGAATAAGAGAGGACAGATGTTTATTTCCCAAAGAGTATCTCAGTAACTTGTTGGCACTATACACCTGTTGGGGTAACTCTATACATCTGAATGTGCCAGAGAGCACTTTTTATTGCCTAATAAAACTACATTGGGCAAGAAAAATTCTTGCAATGCCATGTGTATTGCATAGAAATTTGTAATAGATAACATCTATTGATACATAGTATTTGAACAGATAAAGTTTTAATCATATAGCCATATTTAATGTTTAAAAGTCAGTGGACACAAGTAACATAAGAAGTATAATGTATTAAGTAACTGAATTAGTATTCAAGGTCTATCAAGCTTACCTTTGAACCAAGTCAAAAAAAAAAAAAAAAAAAAAAAGTGCAAAAGACAGAAAGAAAAACTAGAAAATCATCCACTCAGCAGCAGGTAATTGAACTTGTAATACAGATCCTCCCAATTTTCTTCTTTCCCACTTTGGAAGGTTTACAGAGGGTAGAAGATACATAGGACCTTTTCAGGGATTTCTGTAGGTTTCCCGCAGCTGCGGCACCTCGAGTTCGGAGCGTGGTAGCCTTGTCACAAGAGGTGGGTGGCAGTTCAGTTAGTCACAGCGCGGGGGAGCAAGATGGCAATCAGAGAACAAACCTCATGATGCTGGTAGCTCGTCTTTCCTCTGTAGGAGGCAAAAGTGACAGTGAGGATCCCCAGCTCTAAACACGAAGGATTTAATTCATCTTGAGAGTTTAAGACACCATTTTTGAAAGAGAATTAGAAACTTCAAAAGTTTTTAAAAGTCATTTTAATACATGTGGATAAACCAAAGCTATAGACAGTCCCTACCTGCCCACAGTGAGGTTTTCCTGTTACAGGTGGATGTCAGGAGTGTCAAGGCACTGATAGGCATCACCCGGCGCCTGCACCCGCGCTCAGCCCATGGGCGCTGAGGCTCCACTCCAGCTCAGCCTGGGCTATCGGCCCCTGTGTGAGCTGCACTCTAGCAGTGCTGCTCTCTGGCCTTGGTGCTCAGCTGGACCTGCAGTCTCTCCTGGAACAGGCTTGTGTCCCGCGTTGGTCCCTTGGATGAGCGCTGTAACTTGTCTCCAGAAGAAACTGACAGATCACATTAATCACACCTAGTACCTTAAAAACAGGAATATTCATATCCTGTTCACTTCTTGCTACACAGAGGATTGGAAGGACTTTTAATCAGAGCTTAATATGCAAGCATGCTTAAATCTTTCTACAATACATATATATATATATATATATATATATATATATATACACTTTTTTCCTTTAGATTCTCAGGGATTTTTTTTTTTTACAAATTTCCATCCTTCTTTCCTTACTTACTTCACAAATGTAGATTTCCATATCAGACTTCTCTATACCATTCTTCCTAATCTGTAAAAAGTTCACACAAATAATTTATTTGAAAAGAAAAAGAAAGAGCTGTATTTGAATAATTAAACATGAATATGGGAGGTAGTAAATTATGCATGTACCTATATCTGTGTACATATATACAATAAATATATCCGGAGCTTAAGTAGTTATGCTTGCTACATTCAATTTAAAGAGAAGAAATGTGTATGGTTCCAAGTCATTGGCTGTACTGTGATTTAATACTTATTACTTTGAAATAAGATATACTTTGAGAAAGACTCTGCAACTGTGAAACATTCGAAGACCGCTAATTGATTTTGCAAGTGCTGTGTATAGCAGTTTTGTTAAGGCTTATATTTCAAAGAGCACAGGGGAAACAAAGGCCGCAGCATGAAGGAACTGATCATGTGGATGTACATGAAAGCAAAAATTCTCTGGTACAAAAACAAGAAAGTTTGGTATCAAAGCTTGGCATTTGCCATGCAATCCTGGGGGAATAAAAAGCACAATTCAGTTTTACTGTAGTTCCAGATTATGAAATAACTGAGCAGTTTATGAAATGACTGGAAATCAGTTAAGTTTGAAATTTTTTAAGTGTCAGCCCTTAACAAGGTACAAGGATCTTCTGAGTTCAAAACAAGCAAAAGACTTCATCAGCAAGATGTTATACGTGATAAGGAAAGTATGCTTAAAAGGTTAAAGATATATTAATCTAATACCTAAGATACAAAGTTGTCAGACAAACATCTCCCTGAGGAAGTTTTTCAAGGATTCTTAAAGAAACTGCATTATCTGAGATGCTGGTCATATTATCTATTCTTTCGGTGGACCATGACAGTCCTGAAACCAAACCACTGACAGAAATCTACCACATACAGTGTGTTATCTATTTTACTAGTGTAGAATTTTATTTTATAATCCACTTGTAGTCCATGACAGAATGATGGCAAAAGAACAGATAGCAAAAAAATGGCTCCTACACCTTTAGCAGTAATGGATACATTGAGTTTCTAAGGGTAATTACAAAGTCAAGAAATGTTAGAATTTGACCAACTTTCCTTAATAGGAAATTCGTTAATAGGCATTGCCTATCCTACACAGTATTCTGAGGCTATGGTATCCAAAGAACAATTCATGAAACTAGCCTATTATATTTAGGAACATAAAACCTCTCTTCTTGGTACAAATTCTTTGAAGCTCATGGTTCTTTATCTTAGAGATTTAAAAAAAAGAAGAAGAAAAGAACGAGATCAATTCCATCCTCAGTAAATACTGTATACGTGTCAGGGAACAATTTATACAGATGCACTGCTAAGAATTGAAGAAATAATTTCCCCCCTATTGGTAGTAGCTGGTAATTACTTATGAAACAGTAAGATCATGAAGAAAAGCAAGCAATTATTTTCTGTATACATAAGGTGACTACCTGCCCTATGTAGTGAGAGCCAAAGAAGTTTTCTAATCTCTTTCTAATCAAAGATAAAGGCTAAAGCTTGAACATTTTAGGAGGACAACTGTGGTAATGACATCTCAAATGCAAAGTAGTAATGTTTATAGTAAAAACTCTAAAGCAAGAACGAGGTCATACTTTAGCTTTTGTTTTCTAAGTGCTAAATATTTTTGCTAATAAGCATATACTTTTTTTGTTAATTAAAAAAAAGGGATTTTTGTGACCTCTTTTTCTTTCATGTATTTATGGATGGATGGTGGGGGAAAGATACAGAAGAGAGAAGCCTCCAAAAGCTTACTGTAGAATTTCAGGTTGTCTTCAGTATTAAATTGGGTATAGCCAAGTTAAATGAGATCCTCTGCACCTCTTATGCCTCTGCATTTTAAGACAGTTTCACATTAAGAAAGGGAAGTGTGAATGAGAATGTCCTCTCTCTGTGACTAATGCTGCAAATAAGGTTGGCCTTTGAGAGGCCTTTCCATGGACATTCCTCACTTGATAAGCCAGAGCTGTCTGCAAGAAGCGGTGATCGTTTAGTATTTTTCTTTGAAAAGGCATGTGAAGTAGGTCTTTCTCCTGCTAACCTTTCTTTTTGTTGAGGAATTTCCATGGGGGAAAAAAAAAAAAAAAAAGTATCAGGACAAAAGTGTGCCTATGCTTGGACACAAAATAAAGTGAAATAAACCATGCAGATATCAGTGCAAATATCTGCATGTTTTGTTTCGTTTTTTTTTTCCTGTCTTTTGTTGATCCTGGTATTCCCATGATCAAAAACTATTGTTTTACTCAAAAAGGGAAAAAAAAAATCTGAAATTTTCTAAAGTCTAACTTTTTTTTTTTTTCCCAAATTTGGCATAACCACCCTTTCAGTGGTGACAGTGACTTATTGGAAACTGTGACTTGCACAATAGATTAGAAAAGTGATTTGGATTAACACATTTTTATGCTGTTTTAAGAAACTCATTATGCTTTTTTTTTTTGTCCACACTACTTAAAAATATTTTTAAGCTTTATTCTCACAATAGCCTTATATTAGTCTATCAAGTCTTTATGACTCTGTCCATTCATGTCAATCTGCCTCTCCTATGAATTTTTTTTGTTGCAGTGTTTTAACCTTATGAGTGCTTCTTGTGGCTTTAAGTAAATTGAGAACGGAATGTGGCTGCTTTTGAATAGTGAATTGTTACGATTATTTCATTAAAATTTTATGTGCGATCAGTTGCCATCTGAGAAAAAAAAAAAATGTGAAAGAAGTCTATTGAGAACTAAAACCAAAAAATCTCAGATACCAACTGTCAGTGACTAAAGAAGTATTTCAGATAAATATCAGTACCCTTTTTGCCCTACTCTTGTATTCCTCATTAGGTAGCTGTAGCTGGTGCCATCAGAAACAAAATGTTGTTTTGAGTGAAACCGTAGTCTGACTCAGTACATCTCTTATGTTTCGTGCTTTAGAGGTTCAGAAGCATATTGCCTCAAAAACAATTTTCATTTTGGATGATAGGAAGGAATTGAAATTAATTTTATTCTTCTTCTTTTTATCCTTCTTATCCTGGTACTCAAAACAAAAAACTCCCCAGATTAAGAAGAAGGGTGTGTACCCAATGATAAGGCTGTTTTGATACTTGATGGGTTTAGGTATTTTGTAACAGGTCCTGGTGATGTCTTACTAAATGCATGCATCAGTTAGATCAATTAGTACATAATGGCATAGTAGTGAAGGAGCTGGGATGTTTATTGCTTCGGGGAAGAGGGGATTAGTTATAAAGGAACACTACAGAGTAAGGGACAAGTGGTTATCTCTGCTCCAGCCTTCCCTGCTGGCTGGGGCAGTGGGTGCCGGTGGTGGGAGGAAGCGGGTGCTAAGGGCAGAGGTTCCTGTTGTGCAAGCTCCATCCCCGTCATTCCGCACGCTGCCCGAAGGTAGAGCTCTGCTCCCGTTCAGGCTTGCGAGGGGAGAACATCCTCCAAGCTCGTCTTTACAGTTTGACAGACCACGCTGAGCTGATACTCATCTACTGGTGCAGCAATTCACCAGGCAAACATTCGTAACAGGCCTCTCTCTCCCACCGCTCCAGTGCTCAGTCACCCTCACAGTAAGAAAGTTTTCCTTCGTATTCAGACAGACCTTCCTTGTGCCCGTTGCCCCTCATCCTATTGCTGGGCACCAGTGGAGAGAATCTGGCCCCATCGTCTTTACAATTGCCCTTTAGGCATCAAGCATTAGACAAAACAGGAGAAGACAAGACTGAGGTGGGATTTTTTTTTTTTTTTTTCATAGCTAGACTTCTCCATTGTGCTCTCACAAGCCTCCCAAAAGAGAATCTCATCAGTGTCTATCAGGACCTCAAGGGAGGCAGTGAGGAGGATGGGGCTGCCTCTTCTCAGTGGTGGCCACTGATAGGACTAGAGGAAACGGCCACAAACTGAAGCACCAAAAGTTCCACA
>WBNA01000161.1:404134-414860 GCA_013398345.1 Nothocercus nigrocapillus | reverse complement strand
TTAATTTGAATATCGCTGTTGCTGGACTTGAACTAAGCACAAAATAGCCACATGAACAAGCTTAAGCAGAATAGACTTTTTTTGAGTGGGAGCCATTTCATGTGCTCTTCAGAGATAGGATTTTTTTAAGTTTACTTTAGAAAGTCGCTTTACAAACAATACAGCAAAATAGTTGGAAAAATTCAGGCTGAAGGCTGAGTCTAGTCTGAAGACAGATGTTTTATTTGAAGGAATAGTTGAGAACTAGAATTATTATATTGAATGGTTTAGATGCTTAAGCAATGTCAAACCACTTCCTGGGAAAAAATAGATATTTAAATAAATCTTTCGGTAATTCAAAAGGTGCCTTCACTATATCCTGTAGAATATGTTCTTCATGCATGAAAATTTTCTCTAATATTGCATTGAGTCATTATTATTAACACATCTTAATGAGGTTAATATCCTTGAAAACAAAACAAAACAAAAAGACTTTGCACGGTATGAACAGATGGAGTTTCAAAGTCTTGTATCAAAATGTACTCTGAAGTTTTATGTAAGGTGTTACTTCTCTTGTACTAGTTGTTACTTCATCACAACTAATTTTTTCCTTTGTCCTTTCTCTTTTTGCCAGTCCCTAAAAAAACGTCGCACAATGTCTTTGTTGAAAATAAAAATATAGCCTGTATATGCAATTTATATCTCATTTCTAGTAACTGATTTTTCTGTCAAATATTAACCAATGTCTATTTTTAAGATGTCCTTTAAAAATCAGTTTTGTTTGTCTTCTAACAACTTTATATGGATCTTGAGCTTCCAAGTACTTTGATCCCTCTTGAAAGATGCTACCTTAATGCGTGCAGGATTAAAAACCCGTTAAAAAATCCAGAGCTTACTTGCAGCCTTTCAGTAAGGAAACTGAAAAACAGAGTGTGGGTCTCATCCTACTCATCACTTGTTTCTGGAACCTGCTCTGGATTCAAACTGGCATAAGATCTGTCATAAAACAGCCTGAAATCCAGGACCCCAAACTTTTGGAATGAAAAGAGGGTCTAGTCTCCACTTTTGCCTTTCATTCCTGGGCATTCAAGTCAGTCTTAATTCCCTCAAGTAATAAATGTGCAAATTTTAATTTCTCAAGAAGTGGCATGAACCTGCAAAGTGCTTCATGTCCTCCCTCCCATAAGAATGGAGAGTATTCAGTAAGGACTTCAGAAACATTATGTGGAAATATGATGACAATAGTCAGGCATGACTGAACAAAACATCCTCATTCAGATATTGTGATTAGTCTCATTTCTCCCGCACTCAGCTGACTACATCTTTAAACTCCAATTTCCTCCTAGTCTCCCCACCCAAAATGGGGGTGGGGAGATTCATGGAGAGAGGACTCTTCTTTTGTAGAGAATCAAGCTAAAACAGATACGAAGAATATTGCTGCCACAGAAGCCTGAGAATAAATTACAGGCTTGTAAAAAAGGCTGTTTAAAAACCTTTTTTTTTTTTTTTCATGCTATTGAGTTGTGCTTAACAACCTTTTGTTTTTGCTGCTTTGTTTTTTTGTTTGTTTGGTTTTTTTTTCTGTTATGCATTTCTTTTCAGTGGTCTAAATTCAGAATTCTTTTCTTTCAGGGTTACCCAATATACTCCTTACCAACCCGAAGTTTCCCAGGGCAGACTGGAGAGCCTGCTAAATTACCAAACTATGGTGTGTGACATCACAGGAATGGACGTGGCTAATGCATCGTTGCTGGATGAAGGGACAGCAGCTGCAGAAGCCATGCAGTTGTGTCACAGGTAATATGTTTAAATGTATGGCTAATTACATCATCAGGAGGAATTCTGGGCTTTGAAAGGCCTGTTTTTTTTTTCTTTTCAACAGGCACAACAAAAGAAGGAAGTTCTACGTAGATGCTCGATGCCACCCTCAAACAATAGCAGTTGTCCAGACCAGAGCCAAGTAATGCTTGTCTCTATTTTTCTCCATTATATTTTAACTTACACAAATCATTTTTGACAGCTCTATCATATGCCTGATATATTTTAGATTCGGGATTGCTCTCCTCCTGCAAAATAATACAGAAATCTTATATTTGGCTTTGCTTCTACTTTTCCATTTAAATATGAAGTAATTCAGAATATCTAAGGAGAGAGTAAACATATGACAACAAGAAAATGCTTAAATTTCCCATTAAATTATTCACATAAATATATATATTTCATTATTACATTCAATCTAGTGATTTTAGCTGGGAAATGCCTTGTTCCTGATCGTAAAACTTTTTATTGGAAGCTAAATCTCTTTAAATTTATAGTTTGAGGTACCTGTTTTATAGCAATATTACTTGGGTGTTGAAGTTAACTTGTTAAAGCATAAAAATGTTGAAATCAAGTAGCATATGCACTGCCTTCTCTGCTCCATAATGCTGATGGTGAGACCAAATGCAATTCTTCTGTACTGTGTACCATGATACCATATTGTCTTAATATTTAATGATGCAAAGTAGGTTGTTATCTGTATGTTTAGAAAAAAAAAAGATAAATCTATGAAAATATCATATTAAATGCCTCTCCAAGTCAGGAGGCAGCTTGAATGTATTGTTTTTGTCTTCCAGTTATACTGGTGTTATTACTGAGCTGAAATTGCCTCATGAGATGGATTTCACTGGAAAGGATGTCAGTGGTGTGTTATTTCAATACCCAGATACTGAAGGGAAGGTGGAAGACTTCTCTGAGCTAGTTGAAAGAGCTCATCAAAACGGGGTAAAGTAAATTTTACCTGGCCGTTCAGCTTTCAGTCTGAACTGAACAGACGTAGACATAGACACTAGATGTTGCATGAGTTACTGTGCAAAGGTTACGCTTCAGCTCTCTCTGAGGTATTCCGTGCTCAAATGCAGTCCTGCTGCAAACTCTGTTCCTTCGGACAGCAGGGTGACCACCCTGCCCGCTTCTGCTTTCAGGCTCTTGCCTGCTGTGCTACTGATCTTCTGGCCCTCTGTATCCTGAGGCCTCCTGGGGAGTTTGGGGCAGACGTTGTCCTGGGCAACTCCCAGAGATTCGGCGTGCCGCTCTGCTACGGGGGACCCCACGCAGCATTCTTTGCTGTCAAGGAAAGCCTGGTGAGAATGATGCCAGGCCGCATGGTTGGCGTTACAAGGTAAAGATTGCCTTCAATCTTTTAGGTGAAAATCAAGATGAAAGAAGTTATGACCATCTTGGATAGCCCTTTTGAAGAAAACTTGACCATGCTGTTGTATTTAACATCTTTTCCTTTCCTTGAAAACTTGGAGAATAAAAATCAGCTTCAGCTTTTAAGAAACAAGCTTGAAGCCTGGAGAAGAGAAGGCTGAGAGGAGAGCTGAGCAGTGTCTGTCAGTACCTCAAGGGAGGCAGTGAGGAGGATGGGGCAGCCTCTTCTCAGTGGTGGCCGCTGATAGGACTAGAGGAAACGGCCACAAACTGAAGCACCAAAAGTTCCACAGGAACTTAAGGAAAAATTTCTTGACCGTGAGGGTGACAGAGCCCTGGCACAGGCTGCCCAGGGAGGTTGTGGAGTCTCCTTCTCTGGAGATCTTCCAAACCCGCTTGGACGCAGTCCTGAGCCACCTGCTGTAGGTGACCCTGCGTGTGCAGGGGGGTTGGACTAGATCATCTCTAGAGGTCCCTTCCAACCTTAAGCATTCTATGATTCTAAAGAATTATATTTCATGGTCTGCAGCTGTGAACTGTGTCTAAAGTCCTTGCTGCAGTGTGGCATGAAGAGATAACGTAGACACTAGAGACTAGGTTACTTTTGATAGCACAGGGTTTTGTCCAGACTAACTTACTCTGCTTATTCTGTGCTGTAATATTTCCTTCTCTTGAATCCAATAAAACGTAAGTATAAGAAAGCAAAAAATACAGTGAGCCTCCCAAATAATCAAGAAGGCATTCAGTGTAGTTCAGGTTTTAGTCAGACCTCAATGAGGAGGAGAAACAGTGTGCAAAAACTGACCTCTAGTTCTTATTGGTGGCATAGGACTTTGATAAAATGTGTAACTGAAAATAATAAAAATGCGAACTAACTGTTACTGGAAAAAAGTTTATATTTTTTATCTGTAAGCTATTCAGGAATGCTTCAGTAACCCAAATAACAAACAATACTTATAGCCATTAATGAATTTTGAAAATATTTTGTTCATATAGTAACATTCTTTCAAGCGCATTTTTAGTCATCCTGCTAATTCCGAGAGTATTATTCTTAGGCTTGATTCATAATTCTAAATTCTAATCTTCATTTTACATTTTGATCAGTTTACAGCTAGAAGTGTTAAAGTGGAAAGTGGCAGTAATTTCTCAATGTAGCATTTTTTCTGTTTTTTTTTAAATTTTTTGATGATAAACTGAGCTATGTAGTTAAAATCCTCAGAACAGCTGCTAAAGGAAAATATAGACAGTAAATACACAGCTGATGAGTAAATATTTGAAGAAACTATTCAAAGAAGAAACTATTCAAAAGCCCATTTATGTATATGTATCCTACTAAAGGATATTAGACTGAATCTTACTATCCAGTTTTGACATGTTAGTTACTCTACAAAAGGACCTCTTAAATGATGTATTGGCCAGAGCTCGTTCAGGTATTTCATACATTATTGTTGGAGGAGTTCTTTTTATATATTTTTTATTTTATATAATTTTGTGTATTCTTACTTAATACTATTCAAAAAAAAAAAGTGTTCTAATTGGCATTTGTTCAGCTGTATTTCCGGGTCACTACCTAAGTAAAATGATTACAGTTTTTCTAGTTTTTTAAGGTGAATAGTTTTGGTGTAGAAACTCTGCCAGATCAGATACACTGGCCAGGCATGATGTAAGTAAAAATCTTCACCCAAGATGCTTTCTGTCTATGGGGATAAAAACCTAATTTCAGGTTAGCAAAGTCACAGCCCTTAATCTACTCTTGTTTAAAGTAATATAAACAATTTCTTCTGTGCTTAGAGATGCAAATGGCAAGGAAGTGTATCGACTTGCTTTGCAAACACGAGAGCAGCATATCCGAAGAGACAAAGCTACAAGCAATATCTGTACAGCACAGGTAACTCGTCAGGATTCGCTTTTAACACTGGAAAGGAGATTGTGAAGCCATAACCAGATTGTAGCTGTAACATCACAGTGCTTTGAGTTAGCTTTATTTCTGTGGATCTCTTTAGGGATCTTTTTATTGGAGAAATGAAGAACATGGAAAGGTTCTCGTGTCTGTGTGTTTGAGTCCTTTGAAAAAATCAAATGAGGCAGATCTGCCTCATTTGTAAAATAGAAGGGAATTCTAATGATCCAAGACAAAAATGCCATTTTGAGATTTTAAGACTATTTTTAGGAAAGTACGAATAGTGACAACTCAATCCCGTGAAATGATGCAGAAATTTTATTACACTACCAAATAGCTATTTTTACAGTAAAATGTCACAATTAAAATAATAATTGTTGTAAATAGTTGTTTTGGCATGTATCCATAGATTTTATTCCAGACAAGCTTAAAATATTTTCTGTTCCTAGGAATGCTTTCTTCATGCTGTCAATGTACTTTATTTGGAGGAGGGATTAGTAGTAATAAAATGTGTTTAATACTTAGCATTCTAGAGATATTCCATAAAAGTTATACAGCAAGCCCAAACACTGAATTTCCTGGATTATTTTTTTCTTGAGATTCTTCAATCACTCACTCTGTAAGTTGTAGTACTTGTTGAAAATTAAGATAATGTTAATTACTGAAATACTGAAGTTTCAGAGGACATTGAATTCACAATCATTATAGTTCCATAACAATATTTTGCCTTTCCCATCTCTTGTCTTGATTATTGCATGTAAGCAAGTGTAACATCAGCTGGGGACATGGTTACTAGAGAAGATTTCTGTTAAACTAGCATATATTAGCCTTTAGTATAACTAATGTTGTAAAATGTGGTCGTATCTTAGGCTCTTCTTGCCAACATGGCAGCCATGTTTGGTGTCTACCATGGTTCTGATGGATTGAAGCATATTGCAAGACGAGTGC
Source organism: Nothocercus nigrocapillus (assembly GCA_013398345.1). NCBI lineage: Eukaryota > Metazoa > Chordata > Aves > Tinamiformes > Tinamidae > Nothocercus > Nothocercus nigrocapillus. The sequence continues at coordinate 408,841 of WBNA01000161.1, read as the reverse complement.
ATAATGCCACTCTCATCTTGGCTGAAGGTGAGTTTATAGCTGAAAGATTACAGAAACTGACCTTAAATCCTTACACCTTCTCAAGTACCATCCACAAGTCCTTTGCCAGCTGATATGCGTTAGAGGTAACATTTTTATATAAAGTTCATGGCTAATATATTTATATCCTTTGACAAGGAAGTCTAAGAATTAGGTGGTTTTATGAAACTAAGAGAGGCCTACACAGCCAGTCTCAAGCTGATAAACCTGATGAAATTTGAATGCTGATGAAACAGCATTCAAATGCTGTTTTCCAGATACAGTCACTTGCCATACTAGATCATTCTGGTTTACAGAAGGCTACACAGGGTATTAGTGGAGTCTGCAAATGTAGGTAATAGTTGAGATTAAACACACAGAAACAATTCAGTTAAACTGAATGTAAAACCAAAACAGTGTGAGCACTGAAACCCCAAAGCTTAATAGCTGTCTGAGGGCAGAGGACTTTGTGCGTTGTTTTGTTAACAAAACCTGGCTGAATACTTCCCTCCTGCTTATTCTCATGGCTGCAATACAGCTGTTTGAGGAATGTCTGGATTCAAAGAGCAAAACCAGCATATCTGGATAAGCATATTTATCTAGTGCAACTGCTACCATTTATAAAATTGTTTTGATCAGCGGAGGGCTTCAGAGCATGTATCAGATGATCTAGCGATGACAGCCATATGATTAGACCAATGGCTTTTATTAATAATTGTGGAGGGTTATAGCGACATTGTTTTTTAAAAATTGGGGAAGTTCAAGCCAGTATAACTGGAGGAAACTTCTCAATTCATTTGGAGAATTTGTCTTTCCATCCTATGAGTGAAGATTAACAGTACTAAAACATTAAGAGGAGTTGTGTTAAGCTGGTTGAGGTAATGCACAGAGTCTTGGTCTCAGCAAGCTTGAAGACCACTTCCATGCACAGTGAAATTCACTAGAAAGCTGATGATTCATTGCTGTGTAAACAAGGAAAATGTCTTGCTTTATCATCTTTTAGCATTTACTTAAGGAAGAAATGCAGCATTGTTATGGCAGTATTGTATGCACAAGCACTATAGAATTAACAAGTTATATAATTAACTTACTGTTTTTTATAGGTCTCCGGCGAGCTGGTCATAAACTGCACCATGATCTGTTCTTTGATACCTTGACAATCACCTGTGGATGCTCAGTCAAAGAGGTTTTGGACAGGGCGGCTCTTAGAAAGATAAATTTTCGGATTTATAGTGATGGCAGAGTAAGCAAATCTCTAAACCTTTAAGAAATTTTATCTCATGACCTTTTTTACAACGTTTCTTGTTACTAAATGTGCTAAGGAGAACAAAAGCAGTTGTTAAATCCCCTTGTTATTTTGCTTACATAGATCACTCAGTTATAACGACAATATAAAAATGAAACTATCAAGTGACATATTGAACTTCTAGAAATACTCATTACTGTTCATTTCTTGCCTATTTAGAAAAATTACCTCTGCCTCAGTTCAAATATGGTATCAGAGGCTGGAGTAGAGAAACTCTAAACTTAGCAATATCCCTGAAATGCTAGATGACCTCCAGAATTCACCTCCTGTGGAAGTATTAAAGACAAAAACTGAAGCCTAAAGCATGTTTTATTAGGCATGTTGAGACTTTTTGCAGGGTTTCATATGTTCTTTAAAATTCAACAGCAGAGGTAAAGAGGAGTAGCGAACCAGGCTATCATCTTCCTGTTAAATGGAGAATGCTTAGACAGAAATACTGGAAGGGGAGCCACAGGTTTTGAGGCTATAAGATGCAGTTTGAATCGTTTAGCACGGAAGAGAGAAGTTAGGAGTTGGAATGTTTTGAAAATGCATTTATGTATCCATTATATAAAATTCAGTTAAATTTTCACTGTTAGGTGGGTTGGAGTTTTCTTGTTTTTTTTCCTGTGTTTCTGGATTTTGTTTTTTTCTGGACAAGGACAAAGCACTATACTCCTGGATCTGAGAGCTCTTAAGTAATTTTGTTGTTTTTATCCACAGCTTGGAGTATCACTTGATGAAACTGTAAATGAGAAAGACTTAGATGACATGTTATGGATTTTCGGTTGTGAGTCTTCAGCTGTAAGTAGGCAGCAGATCATATGGAATAAATTAATTTGAAAGGTTTTGTAACTAAGTGTAAACCAGAACTGCTCTTTAGGGCATTGATTCAATGTCGGATGGCCATTATAAACTAACAATTTCAAATCTTCCCTTAAAGGAAAAGATAGATGAGATGAACATGAGGTAACAATGATGCCATTCCGTGGTTATGATGGCCAGTTCTTTGGTCAGCTTGTTTTTAGGCCATTAGCTGTTCTGTGATGGTTGAGGCAATTCTCTTCCATTGGAAATTTGTAGCACATCTTTGGCAATTCGCAGCAACACGTCTAAGATGTACTAAGATCCCATACTCTTTTTAATATAAAACTGTTGCTCTAATAGAAATTATGCTAATGAAGTTCATGATCTAACAAACTGTCTAAATTTTGTGGTAAACTGATAGTGTAAGCAAGTGCTGATGGTAACTAACTATGAGAAGAAACATCTCTGAAGATACTTGATCTTGTGTTTCTTTGTGTCAAAGGAACTAGTTGCTGAGGGTATGGGCGAGGAGACCAAAGGTATTCTGAGCACCCCATTTAAGAGAACTTCCGAATTCTTGACACACCAGGTTTTTAACAGGTTTGTAAAATTACTGTATATCTGACATTTTAATGAAACCTGAAAGTATCTCTATTTCATAAATAGTACTGTGTTAGCTGGAGTTTTCTCTCTGTACAGTGTCACTTATTATTCTAAAACTTTCTACCAGCTTTTATAAATTCAATTTTAATTTTAAATGAGCAAACCAAAACTCTTGATCACACACAAACACAGGGCATGTGTTTGTCCATTACCCTGCTGCAAATACAAGGAAGTATTTGAGGATGGACTTATAGAATTTCCATATTACATATTTAGTAATGGTGTTTGTGGGTAAATGATAATGCATGTATCCAAATTGTTTTTAGCAGACACAAAATACTGAATTGGAAAGAAGTACCTAATATGTAATAAGAAACAAAAGGGGGAGACTACTTTATGTTATTTTTTTTATGCCATTTCCCATGTTAGAACACAGATCAGCCAGCTTGTTTAGTTGATCTGGTTGCCTTAATAGCTCATTTTGTATTCTTCAGCTATCACTCCGAAACAAATATTGTCCGGTACATGAAAAGATTGGAAAACAAAGATATTTCCCTTGTTCACAGCATGATTCCTTTGGTAAGTATTTGCCAAAAATAAGAAATTAGATTTTATATATATANTGCAGACATATACCTGCACACACAAATATATGTATATAATTATGCATACACTGATATATGTATTTTTATTTTTAGGGTTCCTGTACAATGAAGCTCAATAGTTCAGCTGAACTTACAGTAAGTTATGACAAACTATGCCTTATTTGAGATTCACCTGAAGTAAACCATCTACCCAGTCAGGCGGGGTTATAATAAGTATTAGAAGTACAGATTGCTTTTAATCTGAAACTCCAACTGAGAAAATAGATTTGGAAGTAGCTAATGCCATAAACTCCCTTTTCTAGTAGAGGAAAAAAAAAGAAGGAAGTTTCAGGAAATGCTGTAGGAGTGCACTGAAACTAAAATATTATGTTTGAAGATTCCATTCTGAATGGAATGGAAAAAAAAAAAAAGCTGCTTTGTGCTAACAAAAAACCAACAACTTGGTGGTGGTAAACCTAAAAGTAAACTTAAAAATGCTGATCTCAGCATAAGATTACTCCGGTTAACTATTTTTTAAAACTATTTAAAAAAAAAAAGTTTTAACAACAATATAGCTGTCTTCTGATTAATGAGTCTTTAAATTTTAGTTGAGAAATTATTATTATAAACATTATTACCTAAAATCTAGAATACCTTGCCTTCTAGTACTAATTGATACAAGCACAATTTTTTTTTTTGTTTCCCTTTTTTAGCCTATCACATGGAAAGAGTTTGCCAACATCCACCCTTTTGTGCCTCTGGATCAGGCTGAAGGATATCAGCAGCTTTTCAAGGACCTGGAGAAGGATCTATGTGAAATTACAGGCTATGATGCAATCTCTTTCCAACCAAACAGGTAGAAAAGATTTTACTGAACAACTGCTCCTTGGCATAGCTCAAAAAAATTCTCTCTAAGAGAAAATTGTTAGACAAAAAATGAAATTTCACAAACAAAAGTCTTGAATGCAAGATTTGATTTTGTCAAAACTTCACATTCTTAATTTGTCTGTTTTCTTCTAAAAATTTTATGTTTATGGTTCGTAATCGTCTTTTAAATTCTTTTAATCACCCTTTTTTTTTTTTCCCCATGTTTTCTTCTCTTGGAAGGCTGGCTCCTTCCAAGCAGCTCGCTGCTTGCTTAAACTGGTGATGTTGTTTTAATTCATACAAGGATATCAGCAAAGTTTTGAAATTGGAGTGAGCTGGATCCTTTAGTGTTTCTGAAAGTGATTTTTGATGCATTAGGTAATACTGGGTTTGACTGGAGAATCCCTAGGATCTGCAGGCTCATTGAAATAATTAAAGCAAAACTAAATGAGTACTGATGCACTGATTAGCACTGATTTTGATTACAAAGTTAAGAGCAAGGATTTATTCAGACTCCTGGAGTCCCACCAAGAGAGTTCTTAC
>WBNA01000161.1:389020-404002 GCA_013398345.1 Nothocercus nigrocapillus | reverse complement strand
CTAGTTTTCCTCTCTGTAGTCAAGAAAGCAGCCTCCTGTTGTGTCAGAATCAATTCAGCAACCAACAGGATTGAGCCCAGTGCTGTTAGAATACAAAACAATGTATTTTTTTTCCATGTACTGTTTGAAAAAGATGCAGAAGCTTTTAATCAGCGCTTGTGCACCTGCAGTTTAAGCTGTATCTCTTTTAATTTTCTGACAGTCGATGAGAGTCTGTAGGAAGGATAAGGACAGGACAGTTTTGAAGTTTCAGCTCTGTACTGGTACATTCGTATGTTTGCATGACAGGCTTTGTGTTCTTCTTGCAGTGGAGCCCAAGGAGAATATGCAGGTTTGGCTGCAATCAAGGCTTATTTGAATGCAAAAGGAGAACGTAATAGGACTGTAAGTGTCCACACTTGTATGGGGAAGCACTTTGGGTGGGAAGTGGAAAAAGGAGGCAGGATGCAGTAACTAGGAGATAGTGCTAGAACTAGTAATAATTGTGTACCTAAAGCTGGTAGCGTTTGGGACATCAGTCTGCTCCCAGAAGAGTCACTGAACACTGCTGACAGAAGTAGCAGACAAGGGTCTGGTATACCAGATAAGCACTAAACAGACTCAGAGATCTCCAAGTCCATCCCCTTCTCCTCCATTCAAACTGTCTATGTAATTTGGTTGTGATTCGCTAGGCTGATGTTCGGGTCAAAAGACTTGGATTTTAATTTTTTTTTTTTTTTATCTTTTATGCTAAACACCTGAAACTTTGACCATAAGAATCTCTTCTCAGCAATGCTGTATAAACTTAGCAAAATTGAATTCTTGTAAGCCTCAGAGGTGACAGCAAGCTTACCACAGTATGTATCTGGAGAGGGTTTCCAGTATCCACTTACTTTCAGTTAAGGAGCTTCCTGCCCAGTGGTGGTGCTCTTCATGGATTTCCACTAAATTTCCCTCCACAGAACTTTCGGTATTTATTTCGTCTTGGGGAAAAAAGTCTGTCCGTGGTTTCATCCTGTACTTTCTCTGAGTATTTGAACTTTTTTATGATTTTATCCAGTATCTTCTCATGCTTCAAAGATGATGCACTGTTATACCGTATCACCTATCTACCTATCACATGTTAATGCTGCACTTTTTATTATATTCTTTCTCAGTTCTGTCTTCCTAGTTAATTCCAGTTATTTTTTCTTCTGTCTCACAAAAGTTTTCTTAATGGTTTGTTTATCGTCACCACTTCTGTGCTCTGTTTCCTTTGTTTTTTCCTTTCTAACTTATAACGTGCTTTTTTTACCCCCTAGTCCTAGACTATCTTTCAGAGTGGCATTATGTTCAAAATTACAAGTGCTGTTACATAATGTTAAGATTCGTTCTCTTAGCTGTTATTCTAGATGTACCAGTGTTCAGTATCTTAGTTTTTCATGTCCATCACTTAGTAGTAATGGCATAGTTAAATTCATCTGTACTATGTCCTGAATAATTTTGGATTTTCGATCAGGATATTTGTCGCCTCACAATTCATCTCTTTCAAAATCAACTATGAATAAGTTGAAATGCATGGAACCCAGGAAAGAGCTTTTACTGTAGAATACAGATGAATTTAACTATGCCATTACTACTAAGTGACCTTTGTCCATATTGAAAACTGGCCATTCATCTATTTTCCTTTAATGAAATAGCTGCCTGTATGTACCTTTTTCACTTACCCCTTGAAAATTAGTTTAACTAAACTTTGTTTTGGGGGCCGTATCAAAAACTTCTTTGAAATCCAAGATTAACTAGAGCTTTTTCACTCACAGACTTAAATGATAGAAAGAAGTGCATATTACAACATTACTTGTATTTCTGAACTTAATTTGGAACTTTGCTTGATGCATGTTTTTTTTCAAGTATTGACCATTTCACAGAAAGTAGATGTTTCATTAGGTATCTCTGCAGAGCAGATGGAACTATGGCTTTTGCTTTGAAAGAAGCTTGATCAGCCACTTTACTTTTTTTCCAGAATCAGCCTCATTTGGGTTTGGTGTCCCCTCGTGGAAAAAAAATGTTGGAGTTATTGTTACGCAGGTCACAACATCTGTGTGCTTTGTTGCCTTGATCCCTGATCAGTTATTTCTGTGTCCAGTGGCTGCAGATGCAACCAGATGCAACCCAGCAAGACCTTTACATTTCTGCTGTACACTTAAAATTGCTATAGACACATCAGACACAGTAGAGACTGCAGTGCATTACACCAGTGGATTGGGATCCTTCTGTATTTATTTACACTGTGGTTGCACAGTAAAATACTGATATTTCATTGCAAGCAGAGAAAATATGCAGGTGCAAAGATAGACAGACTGATTAGTTCTTTGGCTAGCTTTTGAAGTTTTACTTCAACATGGATCTTAACATCTCTATCATCAGACAGTAGATAGGGGCCATAATGCAGTTTATAATTTCTTATAAAGTTTTCTATCATCAGCTATTTAATGCAGCTAAAGTTTAATTATTTACTTCAAGAACTATTTGCAAATTAATCTCTGAAAGGGATATAATACATTTCAATATCCTCACCGAATAAGACTTTTTTTTTTTTTTTTTTTTTTTTTTTTTTTTTAAGAAAGGGTACACCTGTGGCCTATATGTAGTGGAAGTCATTGTAAAGGTCTGGAAATGTCCTGAGCTCTATTTTCCCAACGAACTGCAACAAAAACCAACATTTATTTAGATTTAAAAAAATATATTTTTTAAAATGACCTGTGTAGAAAACATAAGCAGTTTTCCTAAAATTCTCAGCCATAGCCAAAATATTTCAAGTTAAGATCTCTTTTGAATTGCATACAGAATAAAAAGCTTTGGAATTTAGGTGAAAGTATAGTGGAAAGCAGGCATTAGAATATTTTTTCCTTTCAGGACTGTATGTATTGGAGCTGATTAAAAAAATGTGTGAAAAGGAAAAAAAACTAAATCCTTAAAGTGAATATCTGAAATAATGTTGTAATAAAACAAACGTCAATGTAAGTTTAGCAGCAAATTAAATTTGATGTTGCTAATGAGTATTTTGACACTGCTGCTTGTAGTTGTCTTTTTTTTTTTATTTTCCCAAGGAAAATAGAGTTGCTGCCTTTAGTGGAAGTGGCACTTTGCCAGTAAACGTTCACCCAGGCTCCCTTTAGAAATCTTTGATAATGAATTGCAGCTGAGGACAGCCAGCAGCACCTAAGGTTTTTATAATTACTTATGCTTTAGACACTGCTTATTTTTCCTTTCAAGGTTTGCCTAATTCCTAAATCTGCTCATGGTACAAACCCAGCAAGTGCACAAATGGCAGGGATGAAGATTCAGCCAATTGAAGTGGGTAAAAATGGGAGCATTGACCTTGCGCATTTAAAAGCAATGGTGAGTGTTTAAACAGCTTTAATCTTCAAGATATGAACTCTCCTTCCCCTCTACAGGTGATAGTGTTGGCAGTTGAATCAGATTTTTTCCTGAGAGAAAATAGGACAAAATAAGTAGTGAATACCACTGAATGCAAGCTTGGAAAGGATGAGTAATTCCTTCTAACTCAGGCACAAGCCTTGTGACACTTGTAATTTGTGGATCTTTTTTGCAGGAGCTGCTGAGCAACTCTTTTTACACAGTAGGCTCTTTTACAGCAGAGCTTTTTCTCACATTCAGTGTCTGCAGTGAATGAAGCACGCTCATGAGTCTCATGCATTTGTAGCTGCATTTTCCCGTAGGGAAGCTCAGGCCCATTTCCGCTGGGAAAGATGTTGCTAGGCAACTTTTTTTTTTTTGTATTTTTTGAGCGGAATGGCTGCAGGTGAATCTTGTGAATCCAAGGATTTAGCTGGGCACACTTCTAAAAATACGTATTTGAACAGGCTGCTATCAGCATCATAGAACTGTATTCCTGAAGGTAAGGGGGATCAAGTCACTTGATCCCATTACCGTTAATGCAAAATGTAAAATTTAGCTTGTTTTAAAATATCTCAGAAGTGATCACACCTATGTCTTTAATCATGGCTTCTTCCCCAGTTTAAAATCCTGGCTTGTTTAGAAATGAAAATTTTCCCTTGGACAGCGTTTGCTGAAGGGAAGAGCTCAGTATCTTTTGGTGCTGGTGACCCGCGCTACCTGCTGATAGACTTGCTTCTTGCCTGGAAAACGCTCAGTAGGCTTAACTGCATGCTTTTGTAGAGATCCTCCATTAGAAAGCATTACGAGCTTCTGTGACCTGGTCCTTCACCTTCTCCCATCTCCAGGTGGACAAACATAAGGAGAACCTGGCAGCCATCATGATCACGTACCCCTCTACCAACGGTGTGTTCGAAGAGGAGATCGGGGACGTGTGTGATCTGGTCCACAAACACGGAGGCCAGGTTTACCTAGATGGAGCAAACATGAATGCCCAGGTGTGGAAACTGTTGCACAGATTTGGTGCAGTTGAGACTGCACTTCCACTGGAGTAAGCAGAAGTGCTCAGCTCAGACCGTAGCGTGGCTTCACGGAGTTCGGGGGAGGGAGGAGAGGTTTCTGAGAATGGCAGCTAAAATTAGATGGTGAAATAGCTCTTTAGTTATCTGAGCTCTCCCCTAAATCTGTTTAAAAGGTCTGTAAGATCTGTTATATTAAAAAAAAGAAAAACTGAAAAGAGGAATGGGAATTTTAAATCTTAATCCTTCACAAAAATATTCTTTACATTAAAGCAAAAACCACTGCTTCCCTCTATTCTTGTTTATGAAACTTCATATTAAAATACCTATACCTACCTATACCATCTATTAGAACCTAGTTTTCTTAAATGCAGTAGCAGGACGGAAAGGTTTAAATGGCAGTAATATGCAGAGGAGCAGTTTGTACGTAAAGAACTTTCTGAGACAGAGTGTCCTTCACAGGTGGGACTGTGTCGTCCTGGGGACTACGGCTCCGATGTCTCTCACTTAAACCTTCACAAAACTTTCTGCATTCCCCATGGAGGAGGAGGACCTGGAATGGGCCCAATAGGAGTGTGAGTATCTTTTTACTAGCTTTTCTAGGAAAAAAACTACCTTTGTCAGTCTTGGTTGGCAGTTCATTTTAAGTATGTGAGTGCTGTCCTGTTGTTTGTAGGCTTTTGTTTCCAGTCAGGTTGCTCCTGCCCTGCTCAGCGGAATCACAGCTTCGCATGTACCCACGTTCCCAAGCCCAGCCTTGTGCTGGGCCTCTACTGGGTTCACTGCATCTGGATCAGCAGCCTGTTGGCTGTGTAGGTGCAGAAATAGTTTGTGGGCTTTGAGAACTGATACTGCATATATAGTCCTGAAGTGGTGCAGGAGGAGGATGTAAACAGGAATCTATCCAATTCAGCAATCTTACTCCTTTGTAAATAACTTTGATTTGCATGAATAGATTGAAATCTGTTGAACCATCCTACATTGTCACCAGCTGTGCTAATACATTGTTATTGAAGTAGACATCAACCAGAGTCTCTGCTGGACTCCCTTTGGAAGGAGGGTATAGGAGGAGACCTGAACTGTCCAGGAATAAAAACACAGATTTCAATTTCAGTTCACCTATTGCACCTGTTTCAATTCAAAAATTAGTATTTTTTTTTGTTGTTGTTGTTTGCTTGATTAATTTTTTTGATTGATTTTTCTGTTGTTTTTTCTTTGTTTTAGGAAGAAACATTTGGCTCCCTACTTGCCTACACATCCTGTCATCAGAATGCAGGCGGATGAGGATGCATGTCCTTTGGGTACTGTCAGTGCTGCACCTTGGGGTTCCAGTGCTATATTGCCTATATCTTGGGTGTACATCAAGGTGGGTAGACTTTTCTAAGGAGCATGAGCAGAGGGACTCTTTCTGTTTTAAGTGAGTCTAAAGATGCCTGTCACTGAGATCACAGAAACAGTCTAAGAATAACATTTATATCCTGTTCACGCGGATTGTGAAGCATCTGAACATGGTGATCATGGTGACAGATCACTTAGATCCTTTGAAGCTCCTTGTTCTGCAGTAGAAAAACCTACTGCCATCGCTGGAGCTGTCACTGTTGCAACTGCCCATATAGAAAGGATGGCAAAACAATTGCTGTAAATACGAATCTTCTGTCTCTTGTCTGTAGTAATTTCTTGAGGCACTGATGCTAAGCCCACAAGACAGAAAGCTGCAGTCAGGCTTGCCTCTCCACTATCTCTGACTTGATAGTTTTCATTTTTGAAGAGCTGCTTGGTTATTGGTGTTTTCCCTAGAGTAAGTTCCCCTAGAATTTTTGGCTGTGTACTGCAGTTGTGTGACCTGGCCTGTGCAATATTTAACCTTACAAAATCTGTTTTAAAAGAGAACAACTTCATTTCCAGGAGTTATTACTGAATTTGGAAAAGGAACTTAGTTTTGACTTTGAATGTGTGACAGCTTGATCATGACCTAACTATTTTTTTAATGATTTGCAGTCTGATAATTCTGTAAATATTTGGTGACCTACATGGAACTATTCAGTCAAAAGAGAAGAATTCAGATTCAAATCCTATTTTAGAAGAGGATATTCTAGGGTTCTGCACAGTTTTTAGACTTTCGAGGAGAGAACAGTTGCAATAATGGATTTCATGGCAATGTCATTCAGAGTAGCTTGTGATCAGTTTGATACCTGGCCTGGAAACCTCCATTCTTGGCAAAATATCTCTCCCTGAATTTGCAACTTTTGTTGTTACAAAATATTCACAGAATATTCAAACTGTAGTAAATTTTAAGAGAACCTATTTCTTCACCATGCAAAGCACCATCTGTTTAGATTTTCCCATCTGAAATATCTTAAAGGCTGCTCTGCCATTCTTGTCTGCCAACTTAACTTCTAAGTGTTAGGAAATTCAGACATAGCTCAATTCCAACTCTTTATACCATGGGTTACAGAAGAAGAAGTTATACCTCAGTGTTCATTTGGCTCTGAATTTTGTTAATATGCACCCACAGCACCAGCAAGCAGGATTTGAGTTGCTGAAATAATTTGTACATATAGTAAAAGCAGATGTAAAATAGTAAAAAAAGATGATGTGAGGCATCACATACAGGGTTGATGAGATTTGTAAGTTCTGCTCACATTTTTCCATTCAATTCAAAGCTGTTTAGTTTGAGGAAGTGTTTGGTTTTGAGCAAATCTTTTTATGTAATAAGCAGTCCTACAAGTCATGCTATAAGCCAAGCTACTGGCATTGCACTGCACTGCATTTTCTCTCCGTGTAGTATGGAGAAGGTAAGGTCGCATGGTTGCCTTATAGTCTAGTCAGAGGAGGTAAGATGCTATTCCCTGCCAGTTTTGTCTTTTACTAGACCATGCTTAGCTTGCTTGTTTTCAGATCTGTTTCTTTGTGTTATCCCTCTTTCAGACAATGGGAGGAAAGGGTCTTAAACACGCTTCTGAGATTGCTATTTTAAATGCAAACTACATGGCAAAGAGGCTAGAGAAGCACTACAAAATCCTTTTCAGAGGAGTCAAAGGCAAGTATTGAACACTTCCTGTTTTATTCTGATAGAGGTGATTTTTGTTCTAACTTTCAGGGTAAAAGCTGGGTTGTAATATAGTCTCTTGTTCAGTACTGGGGGTACCAGAGTCTCTGCATTCTCCTGATGCAGTTCCTAAGAGAGAAGTAACCTGCTGCACTCATGATAGAGGTATCACGAGGGATTTTTAATCAGATGAAATAATGACTTAGGAGAGAATGAGCTGCTGCATCAGATTGTTCTCCTTAGTGTCTCATAGCAGATTGATGAAAGAGTGCAAAGCTGCAAGGCTGAGATCTTCAAATGGCCCACAACTAAAGGCACAACAGTCAAAATAATTTTTTGGACCTGTACTTTTCCTTGCATACATTTTTTCTGAAAGATGAAGGATTTCTGTCCTCGTTCCCGACTTTATTCTCCTTTGGGAGAAAATTGCCTTTAGCAATGCAAAACGCTTCAGCTGCATTGTAGTTCCTCACTGCACTCCTCACTCCTCTCTGCTCTCCTTTTTCATGTGCTCTGGTCCTTCTGTCTTGTTCAGTATTTTTGTTCTGTTCAAAAGAGGAAATACTTATGAGTATCTGTTAATATAGGCTATTGTAACTATCACAAAATACTGTTTGACTGAAATTGAATGGCAGCAAGAAACTCTAAATCCAATATGTATGCTATTCAAACTGTGCATGCCTTAACTTTAAGGGACTACATGTTGGCTGAATTTGCAGATTTTATTGGAAGAGGCTATACTATTTCTTCATGGAAGTAAATGAAGCTGCAAATTTAGAAAGGTTGTAATGAAAAAAAATAGTTTTTTTTTTCAAACTAATAGATGTAAGTTTAGATGGATCAGCCTCCACCCTCTCTATACCAGATTTGATCTTCTCTCTGGCATAATGTGAACCCAGTCATCTGTACAGTGCTAATCTGAGGAACTTGAGAAAAAGGCTGGGACCCAGACAGTGCTGGAGAACTAATAGATCAAATTATTCTTCAGGGTATTTGTAAATATTGCAGTCTGCTGTGAGCACTCTTTCCCAGTTATGATGCCTTTTCTTAACATACTGGGCTTCAGAAATAGCTAATCTTCAAATACTGAGTTGTATCCCTTATCTATTAGTTTCTCAAGTTTGAGTTTTTCCCTGAGTGTGTGTGTGTGTATATGTAGTATTAGTAATATATATTTTATATATATATTTCTTACTTGTCTTTCTTTCATGTTCTCCACCAAACCTATGAGAGTAGACTGGAAAACTGTATTCACCCATCAAGTAAACATGGTACACTTTTATTGTTTACAGGTTATGTAGCCCATGAATTCATTTTGGATACAAGACCTTTCAAAAAAACAGCAAATATTGAAGCTGTAGATCTTGCTAAGAGACTTCAGGATTATGGTGAGACAAAGTGGTTTTTTTTCTTCTTCTTTTTTCTTTTTTTTCTCCTTTTTTTTAAACAACACGTTAAGTGAGCTTTTGTCAACCTCTTGTAAAGGGTTCCAAAACCCTTGCAGTGCTTCTGCGTGGTGGGTCCTGCTCGGATGCCCTCTGGACCCGTGGGCACGAGTCACGGCTACGGGCACATCCGTGTGAGCCAGTGCGTTGGATCCCAGCTTCTGACACCAGGCCCAGCTTAGCATGAGTAAAGGTTGTTCTCCTGGGAAGTAAAACACTATCCAGTGTTTTAACACCTTGTCAGTGAAGTAATGGAAAAGTGTTCATAGCAAAAAAAAAAAAACCAAAAACCCAAAACACTGCTCCGCGTGGAGGGCTGCTGCAGTCCTTAATAGAATGGATTACTTTAAACGAACTTTTCCATGCTTATAGAATTACCTGGATAAATTCAAGTTTCATCCCCTGACTGAAAGTGGCATGAGGCTGTAATTAGCAGTAGTGCAGAGAAGGAATCATGAGAGAAGATCACATTTTCTTTTTATCTTGATTCTCAGTTGTACAAATCCACACTTTGCCATTCTGCCTGGCACAAGAAGGTGAAGTTACAAACATTTTAATTGACAGGAGCAGAAGTGGACAGGAGAAGTATCTTCTCCTTGGAGAAAATACATCTTCTTGGGGAAAGGTATTTTGGGCTGACAATTAACAAAGCTAGAAGTGCTGGCTTCAAGAGCGTATCATGAGATCAGCGTGCAGTTCTAAACTCTGTCATGAAGAGACTTACGATTCATGGTTCAAAACTCAAGTATTTGAACAGTCTCTCACCTGTATTAACTACACTGCCAACCTTGTTTAAATAGCCCTGTTACAGAAAGGGCTGCATTTGTGAGTCAGTGCTGGCTAATGCTTACATAAAATCACAATCTGTTTTCAATGGCTGGATTTCTTTTTTGTCAGGTTTTCATGCTCCAACCATGTCCTGGCCGGTGGCAGGAACGCTTATGATTGAACCAACAGAGTCAGAAGACAAGGCAGAGCTGGATAGATTTTGTGATGCAATGATCAATATTCGACAGGAAATTGCTGAAATAGAGGAGGGCAGGATGGACCCCCAAGTTAACCCGCTAAAGGTAGGACACATGTAGGCCAAGTCATGAGCACAGCCTTGCCTTGGAGAGCAGCCCCTAAAGCCCTCCAGGTTGCTGCAGAAGTGACTGTGCACATAAACTGGGCGTGAACATCACCAGGCTGAGTGTCGCAAGCATGAAGGGAACTTAAGGATCCCTACTGATTTCGTCCTGAAATTTTACCTTTCTAAAAACTTCAGAATTTGAGTTTAGATTCTCTCCTCTCTCCTCCAAGTCAAAAGTTTAGCGCTTCCTCAGAGACTGGAGAAGGTTATTTAAGGAAGCATATGATCTATGTATCTGTTTCAGGGTCTTTGCCAAGTGATGAAGAGATGCTTATTTATCTAAGAAGTGAGATGGAAGAGCCTTAAAAGCAACTGTAAAATAAAAATGGAAACAATTATTATAGCACCTGTAGCACAGAAGAGTTATTAGCTCATTTTTTGTGGTAACTGTTCTAATGCTGCATTATATTTTTAAATACAAGGGGGATTTTTAGTAAAAAGCTGGACATACATTCAGATGGCAGGAAGCAGTATCATCAGCCAGATTTAAAAAGGTTTGCTTCCTGTTTTAGGGGTCCTTTCCCCCACCCCACGTTATGCTATATACTCAAAAGAATCTCCAGGCATTAACTCAACCATTTGTTGTCTTGTGGACGTGAAGGAGGGTTTAAACTAACACAGCCAATTGAACTCAGCAATTTCACATGTTTTAACATCTTCCTACTGCAGATGTCACCACATACTCTGAACTGTATCACTGCTTCGAAGTGGGATCGTCCTTATTCCAGAGAAGTTGCAGCCTTCCCACTGGTGAGTAAACAGTGCAAACCTAATGATTTAGTAATATGTTTAGGACCTTTTCCCATCTTATCTGTAGTTTTATGGGCTGTTACAGAAGAACTAACCTGATAGGAGTAACAGCAACTTCAGAGTCTTTTTAATGTTACTCAGTTTTTAAAAGTGAGCTCTGCAGCAGCCCTGTTAGTTCTGTTTTTCCAGATTAAGAAAAAAATACTGGAGAAAAAAAAAAAAGTTTCTACACACCAAGTGCAAACTTTGACTTCTAAATCTCAGTACTTGAGTATTGAATATTCTTGTTGCAAAGTGACCCGCATTTCTGATCAGTTCAGAATCTCCCCAAACCATCCCACATCACGTTCAAAGCTCTGCTTCAAAGAAGTGCAAGTCAAGGCCAGGCTGGACCCGTACACCAGACACGTCAGATGTCTTCAGAGAACTATCCAACAGTGTTTCCAGAATCTTAACAGCTCCTTTAGAGCTTAACTAGATGTGTAACCTTTCTCAGTTTAATCCAAATTGTATGCGTATACTTTATTGCTATTTACTATTTCAGGTTTTAACTCCACAATGAACTCTGCTCAATATAAATTATCCCAAAGGAGGGAGAGAAGCAAGGTGGCAAGATGTCACCATCTCCTTCACTTTTCCTTGATTTCTGTCTGTTAGCCAGTTATTCATAGGACACTGTTTTTCAAATCCCATGGTAGCTGCTTCTTTGCATGCCTTTTTTGGCAGACATGGTTACGTTCTTTGCGAATCTAAACACTGTTTTGACTGCCAACCTTATTCCACATCCTTGTTAAATTTCAGGGACTCCGAACAGCTTTGCGCTGTGATTTCCCTTTAAAAACCCACTTCAGCCGTCTTTGTTCTTAATCTGGCATCTATTACACTTGCACATTTTATTGCTACGGCAGATGAAATAATTCGTCAATTCTCTTTCTATATTTAGCCTTTTGTGAAACCTGAAAGCAAGTTCTGGCCCACGATTGCTCGCATTGATGACATATATGGAGATCAACATCTGGTCTGTACCTGCCCACCCATGGAGGCGTACGAATCTCCCTTTTCCGAACAGAAGAGAGCATCTTCCTAACGCTGCCTCCAGCAGCCTGGATTTCTGGATCCATCAGGATGGCTTTTTTGCCCCAGACCTGATAGGGGATTTACATAGTAAAGGGGATATAAGATAGGGGATATGTAGTATATATACTGTGTATATTTTGAGTAATCTCCACATTTTTTAATTGAATCATTGCTCAGTTAAAATGTAAATACAATCAGTGTATTAGGTGTAATGAAAATGTGTTAGTTCCCTAGCAGCTGATGTTAAAGTTGCCTTGATTCAGGCTAACAATTTTAACAATTTTAACAATTAACATAGAATTTTCAAAACAGTGTGGAAAATATGTTACAAAGAAGCAAAATAGATGCAGATGCCTAAGGCAGTAGCAATGAACATTAACTGCAGGAGTAATTGTTTATATTTTGTACAAACAGATGAAGTAGATATTATTTAATTTACTTCACTGATCACCACCAGCCTTGCTAGTGTTAATATTTCTTACCTGTTTTTTTAACTACCAATGTTAGTATTGCAATAAAAATTGGTTTTAAGTGTTGTTGTATTTGAATCTTAGCTTTTGAAGTAGATGTATCCAACCAATGCAGTTTGAAAAAAAGCCTGCTTTTTTGCATTCTGATTTGTCAGAACTGCCACAATCTTTCTACACAATGTAAAATACTGTCAGAGTTTAGTATTATAGATCTGTTTCCAAGAGCTAGCTGCAGTAATTAATCTTACTCTTTTCTATATCACATCATTTTTTTCCTTGTAGTTCCTCTAAAGTTATCAGACTCTGAACTGTTTGGGTTGTTACCAGTCATAGTTTGCTGCTTCTGTAATGTCTCAAACCTCTTATTTTGAATAGTGGCACTCCCCTTGCTATGTCCTGACATGTAAGTCTACAGGTTTGTAAAAACTATATTTAACCTTCACTCTGGCCCTACAAACACGTGACAGCATCTGACAGCAGAGTCCTGCTGCTAAACCTAATGCTATACTCACTTAGCAAGCGTTCCACATGCAAACCTTCATGTATTTTATGATCTGTTCCCAAAATCTAGCCTTAAATTGAAGCTTACCTGGAGAGCACAGGTGACAGCAAATTCGTGTATTTGGAAGGAACTTGAGAGGTGTTTTGTGCAGACAGACAAGCCAGCTCAGCCACACGAAGCAGGATTTTGGTGATTTTGGTGCATCAGGAAGGTACTGTAGAAACATTCGGATTGGGGAAACACTTGCACGTTTCTGTGCTACCCAGATAGCAACTACCGACACTCTTTTTGAAGTCTAGGGCCTGATGTTTATAGCACTATTGTAAGTACTGTACTTTTTGTGTCCTGTATAGTGAAGGTTTTGGAATTGTGATTCTTTTATCTACCTCATAATTTCTGTGGGACCCAGGGATTCAACAGAGAAGCAGCCACCAGGGGCAAGAAGGATTTCATAACGGGAAGGTTGGGCCAGAAACTAGTTTTGATGTAAGAAGGTGCATCTGGGTGCTAAGATATCTAAATAGATAAGAATAGTAGTAGGTAATAGTAATAGGTAAGAATAGTAGTAGATTATACATGAAAAAAAAAATGCAAAATGCTTTTTCAGTAGCTATTGGTACAGCAGTAAGGGGGGAGTGTACAGAACTGTGATATCCAGTGCAAGCTCTGGTTTAAGGGAAGACAGGCGTGCTCGGCTGCCAGCCTGACGTCACAGCTTTTGCCAGGCTCCTTCAGTGTTGGTTTTATGTCAGTTTCACATCACAGCCATTTCACACGGCTGACTTCAAACTCACAGCCTGGCAACTAGCAGTAGGTTCTTCGTAAGCTCAAAGACATCATCCGGCATTAACATGAAGCAGAAACAGCCATGTTTTCTACTAAACAGGCTTCAGTAATTCTTCAGAACATGAGAAAAAAAGAAATCGTTAGGACAGTTTCTTGGCAAACATTACATGAGCTATTCACCTTAAATACTCACCTGAAAATAAATGCTGAAGCGTTCAGAAAAAAATACGGGGCAGTAGCCAATGTAAATTTAAGGCAGGGTGGTGGTTCATGAATTTGAGATCGCTGCTCTGAAGATGCTGTATGCAGAACTCTGAGAGACTGTCTTCTTAAACTCATGCATTAACTCAGCAGTTAATTGGTAAAAGCCATCACTTTGGGAAAAAAAACATCAGAAGGTATGAAATATTTCATAGCATTCATCTGTCAGACAAAAAGTCGCAGATCTCATGGGCTCGTTGTGTGGATGAATAATTATCACGGGGGTAAAATTACACGTGTTTTCACCATCTGAGCTACCATTTTATTAAAAATAGGACTTAAGAGTCTGCCTGCAGCGCTTCGAAATTCTTTTTATCCGTAAGAGGTAATCCTTCAAAAACCATTCAGCACATTTTACATTCATGCTGCTGCAACGTGAACGAACACGTTGAGGAGCCCTCAGAGAAGCACTTCTACATAAAGCCGTAAAATTAACAGCAGTACCTTACTGATGTCATCCTGTAGCCTCAAAATGAAAGGTATTTCAAAAACGGTGTTCCCTTCTCCAAGGCCTGGAGTACAAGTTCACGAGAGTGGTGTACATGAAGAGCAATGTGTCCAACACGACGCACCGGCCTCATCCTCCCACGTCCCCGCACGGACAGAGTGACACCAGCAGAGATCCGACCACTGCTGTGCAACACATAAGTATGCCCTGTGCTAAATACAGGTACATACATACACACAGTGTTCGATTTTCTTGATTTCTTGGGAGAAAAAAGCAGCCTCTCTGAGTCAACATTATTTTTTCTTGATGCATGAGGTATGAAAAATAAAAAGCGCATATAAAGAAAACGTTTAGTCATCTGAAACCAATAGTCATGATTTAAGTAAGTTTGGATAATAGAGGGGAAGAAAAACAAAATTAGCAACTTTTCTGAATCATAAAATATTTAATAAGGTATATTTGGGGGGAAATATATTGTATATAAAATTTCAGATCACAATATGAAGCTATTTGAACCCTCTCCAAGCTAGCACTGCCTTCAATGCTGTATAGATTTATTGTCACTGATACAAGACCTACTAAAAGCATACAGTTTTAACTAATACAAAAGTGGCTTTTTCATATGAAATATTTTTTTACACAACTAGCATCTTGAATATACTCTA
>WBNA01000161.1:314496-388641 GCA_013398345.1 Nothocercus nigrocapillus | reverse complement strand
GCTGTTGTTTAAACCAACTGGCTTAAGTGCTGTTTTTCAACTGGCCAAAAACTACCTTTGATGTTAAAAGACAGCTGAGAATTAAGAGTTCCCGCTACACAAAAAATGGCTATGAGGGGAAGAGGGCTAGCTGCTTCAAAATGTGACAATGTATTGAGTCCCATCAAGGTGGCTGGTCCACTGTCGAGTTTCCCGTGTTCGTTCTCCTGCACTGTCTCTAGAGTCACTGGGAGAAGCCTGGAAGGTTCTGGGCCCATCATCGTCCTTTACTATACCCGGGGAAGAACTGGTCCAGTAGTGTCTGCAGGACCTTGTTGGGGACCATGGTGTAGCCCTTTCCCAGGTCGTAGCGGCACGCAGGGCACGTGAAGACTTCAGCCCTGAAGGAGCGCTGTAAACAGCTCTAGGACATGCAAAGACAAAGAAGGAGATGGTCAGCGCTTGGCTTTATCACCAGAAGCTAAGGAACAACACAAAGGCACAACACAAAGTCCTTCGGTGTCTGTATCTACCTATAGGGTTAAAATAACCTAGCAAAAGAACCCTGGTCTTGGCCAGGATGAGAACGCTCATTTGGGGGGATTGGGAGAAGAGCTGTACCCAGATTCCCCCTCCATTTCTATCCATGCCTTCCTGTGAATCAGCTACTCCTGCAGTTTCTTTCTCACGTCCTCGCTTGCAGCAGCACTGCACATCTTCAGTTCAAGTTGTGGCTACGTATAAAGGCACAAAGGGTTGTTTATCTAACAACCTGCATCTACCTCAGCTGGCAAGATTCAGTTATGGCAGTTAAAGAGGAGCAGAACAGTAACATTCATTATACTCAAAACAGTCTCCACAATAAGGGTGTCAGCACTGCCCTTTTCTGGTTAGCACAGGCTGCCGCACACAGCTGAAGCAGGCAAATTTGAGTAATTATTCAGAACAGGTATGTGCCTAAACAACAACACAATTTGACTAACAAACTATTTCCTGAAGCTTTAAAGCCTTAATTCTCTACTGACAAATTACTTACTAATAGCTTCAAATTCTGTGCTTTCCAGGTCCGTTGCCATTCAGCTTTCTCTGCTCTGTGTTTTTTTCAATTTTCATCACTCTAAATATTAACCCCTTCACAGACTTTTGCCTCTATGTAACACTTGCCTCCATGCAACACTTCTCTAGGTACACCTTCAATGTTTTTGAAGGAGAAATCCTCCTCCTCCTGTGCGTGTATCAGATCTCTGCTCATGCCTGTCAGGGTCCACCCATAACAACAGAGTTACAGAGGGTGGCTATTTACCTTCTCAAACAGTGAAGTTATGTCATGAGAAACTGTACTCAGAAGACAATTAGTTCTGGTGCTTGTAGGCTCTTAGGGAGAAATGCTAGATATGACAGGCACAGGTTAAGTATCCAGCTTTCAGGGAATAACTCGAGGCACTTGTGTGATAGAAATTAACTCTACTACAAATTGGATTCCAGATTCCTTATATTGTTTTCCAATCATTCAGCATTTTAAAATACACACCTTCTTTTAAAATAATGCCTCTATTTAACATAGCTTCTTCACCCCTCCTATTAAATATAAATTATGCTAAGAAAAGACAAGATAAAATAACATACTGCTAAAAAGCACAAGGTTTATTTTTTTATTTACTCTGTGTGTTTTCAACAATTCTTAATAAAATTGGAGCCAATGTTTTTAAAATCTCTTTCTATTTCTTAGCCATAAAAAAAATAAATTACTGTTACTACATCAACATTTACATCCTGGACCAAACAAATTCTTACAGTAAGACCATTAATTACAGCAGAATGACAGCAACTTAAAATTAACGTTACTTGAATACACAGCAATCGCTAAAGTTATCTTTCTTGCTCATAATGCTTAGAAATAATTATTTTTCTAAAATGCACTTTGGCTCTGGTCTGTGGTGTCGCAGAGCCAAACAAAAGTGCAGAGAGAGGCAGAGCTCATTCTTACTTTGCAGACGTTGTGGAGGCACTCTGTTGTCACTGGCTGGAAAACCAGCTCCTGGCAGCAGACACACATAAAGGATTGTTCCAGTTTCTTCAGAAAATTCTAATGTAGGGCAAAGGAATAAGAGAGTCATTAAAGTCACACCCATAAATATNTTTCTTCAGAAAATTCTAATGTAGGGCAAAGGAATAAGAGAGTCATTAAAGTCACACCCATAAATATGCAAGCAAAAATAAAAATAAAAGCATTTTTACCTTAAATAAACTATGTTCTCAAACTACAGTGCCTTACTGCTATAGCTACTACATACATTTATGATTTTCTAACTTCGGTGCCAAATTCACACCAAGCTTTCAGACCTGACCTGAGAAATTAAGTTGGCCCTTTGAAAATGTGGCAAATAGACACATAAACTCAAGAGACACTTGTACAACACAGCTGTTACCCTTCACCAAACTCAGTTAGCAATGCATAGAAAAATATTACGCAAGTACTGGAGGCTGCAAAATTCAATGCACAATGTGGTCAGACAACAGCTTTACCTTGCAAAGAGACTGCTTACACTGAAACTTTTCTACCGTCTTTGGGGCTCCCTCCAAGTTTCAGATTTCCTTCCAGCGCCAGCCCGCACAACCTGGCAGGCATTTTTCTGACAGCTTTCTCAGACCCCCTGCTACTATCTTCTACTCCCACGTAGGGCTCGTGCGTATTATGCTGCTGTTTATATACGGCCTGCTCCTTCGTGCCATCGGAACGGCGCGATGCTCTCGCTGCTTGTACTCAGCAGACAGCGCAGCTTGTGCAAACTAACAGCTAGCTAGTATTCCACTAACATGCTGAACTTCCAAAATCTCTCAAATCCTCCCTATTCAAGAGGAGAAGAAGAGTACCTTTTGCTACCTTTATTAAGAAAGTCACTTCTGCAGCTCCTGTGGTGATTACGGGCTATGGCTACCTTTAACTGCTTCTTCTGTCCTCACTCTCCAATTTATCTGCATTAGGTAAAAGAACCTCCCTGGTTTTTCTGTCTTCTCTGAGCCGCTCTGAGGAATGTCAGATTCGTTTGTATCTTGTGTTTTACACATACAAAGCATGCTTATCTCTGCTATGTCAGTGATCTGCAAATATCTAAAAAATACCAGTGAGGAGATATACACATATACACACATATATATATGTATGTAGGAAAAAAAAAAAAAAAAAAGGTGGATTTATAATTACTAAAAATTCAGTATTGTGCAATCATTTAAAAAATATCAGATATAAACTGTACCTTCTGAAATGGAAAGGTGGTTGTTTCAAGCAAAAGGTTTACATTTTCATTGCATCTACATTAAGCTAGCTCTCTGGTTCCCATTTAATTTAGGGGCAACCATACAGAACTTTCATAAAAATTATGTAGTAATTGACTACCTTTGAAATATTTTTTCTCCTTTTTTTTAGAAGAACATCTCTATTGTCTAATTGAAATTCTTTCTAATCAATTACATACCCCAAGTAGTACACAGATAAAAAGGTAGTAGCTTTACTACTAGTAGCTTTTAAAAAGGTAGTATAACTAAGACTAGTTATCACTGAAGAACAGAGTATGTGAGGAGATACTCCTAGGTTTTTTGGACTAGTTTCTAGTGTCTTGAGCCTTGAACTATTCTTCCTATTGACTAGATATGTATGGGAAGGGAAGTTTTGTTTTTGCTTTTTTCTTCCTTATTTTCATTTCATATTTAAGTTTTAAAAGTTTGAGGATGACTATTCTTTCATCTCCTTGAGAAAAAAAAAAATTTCTGTCATTTCCGTCTAAAGAAAAAGTAGTGATTGGAACCATCTTTCCTCAGGTCTTACTTCTCATGTTAGCATTGCACAAAAATATATTCAGAGAGAAAAATGCATTACCTTCAAAATAAAAGCCAGTACTTCTTACATTGGTATGATGCTTCATGCAAGAAAAGAACTCTACCACGTGGGTACAAACCCCAGTCATCAGTAACAAACTCTACTGTTTCCCTGAAATCTGAATCCTGCAGAAAAACTAATGCTAGAAAATAGCATACACTTAGCAAAAGTTTAACCACCAAATTAAGTTTTAGCAAAGCCTCAGATTTTTCCTTACACAATAAACTAAAGGTAAAAAATAAAATTCAAGTCTGCACCAAACATACTGGTCCTTCCTTCAGAGAAGCAAGTACTTCATCCCACAGTTTCTGGTTCATAGTGTCTTCTCTGATCAGCCACTGCTGCTCCTGGGTGAGCTGGAAAGCCTCTCCTTTCCCACCATCTCCCATTCTCATGGCTTTGGATATATTTGTAGGTTCCTCTATACCTGTTTAAAATTATGACAAGATACAGTAACAGCGGTAGTCTGAACTAGTAAAAAGAGAAGACAATTTTTTTCCTAGAAGGCTAAAACATGAATTGCATCTATGTAAT
The DNA here is from genome assembly GCA_013398345.1 of Nothocercus nigrocapillus. Taxonomy (NCBI): domain Eukaryota; kingdom Metazoa; phylum Chordata; class Aves; order Tinamiformes; family Tinamidae; genus Nothocercus; species Nothocercus nigrocapillus. The sequence goes on along the minus strand of WBNA01000161.1, from coordinate 384,251 downwards.
GCTGCAATGAAGCTCCAATTCACATTGTTCAGCTTTATTTAGACTATAGAACAAAACTACATATAAGACTGTTCATTTTTCCATGGTGTTTAAGAAACCTTATGAGTACTGAACTTGGTGTTTTCATACTATTGACTCAATAACTTGACAGAGCTCTAATGCTAAAAAGTAAAAAGAAATACCATCAATTGTCCTTTTCTGGTTTCCATTACTCTGGCTGGTTGGCTCCTGTTTCACAGTTTGCTTTTTAACCTTATCTTTCTTCTCTTTACTAGCCATGGCTTCCAAATAACCTTCTGGATACTAAAATAAAAAAATACATATTCATTTGAAACAAAATCCATTGGCATAAGCGAATTTCCTAATTCTAATTGGCATTGGCATACACGAATTCCGTAAGGGCTGATTTCTGAAGGACTCTAAAACCCCATGACTATGTATTGAACTGATTTTAAAAAATCTTTAAACCTACATGCAAGAGATAACTTTCAGATGAACTGTAGACAAGTAAAAGGATCTGATCTGGATTGGGCTGTGTTAAAAGGAACCTAATACCCCGATCTATGTCCCTCAGCTATAAAAATCAGCATGCTAAAGTTTGTGATGATGCCAAAACAAACCATTGGCTTTCTGAAGAAAGAAAAACTATGTTACTTCTTTCACTCTTTCATGGATTCTGCAATGGCCAGTTCTCCTGGGTGAGTTTACTAGCTCACCTGAAATACATTATCTATACAAATTACTCTCATGTAGATAAAAGTACATAAAAATACATAGTTTTCATGAATTCTCAGGCTCCACTATTTCAAATGCTAACCATATAAAATGGACATGGCATAAGGACTGCAAAACCATACTCAAAGTCTGAATTTTTTAATCTATATATAGAAAATAATGCAAGGAATGGTAGAAAATTTCATCCACAATTCCTTCTACTTTGTCGTTATTATAGCATTTTTCTAGTTTGCAGATAATCTTAGGTGTTTTTTGTTTTTCATGCCACAATGCAGTAGAAGAAAAAGTTCTTGAATTTAACTCTGCTTCCTATTTCTGGAATTTGAACTAAGGCCCACACTACAAACGCTGATTCTGACCTGCACACTCAGACCCAGTTTCTTTGACCGCTCCATTCCTTCCGACGTCCAAGGCGCAGGCTCAACATCATCTCTCCTCAGAAGGTAGCGCCAAACTAGAAATCCACATTTTCCAATTTCTGGCCAATATTTCACCACCTAAGCAACAATACAAATAACAATGAATTCGTAATGTAACACACAACAGAATTTTTAGAGCGTTGTATGAAAAAAAATTGATGAGGTACTCCACAGAAGTCAGGATACCTTGTAAATGCCATCGTATCTGTTGCCTTCCTCTGGGGCATATTTGCTGATCCTGCGTCCTTTTGAGCTGCGCACTACTCTGACAGGCTTGCCAGCTCTCCAGTTCTTAGACTCTGCTCCATTTTTGTCATCCAGCGGGGCATCACAGTTAAGGGCCAAAGCTCTAAAAACACATTGTGAATCTTCATGAACTACATAGCTTCCTACAAGGTTTTACTGAGAATTAATGAAATAAAACATATTTATTTGTCTTGTCCCATTATGTTTTATCAAGCATTACAAAAATTTACTGGGAATTCTTCAAGAAATTAAATCACTATGGAAGCAACGTGCTTACCGTATGTGACAGAGAAAAAAAAGAAAAAGAGAGAAAGTAAAACACATGACTTTTCATTTTTAAGTTTGCTTCTACAAAGGAAACATTTTTAAAATCTGCTTTGTGTCCCTGTTCCTTACTGTTTTGTACATTGCAGATTATTGCTGATTACAGGCTTGAACCATGATTGTGTCACAGGGTCTTCCTCCAGGTGTCTAGAATTGGGTCCTCATGTAGTTACTGAACAAGGGTGTTTGCTTGTCCTTGAGTTACCTCATGTGATTTAACTCCTATTCAGAGGCAATTTTTGGATTATGAGAAAGATTTCAATACTGAATACTTCTTTGGGTGGCTACTCTGTACTTCTTGCTCTACATAACTTTTCATAATCATCAATACTGCGTACCTACTAAGTGTAAAAATCTGCATTCATGTGGAACAATTAGAGGGAAAAATTGCTGTTTACACTTTTCTTCTAATTTTCTCAATGTTATTTAAGATTAAGAGGGGATTATTTTTGAAAATGAAGAAAATTAAGTCTGAAAGGATTCGTTTATTTTATTTAGCTATATTACATAAATTTTCATCTTGAAAATTGGCAATAAAATATTATCTGGACACACGAAGAACATTTCTGATTCTGCTACCTGGAAAACAAAATTCTTTTTCATCAGACCTAAAAGTGCATGAGGACTCTGATGAACTTCAGTGTGTGAAAGTATCTTATATTATGTGTGTATCAATTGCATTTGTTAAGAGTAGAGGGATTCTGAGTCCATTTTTCTCCTCCATTTCCAAAAGGAAATTTATTCTATTAATGAGAAATGCTTTTAAACCTATTGCTTAACCCACTTTCCGTCTCCCCTCCCGCTTTGTTCTAGTTCATGTCTCAGCCTCTACTTCCCTCCCTTCCTCAACACCCAAGTTAGGCTTTTCCTCCTCTTCACTGAGCACCACCAAAAACGTTGTAAGAGCCTTGCTTGGCTCTCAGATTAGGTGCTTGACAGCAGCACATCACATCTAAAAGCAGATCTGGGAGAGAAAAGGTCTCTGTCAGTACTGACACCTCACAGGCAGTGGGTGGTCAGTTACGTTAACATGTAGATTATGCAGAAGGATGGAGAACTCCTAGTTCAGAACAGGCTTTTTAGACAATATCAGAATACTTTAAAAAGATGTCTAAGTGATTCTTTTTTTTTTTAAAAAAAAAAAAAAAAAGCTTTTTCAAGCCAGTATTTTCATTACAGTTAGGCAAAAGATCAATTCAATTTATAAAGAACATCAATATGCACATATTTAAGAAAAGCAGTACTCTTAATTCCTTGCAAATTGTGACATAAACTGCTATAGAAAAAAGAAATAATTCTTTCAATATGGACAGATGAATCACCATCTTCATACTTAACTTTAATCATTCCTTAAAAAAAAGGAAGAAATTAATAGAATTAAAAAAAAAAATCAACCGAACAAATCAAATCCATTAAGATCAAAATTAAGCTGTTCATTTTGAAATATTCTCTAGCTTTATCTCAAAACTGACCTGTTCATGTGTGTTAATGTCTGATCAAATGAATGCTCTCCAATTCTTTTATTGCCAGAAAGATCTCTACCTCCACTTCCAGTATAAGTGAACTCATCGCCTCGATCCTGTGGAAGAAGATTATCCTTATTTTTAACTCTCTAAGTCAAAACAACTGATTTGAAAAAAACACTGTTTCTTTGATTATATATATTCTGGCAGAAAAAGAAATAGTCCAAGACACTGCAAGATGTTTTCAGTTTCACCATCACTGTCACATATGGTAGTTGTGTCAGCACAAAGCTACTGGTCTACATGTAACATATTCACCATAAAATTCTTATAAAAATATGCCTGCCTTAAAAAATTGAGCTTTTATAACTTCTTAAACATCACTTTTATACACAAAATATTTCTGGGGGAAAGAAAACATTCTAGTTGGTGAATACATGCTCTGAAGTTCTGAATACAAGAATATAATGTTTGTTAAATATATAATACCTAACTTGGAGAGTTTGCTTCAGCTTGTGCAAGAGGTAGATGACTAATAAGGAACAGTTGTTTATGCTTAAACACAGGATGGGTTCTTTATGTTAGTAATATTTTCAGGTATTTTGAACCACTAAGAGCTTACACATACATTCATTCATCACTTACTTACATTCAAATTTGATAAGCTGACATAACTTTGTGCTGTATTTCCCAAAACTGATTTTTTGAAAACGTTAGAAAGTTTGATGAAACTTTTTACTAGGAACTTTCAGAATAATGAAAATATGCATCCACCTTAGTAAAGCTAGTAGTACTACTTTCTTTTGGTAACATATCACAGACATTCACAGTATTTCTGGCAAATTCAGATATGGCTAAAAAGATATATAATTATATTTCATATGATAAACCTTCAGAGATGCACAAAGCATGAAACAACAGCATAAGATGAATACCTAATAGGAAAGTAATGTCTATTTTTTTAATAGAAAAATCTAGCCAAAACGCATTGTAAGCATAAGCAAAATTCAGTCAATTTCTTAGCACTATTAAATATTTGATATTATTAAGGAAATAATCTGAATCCACTACAAGACTGTAGTAGTAGCTGTTTTACGAGTGACAACATCAGAATAAGAGACAGAGAGAGACATACTGGCTGTACAATGCCACAAGGTAATTATAGATTTTATATTTATTTTATTCCGTGTAAGGAAAACAGAAATTGCACTACAGAATTGAAGTATTTCTCTATCAAAATTTCTTTAGATATAACAAGGAAATACTATGAAGTTGAAAAAGCACTGAAAATCTAACAATGCCGTTGTATAACAATTCTGGTATATCCGTTCCTATAACACTCTATTACTGTTCAGTGACTCTCCAAAGGCAGAAATAGATAATGTTATAAGAAAACAACATATGAAACAATTTCAAAAAGATGAAAGACCAAAAGGACTAAAACTGTTTACCAACAAAGGACTTAAAATAAATCGTACAAAATGCTAAGATGTAACGGAATTGAGTCCTATTTTTTTTTCTTTTAACCGATTGGTAATTAAAGTCACAGCAAATGCTGAGCACATAAAGAAGACAGGAATAATAACAATGTAAATACAGGTTGAAAGGGTTATATCTGATGAATCAGGCCTCTACATAAAAAAACAGATATATATATATATACGCAGAATAGAATTTTAAAACTGAGTAGGAAGCAAATGCAAAATTAAAAATAAACAGAAAGATTTCCTCAAGAAAGTAATGAATCCAAGAAAATTTTGGATTTTGTAACAAACATGAAACTGAATAAGTGTTCAGGATCCAGCAGAGTGGCAAAAAGAGCTCTTTTTTTTTTTAACGTATAAACAAAAGTAAGGTGAAACTAGTAAGTGGTTTTACCTCTTTTTGTAACACTGCTGAGACAAATATTGGAATACTATATAAAAGAATGTAAAAAATCTGGAGAGAAAAAGAAAGTAAATTTTAGCAAGATCAGAAAAACAGTTTACACAAAAGGAAAGGCTTGACGCAAAGCATTTTGATAAACGCTTAGACTATGCAAAGAACGGATACAAGAATCTTCACAGGAAGACAATTCTTCAACAGATTTTTTGTTATAACAGACAAGCAAACATTAAGGACAAGTAACTAAAGCCAATATTTGGAACTACTGGAATATACTTCAGTGAAAAACAGACTAAATATAATTTCTAAACTCTTCAAAGCAAGACTCATTGGTTCTCTTTAGCCAAAGACAGACACAAGATTATTGTGTCTAATAAGCTGGATAGAAGGCCTTGAATACATACTCACTTCTTGCAGAGAATTTCATTAAGTTTGCATCTCTAGCTATCAAATTCTTCTACACATAAAGAGGCAAAAAAAAAAATTATATGGACTATGGGCAAACCAGAAATCCAGAGAAAAGAAATTATGGGAGAAACAAAAACCTGCTTCAAACATAATTGTTAAAGGTAAAGCAATTAGATAGTATCTGCTAACACCTTCCAATGTAACAGCACCCTTTATCTCTTTTGCACTCAGCTTTTCAGAAAAACTCCACAGGCTGTTACACCCACTTAGATCTAACATCAAATTAATTAAAAAAAAAAAAAAAAAAGTGTGGTGAACACACAGTTCTTGGAACAGGAGGAAACATCATGGAGAACCTGCTGCACACATAGCTAATTTTGATGAAGAGAAATAGGGAGGACACTTGAACCTCTGATATGATAGTAACTCCTAGAAGAATGAGAGGAAAAAAATGGAGATTCCATAACGGGTTGTTATACCCGTAGTATAACCTGTAGTACCCATTATATAGAGAGATAAAATCTAGAAAATCAAGAAACAAGCTTGATCAGAAGATCAGAATCCTTACAGTGAAATAAATACAAGTACAAATTACCTATGACACATAAAAGCCAAAGGTGGATGTAGGACAGTAGGGAATGAACTGGACATCTACAAGACCTAATCCCACAATGGTTTGTGAAAAAGATTGGAGTATGTCAGAAATATTCACCCAGCTAATTATGGGTATCTGCTGATGGGTAAAGACTCATGAAAACAACTCCTCAGTAGCTGTGACTTGTGAGTCCACCTGCAGACAGTGCTGCACCTTTCTACAATCCCTTACAATGTTCAGTTTGACAGCCTGTGCGTGTGTCAGGTTAAGGCTGAACTCTCCTTTTTATCTCAGAGGATCACAGAACAGAGCTTAAGATGCTGTAAATTCTGATCTAATAGGTAAAGAAAATATTTGGCAAAGGGAATTACTGATGTCTGAATGTCCTTCTTTATGAAATATGAAAACTAAAATGCTATTAGAACACTTCTCTTTTTGTTCTCATCCTTTTCTTCCTAACTTTTTCCTACCTTAAAATAGGAAATTCAGGCATTTCCATTTTCTCTGTTTTCCACAGCTTAATTCAACTTTCTGCAGCTAAGCATTCTGACAGCATCTAGCAAGACCCTTTGTTATTCTGTCTTCTCTTCACGTCCTCTGTACTTCTGTATCTTGCATTGTCTCTAGAAAGTTGCTTAACTGCCCTGTTTGTAAATTTTGTCCATGTTCTAGCACTAATTGATAAGATATTGAGGCATTCCAATGGAAGATTAACTCAAAACTCTATTACCTTATCTAATGTTGTCTCTAGAGGTTACTTCTTAACTGCCCTGTTTGTAAATTTGGCCATGTTCTACCACTAATTGCTAAGATATCGAGGCATTCCAGTGGAAGATGAAACCAAAACTCTGTTACTAGTCAGCCTCAAACACACAAGACAAGCAGACAGTGCCAGACAGCCACAAAGTCACTTTTCCATGCATCACTTTTTCAAACTTGCTGACAGCTAAATTGAGCAAATACATAACATAGATTGCAAAACTAAGATTTTAAATCTTCACCACAGCACAGACTGTTTGTACACAAGAGTTGACAGAGGCATTAGCCACCGCAAGTTATTGGAATTTCAGCTATCGCAATGTGGCTCCATTTTTTTTCCTCTTTCCATGCAACACCTTTTAATTTTTATACTCAGGTTTCAAACTTAAGTCCAGAAAATACACACAAAATTCCAGCTCTCAATTAAGTAAAATATTCTGTTAGGGACACAGAGATGAACAGCTCCTCTATCCAAACAAAAATTAGTTTTATCATCTTTTTAAATAAAATAAAACCCACAAAATTTAGATGCATCAGTTTCACATAAGCAAGAGGTAGTGAATAAAGGGTAAGGTATGACAAAGCAAAAAGCACCAAAGCTGTTTAAAAACAGTTATTAAGACATTTTAAAATATCAGAATGTTTTGTTTGAAAGGATCTTTCTTTCCTTCACAGCTAAAGGCCATTTGGTGTGAAGCCAAACCATTTCCTTGTTCTTCTCCATAGACATCCAACATAATTATATGAGTGTAAATGTTCACAGTATTGTTCTATCTGTCCAATTTTGAGATTTGTCAGTTTCATGGCTTAGAACTGCTTTAAAGGTACCAATAAAAAGGAAGTGTTAAATTATATATTTCATTATAAATCAATAAAAGCAGTTTGTTCAAAGCTTGACATATCTCATCTGGGGTTTCTGAATTTTCATCCCATCCACCCTTTCAGGACCATGGCATATTCCACAATGATGAAAACTTTTTCATTTTTTCACTGACAGCCCATCTAGATTTCCTCAGTTAAAGGAATTTTTAGACTGCTTCAGAGTAGGAAATAGCAAGAAATGGCTAACTGGTGAGGAAGTTCTGTTAACAATTTGAAAAATGACTCCCAAGTCAAAGTACTAAAGAACTATGGTATGTTATCCACTTTCGGAAGTTTTTCTTATTCCTCTCCGAGTTAAGTGCCAAAATGGTGAATCTCCAGACACTTAAAATAAACATTAACATGGTTAATCCTAATGCAGGATATCCTATCAGGGTTCACTATGTTTCTGCTCCTAGAAGTCGAAAATCAGAATGTGGGTACTACTTTGGAAGTCAAATCAGATACATCCAAGATATAATATGCAGAAAGCTATTTTCAGTTCAAAGACTTTTTTTTATTATTATCTTTTTCTGTAATGGAAGAATGCATAGAACATGCAACAAATGCATCAAGATGCAAAAGTAACAAGATGCAACATTCTCCAGTGATGGATAACTCTGCTGAAGTTCACTGATACATCCTCTGTTTTGAGGACAAGGAGCCCCACACTCTGTATGAAGAATTTCATTAGCCTAATATAATAACATTTAAAGCAAGACAAGGAAAACCTTGCCTATCTCAAAAGGCGTGAGGCCGTATTATTAGTGTTCATGTGAAAAATATACAAAATCCATAAAGAGAGCCCTGATTTGTCCCAGTGTTGGCTCAATGGAGAAAGAAAAGTATTAAACAAATATGCTGGGTCTTCAAAAGTTTATGAATGTAACAGAATGCTCATATTCCATGTTCTACTATCTTAATAGCTTGACTAACGTTTCCCTGAAAATATAGGTAATTCCTGAAAGAGTCTGAGTATGTTAAGCATGCACAAAAAGAAGTATAGTCCTTGATATAAGGTACTCACAAATCCCAGAATGTTTCCTAGAAATCATGTAGTATAAATAAATCATGGATATGAATAGCATGGACAAAGGTACCAAACCGACTTTGAAAGAAGTGGACAAGTTAGACTACTATGACAAATGTAACACACTCAGGAAAAAATGGTTCTGTGTGATGAAACAAAGCTTTCCAGGATGTCAAAATAATCCCAAAAAATGCAGATAAAGAGAAAATGAAGCTTTGAGAGCGGGAGACAGGATTTCCGAAGATGATGTAAGAAAGATAATTTTTTATATTAGTTGTTTCTACAGATTGATGGTATGGAATAACAGAATAGGTGGAATCAGCTCCTGGAAAATAGGAATCGTCCTGTGAATCTGAAACACCAGCAGAATGATCACCAGTATGATCCAATAAGCAAAAGCACTTAAAGAAGAAACAAACTTTGTTCAGACTGAACTGACCACACCAAACAATTTACCAGTTTAATGACACTAGTTCAAACCAGCAAGGATCATGGATCCCAAAATTCCTAAAACATCATTTTTACTCTTGCCTCATAAAAACAAGCTAGAAAGGTAATTTTTAACGCAAAAGTGAAATTTCTTCAGCTATTTGATTTGATGAACAGATGCATCAAAATACTTCAATTTGGAATATTGTACTGCACAATCATTTTTACTGACTAATATTCACTGCTCTGGATCCTTATAAATGTTTGCCAATACTGACATACTTCTCAGATTTCAGATTCATGAAAAAATCCTCACAATTTCTTCAGCTAGTGTTCCCATTATGGTTATTATCAAGAACAAGGTCGGGAGCTTTGCAGTATTAACATATTCAAGACTCTAAAACTAGTCATTACAGATATTGTACTTTAAGTCAGATAGCCAACATAAATTGACCTTTTTTTTACTAAAATCCTAGGTTAAAAATATAAATCACTTCCAAAGGGACAGTATAAAAATGACAAGAATTGGAAGCTGAACAGTGAACTTTATTTCTGCAGGATGTTTTTCCACTTACTTTTACCACCACGCTAGTGGTTGCTAGTGTAAAGCCACAGTAAGACCTCTATGATGCAGCATGTTAGCAGTGTGCAAAAACAGTTTGAGAAGGAATGCAACATACAGTGAAACAGTCTTCTTCCAGGCTTCTTCTGTATTTCTCAGTCTTACTAAAACTTACACACAGTTGATTATCATACTATTAAAATTCAAACAAGAATCATCTCTCAGATCTTGTTCTTATACAAGAAATGACCAGATGTGAACAGAAGATTTTTTCATGTTTTATTTAAAAGCTTCATTGGAGAAAAGAGATACTGTGTTTAGGACACTTAAAAGTACAGAATATGATTTTTCTTTGGGTGTTCTTTGAAGATTTTAGTTTCTAACTCCTTCAAAAAAAAAGGGGAAAATGGAAGTAAACGGGTGGAAAAAAAAAAGATATCTAAAAAGGCGAGTGAAGAAAAATGAGTATCAAAATAACGCCTGGGGAAAAAAAAGCCTTTTCTAAGTCCTTAGTTTACAGCACTGCAAAAAAACTGACATTCATACAGCTTTTTATGGTAGCACCTCCAGTATTTCTTCCCAGCTCTGCTGCTTCAAAATTGTTGAAGTCATTAAGGCTGTGACATTACTTAGGTCTCCACAAAAACACGTGATCACTACATCACTTAGCTGGACTGGAAAAGACAAGGACCCAATTAGTTTATTAAATATTATGGAGTGAATAGTTCAACAGCAAAAACTAGGCTAACATTAATATCACCACTGGTTAAAAAAAAAAAGGAATCTGCAGCGTCCCCAGCTAGTAGCTGCAACTACTGAGCAACAGTGTTCTGAGGATTCACTGGCTAAAGCCCTAGAGCTTGGGTTGGGGTGACTCCAAGGGTGTAGTACTGAACCAACATCAAGTCCCTCATCACGGGACTTGTCCAACAAGAGACACCGGCGCCTTCAGAGGCAACACCCTGCAGCAGCAGCAGCTGGTGAGCACTGCCGGCAAAGAATACACAACATCCTGATGCTATTTCATTTCCTTCTCCAATGCCTTGTTCTTTGTGATTAGCAGCTATCCATGTTTTCAAAAAAACAGGATGCTTACTGCTTTATCCTTCACCTGAGGCCTGATTCAAATTCACACCTGATGGAATAGAAGTGCAGCAAGGGACATACCTTATGTAAGCATCACTTGATTACAGAAAACAGTAATCTAATCATACATAAAACTTGTTCACCATGCGAAGAAAGTCTAACAAAAAAAAAAATGTTTTGTTTATCAGTGTAATTGCTTTGGCTCCTGTATTTAGATCGTGACATCAAAGCAGAAATTTTTCCAACATCTTCCTTTGGGGATGATAATACAAAAATATTAGGACTGTTATGAAAAGTTCTGCAAGCTCAAATCATTAGGAGTCAAGAACTTTCAGACTGCATGGGATCAGGTAACACGCATATTTTATCCTAACTTCACTAAAATAAAGACATCATATTCTACTGCCTGTATTTGTTTAGAATACAAAAATGCATTTATCTGCTTTGAAGCAATAAAACAATGACCAAAGTAGAATATAAAATATATAACTTGCATATAATTATGGTATCAGGTAAAAATAATCATCATATAATAATGATAAATGCAGATAATGAGAATATACTAAAATTAAACTCCCCTGAACAATGTAAAATTCATCTGTAATTGAGATATCTTGCTTGAGTATAAGAATGATAACATCCTTCAAGAGAAAATAGCTTAAATATTTTCCTCCAAAATACTAAAAACTACTGTGTTTGAAATAAGGAGCATATTTTGTATAGTCCTATTTGAATAAGCATTAATTTTAGTATCATCAAACTTCTCTATAAAATTTAATGTTTTAGAAGAGCAAAACAAAATTATGGTTTGGATAAATGACATACCACTTCATCTTCAAATCCTCCAGCTAATACAAGTGAATAAGCTCCATCATTACTGCGTCCATGGATTCCACCTACATGTGGTCTGTGAACACCCGCTTCGCTCACCTGCGAACAGAAAGAAAAACAGCTTCCATTTTTTTTCCCAAACAATTGGCTATCTTCAATCACTTCTAAACATCAATCTTCTGCTTATACTTTCTTCTTTGGGGAGAAAAAAAAAAAAAAGTATAATCTTTTCACCACTTCTTTCAAATTCCCAAGTTATATTGAAGAAAAAAATCTAAGGATTAAATTGAGTATTTTCTAGGTAGGTAATGCTTAATACGGTGTTATCAGAACTAAGGTTCCCAGCAGCAAAAACCTTAGTATCCTTCCTTAAGGCATTCCTTCGTACCCAGACATTCCCTGTTTTCCTGATTCTGCTTCTCCTGTACCTTTTCTCCCAGCCCACACCTTCCACACCTTTACGCAACCTCAGTAAAGGTTTACATTCCTTTGCTATAGTCTTCTACTCTCATAATAATGCAGCGCATAAAATTAAATGTCCAGCTAGCTAAAAATGCTACTTCTGGCAACATTCAAAAGCAAACAGCTGTGCACAACATTAAAACTATGTGAGAATAGGGCAATATGCCCTTGAGTATCTTCTCAGCTTCCTGCTGCCTGTAGTCAGGACTTCTTAAACTCCTATAAACTTTGAATTCATTGTATCCAAGAGCAGAGCTCACAATTTAACTACATGTCATATGAACATGAACTACTGTTCATTCTGAATATGGCACCTGATGATTTTATTTGATGATTCCTCTTTTCGCATCACAAAACCCAATTGTTTCCTAATTTCTTCTCAGATTTCATTTGCTGTTTATATCACTACTGAACACAGAGAGGGCATATTTTCAGTGACATCAGGCAATATGAGGGTAAGGAAATAAGGTTTGACACCTCAAAATCATATCAAATCAATATTTGCACAAAAAGATGCTGTCCTCCCATCCTCCTTGCTTTTTTCTTTCCTGCCCCTTTGTATACTGGCACTGTAAGTAAACAGTAAGCAAAGTGGATTGGGAAAAATTACCTCCTTCCTCTCCTGAAAGGAATTACTTTTCTGTAAGACTCGTTGCCCAATCTAGTTTACTGTGGAGTTTAAGAACACGGGACAATGCAAGACAGAAAATGGGACAGTGCAAGAAGCAGAAATAACTCAATAAACATCAGTAGCAGCAGTAATATTAGCATGTGCTGGTTTAAGCCATTCATCAGCCTAAAATAAGATTCAGACATCACTTATATATGATGAAAAAAGAACAGGTGGTACACAGATACAGTATAATGGTTTTAAAATCTACAGACTACATCTCCCAAGGTGGTTATCAGTTCACATGAAGGAGACTCATAAAATATTTGATTCTGTCACAAATTATCTCCCTTTGGATTCTAACATGTGAGATCTGTTTATCCTAGTCACAACAGACTCTCCCTTAAGATATACTTCAGAATTCAAAAGCCCTACTTATTAAGTGGTATTGTAAAATCAGTGTACTTCAACTTTGCCTTGAATTAGCACATGCATTTCTTTATTTCAATTACAATGCATTACTTTATTTACTTCTGGTGAAAAGGACAATTATCCTTAATCATTTTTGTGACCAATCAATACCCACTATTCTTTTTTTCTAGTTCTAGTTCTATTTTTCTTGTTCTAGTTTTCTAGTTTTTCTTTTTCCAATTAATGCTAAAACATACCTGAACTCTGAATTTCCAGGTTGTTCCAACAGGAACACCAGGTATAGGACCATAGTGATTAGAAGGAACAATAGTGCATTCTTTAGTGCGACCAACACACGCCATGCCCTAAAAAACATACCAGATAATTTGTAAAAGCTGATGCAGATACCAAGAAAACCAACCATTATAACAAACACATACTTCAAAAATATATTAGCAGAAAATTTATCAACAGCAGTTTTAAGTAACATTTGTTTAATTTTCATTTATTTATTTACCTCTAGTCACCTTAATAATTTTTCATGCTTTAACTTTCAGTAGACAGTGGGCAAGATTCAACATTGCTTTATAGTCTGTGCAATCCAGTACTGAATTTTGTATAGTACATAGATAAATACAATTATAAATGTAATGCATACAAAAATGGTGAGCTATTTTTAAAATGCACTCTACCTTGCCCCAGTCTCTCTGGCTTTCAGTACTGGCAGATGGCATCTTTGCTTTCTTTTTACTCTGTTTGAGCTTTTCTCCAGCCTTTACAACTTCATTAGAATCATTTTTGCAGGAAGGACAATACCTAAAAAAAGGTTTTAGTAAATTCTCAATTACTTCATAATAATGGCAATACATTTCTTGTAGCCAAAGTACTGTCTCTTTGTTCACCCTGACTATTTTCAAGCTAGCAAATATATACCACTTAAGCAACTGAGGCCTCAGATTGGAAAGATAAACCCAACAAGAACAAATACAAAAACAGGGCATTTCGATGTTCTGTTTGAAGGTAGAGTGTCAGAGGTAAAACATTTCACTACCCTTTCTCACATACTATGTGAGAGGTCCCCATATTTTCTGTACTCACTTTTCATACGGTCCTTTCATTCAGATGATGTAAGGGAGATGAAAACTGAGACTAGTGTGCTGCTAAGCAACGCTCTTGTTTCTATATCCTGCCCACTCTACCCCTGATTTTCTTCTACTGCACCAAGTATTCCTCCAGAGTCCTTTGGACTGTGCAGTACTGGGAGGGCTCATTCCAGCTAATACTAAGATACCATCATAGGAGAGTGGGAGAGAGCAGTACACAAGAGACTACAGCACAGGGAGAACAGGAGCACACTCATCCTTTTATTTTTTCTAACAGCATTTTTATCCAGCTCCAAGAAAGGCAACGCAAAGGCAATTACTCTTTTCTGGATTCTGTGGGATGGGCTTGGCCAATAAGCCACTAGTGGAAGTTTTTCCTACAATAGCACTCACGATGTGTTTATGTAACTACCAGTACTACTGCTACTAGCACTACTGTTTTGGATAAATCAATTCACTGTTGTATTTGGATATGAGTAAAAGAATCAAAGGACAATAAGCCACTGTGAAACAGATTTCACAATGACTGCTTGTGTATGAATTTAAAAAGTAATCTAGAAGTGTTCTAAAACTTGACAGAAAACAGACAATCATTTTTGGATCATGCCTGTTCAATTGAAAGGTAAAATATCTGCCATTTTGAAGCTGACATTCCAGTTACGTTCTCTCCTGTTGATACATCATCAACATTAATAGAGATAGAAGGAATCTGTTCAAAGTCACGTCACCTCTGCTTCTTCAACGCAATTATACATATGTAACTGAACAACAACTTTGGGCTTTCCGTTAAATTTAATTAATAGTTCTGCTTTGATGGCTTGAGTCTGTAAGGTAAAATGCAAACACATCTTTCTTATATGAAATAGACATTCATATGGCTTTCCCAACTTTGAAGTTGCCTCTGTCAGTTTCCCTAACAGTCATAATGAATGAAGTACAGAACTTCCTGCAGAGGTTTAGAATATAATAAACCTGTTATATACAAGAGAGGTAGAGAGAGGTTTATAGAAGCAAGTAAAGGCAGAAGATTTGTAGAAATAATGAAAAATAAGTTACCGATAGTTGGATTCTTTGAGGGGTGCAGACCTATATACAGTAACCCTTGCAGGTATATGTGTACCACTGTCACTCAGAAACCCATTACTATTTCACCTAGCAAAGACAGGTTTTATTGTACCACATACATGATAATAAAAGGATGATAAAAGGTGTACGTCCATCAATTTCTTTCAGTGTCTGGAGGTCTCCAATGAAGAAAGAGAGGAAAATAAAGACAGCAAGAGAAATCCCACAGTGCCTGTGGGCCATACAAATCCAAGCAGTCCTGTTACTGTGCAGCAATCAAGTTTTCTCCAAATGACAGTCCACAGGTACATTCATACAGTAGGATGCTCTAAATAATAATCTCCCTTACTCATTAGCATATTCAGAGATAATCCTGTGGTAAAAAGATTGGTGTGTTCAGGTGAATAGGTTTTTCTGCTTCTCTAAATATATGGTTTCTTCATTTCTCCATAAATGACATGGCATGGATGAAATTTAAGTGACCACTCATCTCAGTAGGTATTTCTAATACTGAAAGGGATATTGTGTCCTGCTGTCCACGTGCAATTCTATCTGTGGGGGTTATAACAAATTTTAATCTCTCTTTACCCATAAGGTAGTCTCTGTATGCAGACCAGGTATCAGATGTCATGTTGTAAGACAACAGCTGCCTCAGGGAATGAAAGCGAATGTGCTCATCCTATTGCTGAGGAAACTAGCAATCTATCATGAAGCAATCTCTGCCAAAGAGTCACTGACTCAATCCATCTTCTAGCGAGAGTCCTGAAAACCTACTCAGAGAAGCTGCTGAGTTAAAAATTCAAGAGCAGAGGATGAGGAACTGAGAAGCTTGTGTAGGTGTCTTTTCTGAGGAAAGGTCTGATATTTAGAAGATATTTAGACGATAGCTCTTCAAAACACTGGATGAAGAAGGCCTACAATTTTCCCTGAGCATCTTATGAAACCTAACAATTCTTCCTTTTTTACAAGGTGAGTGCCCATTCCAAGACTTTTGGTTAAGCAAAAATAAGAAGTGTGGCTCCAGATCCAAATTTCCAAGTCTGCCTCAGACATGTGCCAGAAACTTAGGGGCAACATCAGTACTGAAGGTTTCAAAATGCTTTCTCCAGTGAATGATGGCAGCAAGAGGTCATCTTTCGAAGCAGAAGAGATGCAATTTGTTTAAGCTGCTTTGTGCTTGTGTGAGTGTGCCAGAACCAGCCTAGTGGGAGATGGCACAACAGATATGAGATATGGAGCTTGGTCCCGGATAGAATTTTTTCAAAATCACATGTTGTCCAGCATTTTGGCTAAGACATATAACTTCAGCAAAACCTAGCTGCAGGTACAATTATACAAGTAGTATTAACTTAACTTCACAGCAAATTGATTTGAGTAACATATAAGGAGAGTACTGCTGTTGATTAAAAAATAAGTAATTAATGGATGGTTATGAAACAGGTTTATATAATATTATCTGAGGGTAGTTTTGCACATATGGAAATTATTACAGAACTCTAAATGGATTTTATTCATGTTAATAAAGATGTTTATCCCATTAAGACAATGAAGCTAATTTTATAAAAAAGAAATGAGAAATAATGGAAGATACTGAAAATTGACTAATACTATAAGCCATTGCAGATGGTATCACATTTGTCTGAAGAAGAGCTGTAAATTGTTAAGTCAAAACAATGAACATGACATAATGCAAACTCACAAGAAGGCAAATTTCACTTTGAAATTTCCTTCTTCATGGCTGGAGAAATTATTTATCTTAATTTTTTTTTAAATTAGCTTTGTACAGGATAGTAAATACTGTTCAACATATAGGCTGACTCCAGCTCCCCAAAACTATTTATCAACATATCCCAAAATGCAGACCTGGCTCCTTAAGAGTCTTCCAAGTTTTACACTAAAAAATGAAAATTTTTCCCTTCTAAGACAAACAATATCCTAAAAGATGTTAAGCACCAGACTATGCCATGACCTTTTGCTAGTATGCAAGAAAAAAGGAGAGCATAGACCTGAACTCTTCTGTTGTGATGTTGCACTGCTCAGTATAATTGCAGTACTTTGCACAGGGCTGGCATTTAATAAATATCCTAAAATTAACTATCAGAAGACAATTCCATAACTGTACATTTCTCACCTACTGACTTCATCCACAGGTCCAGCTATCTACTCACATGAATATATCCTGAAGGTATTAGTTACACAGCAGACAAAATCAAGGTAAATAGCTTCAGAAGCTTTTTTCAAGACATTTAAATTATATCAATTCAATTTCCAATACTTGTAGACTTTCATAATCTTTTAACTGTGAATATAAAGTGAAGTACTAAATAAGTACTTAATGAAAAGACATTGTTGATCAGCTCAATTTTTATCTGGGACTCTACAGAACATAAGCCTTCTGTATGTCTGAAAACAATCCTGGGGATGTATGTAATAGTTACAGTTACACTACTGGAATAGTCTAGGGAGATTTCAGTGATAATTTCTACCTTTTGAAAAAATAAGTGTTCTTCAAACATTCTCTGTAGGTCTCTGAGATGGAAGTAGGATAACTCAAAATAGTATCTCATAAGAAGCTCCTGAAAAAGGATAGGTGTCAGTGAGACTGCAACAGCAATATCTGACCTATAAAACCAGGCCAGGATAATCCTAGCAATAAACAATGAACACTGGAGAGATTTCATTATTCCTGATAACAAACCTGTTTTATGTTTGAGGATACAGAAGAAACTAGGCAGAATGAAGCTATTCATGGAGGTAGAATGGGTTTTGTGTAAGGTAGGCACTGTTTTGGAGCACACATATTCATTTTATTAGAATTTAAACAGACTTTATGTCTGTGGAAGTACTGGTTTAGAGGGCTTTTTTGACGGGGGCAGGGGGTGGGTAAAATGCAACTGAAGAGGAATGAATAGATGTGTACTTTCAGAGGACAGATCTTAAATAATACTTGGTCTCACTGATTGACACAAGTCAAAGAAGAATTTCTCATCTGCTATATCAAAAGATCAAGTGCATTCAAGTAAGAATATTGTTTAAGGACTAAAATCGACAATAAAAACCTTCACTGTTGGGAAGGTTTCCAACACATGGCTTCAACTCAGTCATGTTAACAATTAGTAAGAAGCAAGAAGATGTCATGCACAGAAGACCAACCTGACCAGAGAGCAGATAACCTGTGGATAACTATGATTCATGTGTTGTCTAATAAACACTGCTGAATAATCACTGTAATCATTTCGTATACACAATAAATGGAAACCACATAGATAACATTCAAATAAATTTTGTATTTAGTCCCAGTGAACCATATATATTTCCAGATGTACTGAAATAAATATATGGATAGCCTTTCATGTCAGCAGTTCCTCCAAGGATAGGAAATACAATTCTTCTCAGTTCAGGAATTCCCTAAGAAAATTACCAATTGGCAACATAAGTACCCTTAAAGCTAAGTGTATATGAGAATGACCTATGAATCTTGATGGCCTTTACTGCTAAATTACACATTGGCATAAATTGAGAAGGAGTTTAAAAAAACAACAATTCCCAGTAAACTGGCAGAGCATTAGGCACTATCTAAGAAACAAATGTATTTTTTATGTGGCAGCCACTATGGTGTAATACACTTAATAGAATAATAGAGTCATATATTCCCAGAGAATGATAAAACATTCAAAGCACTTAAACTAAAGAATATTCTTTATTTGAAGTGTACAGTTCCACAAAATTAACCATGAAGTCCAAAGAGATTCCATTAAATATATCCATAGGCATCTTAAACATCTACTGATGCTATGCTATCAAAATTCACTTCTAATTACTCACTTATAAGGATTAGTATCTGATATACCTTACAGGCAAGCTATATATACAAATAGTGTAAGATGCAGACAGCTAATAAAGGTGAAAGATGGCACAGACCCAAAGCCTAACATAATGGACACCATGCAGATTCAGTTCAAAATAAAGTTATCTTAATATAAGTGTCTGTTAGCTTGATTTTGCTGTTCACAGGGACGAGTGCACTAGAAATGGAGAGCAGTAAAATGGCAGTTCTCTCAGCAGAGGAAATGAATTGGGCAGAGGCGACCACAAAATAAGAGAAGGACACGGGGGCAGAGGCTGAAGGGGAAGAGAAAGGAAAGAAGATGAAAAGCCAATTGTTCAAGCAATGAAGCTTGAGCAAAATTAAAAGGCTGAGGAACAATCACTGCAAGTAAATATAAATCACATCAGACTGTCACAGAACATCATAAAATGAATCTACTATTTTTTGAAACTCTGTATAATAAAACTCATATATCATGATTCTTACTATGAATGATTTATGAATGGTTTCCAAAAGTTACCTTAACAGAAAATGTAAATGTTTACATAAATTGGAAGGGTGAAAAACAGAATCACAAAAATTCTTCAGTAGTGTCTCTCTCTAGTTGCAAATAACAAAGGAGGTACCTTGTGTAGAATGATAATATAGATAAGTAAATCATCCTTGTATATTTACCAGTCCTCATCTTCTGGTATCTTGCTTAAGGGAGGGTTCAGGCAGTATATATGATAAGCCATATTACATTCATCACACAGGAGCTGCATGTGAGCATCCTGTTTTCCACCACACAAATAACAAGAGCAAAAACGGCACTCCTTATCTGGATCAGCCCTACAGTGCTTGCATTCAGGGCCACTCTTTCCTGTCAGTAACAAAGAAAAAAAGTCAAAAGTCATATTTTAGAAAAGTGCATTACTGTATCAACATGAAACACTTCTTTCTAGTTATGAATTCTGCTTGTTTTGAAAAAATTTCTTAAGATTTTTTTTTTCCCATACAATGAATTAATTTGGCTACCTAGACTAATAGGTTTTCTTCTTTTTTCTTTTTTTTTTTTTTTTCCCCACAGAAATGAAAATAACCAACCAGCAGATTCTCTGATTCTCCCCATCTCCTGCATCTCATCTGCACGTTCTCCTTAGAGATCGAGCCTTGCACATTCCTTAATTGGAGTCTTCTTAAATACAGTTCAGAAGAAATGCTAACTAGGAAAAAAATAACAGTACAGTGAAGATCTAACTATGATTCAAACAACTCTCTTCCCCTGCAAATTAAATTTGAAGTGGATAGAAAAATTAATAGCCTACGACCATAGACAATCCCAGATCACCAGTTGTTTCCCGCTGTCTTTTGTAGATACAAACAAATGCTGACTTTCTGCTTCTGCACATTTGAGCCAAGGAAGCTCCCTCCACCCCCCAAAGAAAACCCATTGGGAGACATTGGCACTGGCTCCTAAACTAAGAAAAAAAATGCTTGACAGATGACGAAGAACATTACATAGGCCAAACTAGGAGATACTGAAGAGGTGAGTGAAGGAAAAACACTTCCATACAACAGTGACCACTTACAGAGAAAACTGGAAGCACCTGGATGTTCAAAGGAATGACAGAAGACTGAAGAAGAGAAACTGATCACAGATCAAAGAACTCAAACACTAACAGAAAACTTTCATCCAAGTGTACTGTGCGAAAACCATCTAGAAAGGTCACAGAAGTGAATCTGAGTCAGAACTAGACAATATGTTAATTATCATACTATCCAAACTGCTCTGGAAATACTGTTCTGTCTGAAAGAAGGAACTGACTTTGAATCAGAAGACAAGCAGAAGCAAAAAACCTATTTGAGAGTTCGAGTTGGTAGGAAACTGAAGAATCAAGACACTTAAGGTAACAGTGAAGAAATCAGTAGCAGAGTTGCTCTTAAAGTTTGAGATATGGTTAAAAAAAAAGTAATTAATTACTTCAGTCTTCATAGGAAGTTTACAGTTTGATTTCTTGGCTTTCTGGGCAAAACTACAGTATTTAATAATCTTACTGCCTTGGATGGACATACGTTTTTCTGACAATCTTTGATCAGACAGTAAGAGTCAGAGTAGAGATTTCTTCTACAAGTTTGTTCTTGAACAAAAAAAAAAAAAAAAAAAAAAGGAGGTGGCTTCCTCAAGATTCCAGAAGAGTTCTGGATACTTCCGTACTTCCGTATCTTTCCTAAGTATGTGAAGAAGGAAAGTAATAACAGATAGGAAAAAATCTCTGTCTCTTTCTGCCAAGAAAAAACAAGTGTATTCTCCCAACTGAAAAGCCTTTACAGAGGATTTGATCCACATAGAGTAAAATTGTTTGAGAGTATCACAATCCTGAAAATCTTGTAAGAAAGAAGAACTACACAGCGAAGGTCTGTGCTTTATCTACAATCCTTCTGGATGGTCTTGAACAACACTCTATTTTCACAAGATGTAGAGATGCTAGAACACTAAAGTTTGTGAAATTTTTTGAAGATAAAAAAGGCCATCAGTACTGGTTGTTTAATGAAGCCTCACTGGCAAAAAAGACAGACACTTAAGAAAAGGAAAATCTCCCAGCGTATTGTGTCTAACGAAGACTAGCCTAGATTCTTCTGCATGTTATGAGAAAGGAAGTCACCTCTTAGTCTAATCAGACTAAAGCTGGTCTCCTTTTCGAAAAAATGTTATAAATTATGACCCTTGTTAGAGAAACTCAGTAGTCTACCTCACTGGAAAACCTGCAAGCAAAAACATATTTTTTGTATATATCATACCTATGCAGGTTGTCTACACCTATGTGATTTATTGTTTTCTGTTACAAAACTAGATTCTCAGGTCAAAGATTAGTAATACTGCATTTCCAGATTTTACTCTATGTACAAACAAAATATAAACCGTTCAGGTTCATAAACTAACTTAATTTTTTCCAATTTCATCTTTGAACTGCTTTAGTTAAATGGACTGATTAGATCTGCACCATTTGTCAGAGACAGTCTACTCACACCTACCAATACCGTAGAGGTTTGTTGCCTAATTTATTTCATATTTTCTTCTTTTGCTAGGAGAGTTATATCGTGTTTATAGTACAAATATTTATTCTGATTAGTTACAGTTGATAACAAACTCTTATTTTTGCTTTGCGTAAGACTTTGCAATATACTTCTCAGTTCTTAATTGAGTAGGTTCTTAATTTTCTCTCTGTTTAACCCTCATTCTTTTCATGGGCTGCAGAATTTTAATTAAATAATTGGAAACTACCTACCTTACTCTTAAATTTAACAGCTAAGCAAATAATTACAACCCATGCCCATTTTAATCTAATTTAATCATACAAAACCTAATTAAGACATTCTTTTAGTAATCTAAGGAAAGTAAATAAAATGTTTTGAATTCATTTATATAAATTTACACTCTTAAAAATACTATGGCAAATGGTATTTGCTCCTTTAAAAAAGAGTAATTTCTTAGAGGAGCACAAATGAACCGTTAACAGACTGGGTTTCTGACAGTGACACGAAAAGATTCTGAAATATCTTTGCTTTAGATTATAAATCCAGATTATGAGAAGACTGCCTCATTTTTTAATTCAGTAATTCAGTAATTCAGATCAACTTCTTAGTGTCCCCATCATAAAAAACATCTTATTACACATTTTCTAATTTTAATACATTGTTAAACTTATGATAAAAAGTCACCCTATTTTCTGATAAGCTAGGATCAGCTCCTCCTTTTGATGGTGCAGGATGATGATGAGAAGGCACGGTGTCAAAAAGGTCGGTCTAAATAGTAAGTACCTTCTTTTTGATAGAAGGAGCAGCTTTGGCTTGGAGATCCTTATCTTTGTAGCGTTGGTGAGCTGGAAACCTGCCTAGGAACTTAGCTGAGGTTGTTATCAGTTGTTGCCTGTTTGCCAACTGTGGACTAATAGAACTAAAATACTCTCTTTCTAAATATCTGATATAGTAAAATCATCTTACAATAAAAATACTTTCAAAGCTGAAATCTAGTAAGAATTCTACATTATTGCTTTCTCAAAGTTATTAATTACTATGTCTACATGCTTGTACTTTTTAAAGAAATACTATCCAAATATTTATTTTATACTCTTATTTATATAATAAAAAAGCATACTTTTGAAATCTCCATCCCCAAATGTCAGTGGATAAGCTCCCGGCTTTTCAATCTTGTACATTTCCTCTATAAAAAGGATTTTACAATCATTTATTGTGTCTTCTGGGCCTCTGAAAAATAAAAATAAAAGGAACATTAAACTTTATTTCTCAAATTTATTTTCTGTAATCAAGAAATCTCATGCAGTGGGATATAGCTTACCCCCCCACACCATGATAGAACACTTATTTCAATTCATAAAGAAACTGGAGTACAGTACTGTAATATATAAAAATATAAAATATACACTTCACACTGGCATACAAGGAAGACTAAATCATACACTCAGATTACCTGGCTGTCATGTCAGAAATCACAGCTGATTATGTCCTTATTGACAGCATCCCATAACATCATAATGCTATTTCTAAAACCTAAAGTAGTTTTATTGGCTGTATATACAGCAAATCAGATAAAAAAGACCCTTGACGACAACTTATCAAACATTAAATATTTCTACTAACATAATTGTAAAAGCAGACAATCAAAAGTGAAATAGAATCATGATTTTTAAATGACACAATAATAGGCATTACTTGAAATCTTTACAGGAAGAAAAGCAATAGCGAAAATTTTCGTAAATTCTTCACCACTGCCTTTTCTCTTTCCACATTCAGTTTACTACCTAACTCAAAATCAAGTAGGAACTTTCATTAAGACTCACACTGGACATATTTTAACACTCTGACACAAGATAAATTAATTTACTTGCAAAAGATTTTTTTTTTTTCAGAGAGCGAGACCTAGCCACCAAAAAAATATATATATACATATATATAAAAGTATGAAGATTTTTGTTTAATGAACTTCTTTCTCTTCAAAAATTCCTTCAGCTCAAACATACACCTGCAGTCCCTTCTTTTGGCCCAAGCAAGTAGTCTGAAATCTGAAATTACACAGCAATTAAAGGAATCGAGATTGTAAACATATCTTTAATTATTAAAATTAAAGTGTAATATTTTACCAAGACTATGATGTTTGCAGTGAGAACATCCAGTAAATCTCCTGCAACACCAGAAATAAAACGGATTTTTTTTTCGTCTTTCCCACACAGAGATACTGGATGTGCTCAACATAAAAGAAAAGAATCAGCACACAATCAGTCTAATACCAGGTTAGGCGAGAATAAGACTAAGGGGTTTTCTGAGTATTTACGGTAAATGAAAAAACAAATTACTGTACTGGTTACGGTTCAGTATTTGAAGGAAATTATGTAATGTTCTGCCAAAGGCAAAGCGCAGCTACACCATTATATGTGTCTCTTAGCAAGCACAGAAAACATGAAAATGAATAATTGTAAAGTAATGATTAAATATAAGGGTTAAAAATAATGGTTATATATTGCCAAACTGAAAACTGATCTTGAGATGAAGATCACCAGTAAGATTTAAAAAAATAAAAAAAACTACTTTCATATATTTAGAGTGTACACAGGCCATAAAATATGTAGGAATGAGGTGAACAGCTAGGGCTTCTTAGACATATTTGTAGGAAATAATCACAGAGATGACTTCAGAATCCTTCTGAAGAAAGTACATTAGGCGATGTATCTTTACTAAAAACTCATGGCTGCATACTTAAATCAAACCACAGATAGGTAGGGAATAAGATATCCCTATTAAATATGGATAAATGCAATAACAAAAATTTCCGAATAGCTTACTGTCATCTGGGATCTGTGACTCAAATTGAATCTGTGAATCAAATTCACAAATCTAAATGAGTTAGAGAACTTCTTTCTATTACTTCAAGAAATGTGGGAAACAAATATACAAGCATACTTTGTTCACAAACGGATGTCTTGTATATAATTCATCTAAATCTCATTACTGTCTCTACCCTATTATTACCATTGCCTAAGAACTATTTTACAATCACAGCCAACTCCAGGCTTTCCTGTCACTGTAAATCCCATGCAGGTGTGAACAGCTACTCACTTCAGCATCTATATTTGCAACCTTTTTTTGGTCTTTCACCTTTCAGAGAGAAATAGTGCCCTGTTACTCATCAGACAGTTAAACAGCAGATGATAAGAAATTTTTGAAGATTTGGTATATTAAAGAGAATGAACAAACGTTTTATCAATGTAAATGTAGCAATCAAAAATACAGATAGAAAATAGTTCAATATAGATTGAGAACAGTTCACTTTCCTGAACCAGAAATCCTGATATTAAGATGATCTTCTTTTGTACACTAGGGGGCATTCTATAGAGCAGTTCTGTACATAGTGGAAAACACCCATCAGGTCTATTTAAGTTTTTATATGATGCAGTGACGTACATAAAGTCTGATTTTCTGCAACTCAATCTGGATGAAATTGGATCAGAACTTCAGACTCCAGCTTCTGAAATACAAATTATGTCTCTAACAATATAAAATTATGCTTTCAGACTCTAAATAGCACTAAATATGGCACTTAAATTCTTCCAGTTGTCTTTTACCACTTCTGCAGGTATACTAGAAAAATTGTCCCTAAATAACTTCAGAAAAAATCTGCAGGTTTTGCTTAAAATAAACTATTTATCTGGAAAATTATGCCTGAAATAGATAGAAGAACACCACTCCAAACCACTAGTCCCCTAATGGGACTGCAGCTATTCTAAGGACAGCAAGAATAAGCCTTGTAGTACATTAGGATTTCCCTGCTACTTTTTTTTTTTCTGAAAGGCCTTTTTTTTTAGCTCTCTTTTCCTTAGCCCAGCAGCCCTCTGAAGTTTTTTGGGGGAAGGATTGTTTGTTTGTTTTGTTTTGTTTTTTTAATGCTTCTGTGCTCTTTGAGCTTCTAAACCATGGCAACAATATACTTGATCTCCATCAAAGCTAACAATCTAGTTAGTCTGCTGGGATGTTTCTTATCTATACCACTATTTACCTGTCCATTTTGATTCTTCCAGGACTTATTTCAAATATGAATACACAGCAGCAAATATACTTTAACATCTGTGCCTTATTTTTCTTATTTCTCTTAAATAGCATTATCTGTTTTGAATACAAAGCAAATTATAAAAAATACACAAACATACCATAAAGTTTAAGAAGATCTGAACGGAAAAGTTAAAACAGTCACTGAAGTTGAATAGTATGCTGGATATTAATAAGTACGTAACTACAGGTGCATCTAATTTAAAAAATGCATTTTGTTTAAAAAAAAAGAAGTTTCTCATGACATAATAACTCACAGACAGCTTTTAGACAAGACTAGAAACACTGAAAAGCTATGTCACAAGTCAAAATAAAGTTGTGTTACTGCAATCCATATCTTTGAAAAACAAGAAACACCTGAGCTCAGTACATTATTTATTAGGCGTGAATTCCATTGGTAACAAGTTAATAAAATCACTTTTTAACTATATTTTTTTTTGTTTAGAACATCCAAAAATAGATTTAAAAAATATCTGAAAAGGTAGGAGTGTTCAAAAAAGCACCACAGGCAAAATAATTTTATTAAGGACAAGAAAACAAAGATTTTGATTACCCATTTTATTATAAAAGACCACAGAAGCACAGAATAGTTCAGTCTGGGAAGGACTTCTGGAGATCTGGGCAATCTCTCTGTTCAAGCAGGGTCACCTAGACCATGTTGTGCAGGACCTTTCCACATTTTCAGTATCTCCAAGGATGGGCACAACCTATCTAGGCAACCTGTTCCAATGCTTCAATACCTTCAATACAGTGAGGAAGTGTTTTCTTCTGTTCAGTGGAAAATCCTGTGCTTCAGTTTGTGCTTGTTGCCTTTCAACTTCATAGTTGAGCACCACTGAAAAGAGTATGGCCCCAACCTCTCTACACTCTCCCTTCAGGTATTCACAAACATCTCATGTATATGAGATGTACATCTTCTCCAGGCTGAACACGCCCAACACTCTCAGTACTTCCTCACAGGAGAGATAACCCAGCCTGTTCATCACCTTCATAGCCCTTTGCTGAACATGTCCCAGTAGGATCTGTATCTCTTCTACTGGGAAACCCAAAACTGGACACAGCACTCCAGGTGTGGCCTCATCAGGGCTGGACGGAGGGCAGGACCACCTCCCTCCACCTGCTGACAATGCTTTGCCTAACGCATCCCAGGATGCCCTTGGCCTTCTCGGCCACAAGGGCACATGGCTGCTTCATGGTTAACTTCTCATCCTCTAGGACTCCTGGGTCCTCCTCTGCAGAGCTGCTCTGCAGCAGGTCACCCCCAGCCTGTCCTGGTGCCTCAGGTTGTGCTTCCCCAGGTGCAGGACCCTGCACTTGCCTTTGTTGGACTCCATGAGGTTCCTCTCTGTCCAGCTCTCCAACCTGTGCAGTCCCTCTGAAGGGCAGCATAGCCCTTGGATGTCTCAGCCACTCCTGCCACTTCATATTATCAGCAAATTTGCTGAGGGTCACTCTGTCCACTCAGTTTAACAGGACTGGAACATACATTGGCCCCTACTGTCACTGACCCTTCCAATTAGACTTTGTACCACTTACGGTGGTATACCACCTTCTACCCTACCCATTCAGTTTTGAATCCACTGTCTGCTCATCTAGCCCACACTTCATCAGCTTCTCTACAAACATATTATAGGACAGAGAGACAAAATCTTTCCTAAAGTCAAGGGAGACAATATCCAACACTTTTCCCTCATCTACCAAGCCATCATAGAAAGAAGGCTATGAGTTTGGTCACACATGATTTTCCCGTCATAAATCCAGGCTGACTTCTTCTCTTGATCACATTTTTGTCCTCAGCCTGCCTGGAAATGGCATACAGGATTAGTTGCTCCATCACCTTCTGAGGGATTGAGGCAAAACTGACTGGCCTCAATTTCATAATATCCTCATGCCTGAAGACAGGAGAGACATTTGCTTTATTCCAGCCTTCAGGAATGTCTTCTAGGCACCACAACCTGTGAAAGATGACTGAGAATGGCCATGTAATGACATTAGCCATCTCCCTCATGCATGAGGTCCTTGGTCTTGCAGATTCAGTCCTTCAAATATACCCACAGCTGATCCTCTTCTCCCAAAGGCAAGTCTTCCTTGCTTCAGATTTCTCCTCTTGTCTCAGGGGTTCCTGAAGGCTGGTCTTGCCAATAAATGCTGGGACAAAGAAGGCACTGAGCATCTTTTGCCTACTTCCATGTCCTTCATCATCAGTGCTCCTGTCCCACCAGCAGGCCCACACTTTTTTCCACAGCTTTCCAAACATGCAACACAAAAATGCCTTCCTGATGCCCTTCTCATCCCTCACCAGGTGGGCTTTAACACCAGATGGGCTTTAATTTCAGATGGGTTTTAGTTTTCCTGACCCCAAGATCATGTATTCAGAATCTGAACTTCAAAGCGTTGAAGCCCTCATACTTTTGGTTCTGTAATTAGTTAAATAAAACTAAACAGCCACTAATTGATGCTAAAATTCTTGAAATACTAAGAGAATTCAGCTGTGAATACTTGGTAAAAGTATGTTTTTCTCCCATAGCACTGTAGTTTTCTTGCTATGCGCAATAATATTTCCACACATAAACTGATAGAACTGATAAAAGAGATGGCATTGATCACTTCAATAGTACAGATCACTGTAGATATTCCACTTCTGGCTGTCCCCGTTCTTTTAATTCTTTTGTGATAAGAGCACTCAGAAAGTAACTTCCAGAATAAGTTATTTCTAAAGGCATATCTCCTAGAAAAAACACTATATCCTGCTCCAAGTAACACAAGTAAGAACAAAACACTACCAAACACCACTAAAAAGCTGTTATATTCCAATAACTATGACACTGCATACCACAAATTACTGTGGAATATCAACCAGCAGTGTGACAACTGATAGCTAGTAATAAAAGTTCTAGTCTCACCAAAGCTAAAAAGCCCTGGTAGTTGCTCTTAAAAGCAACTCCTAATTCTTCTGTCAATTGGCAAAAGCTTTTAACAGTGATCAGGATGCACGGTCATTGTCTTAGAAAAGTTAAGGTTATGTAACAAAAATGTGGTTACATTATTCTGTCACACAAGCAAGCAATACATTTCTACATTTCTTCACCTTTCACTCTAAAAATGAGACCAAAAACACCTTAAGCCATACAGGAGACAACATTTATATTTAGGGAAAGTACATTAATTTCCTTAAAGAAATTACACCTCACAAGAGAGCCACGCAATGCAATACAGCTGAAATCCTAGTACAAGCTATCCTTTGAGATAAACAAGCCACAGACAGA
The DNA here is from genome assembly GCA_013398345.1 of Nothocercus nigrocapillus. NCBI lineage: Eukaryota > Metazoa > Chordata > Aves > Tinamiformes > Tinamidae > Nothocercus > Nothocercus nigrocapillus. The sequence goes on along the minus strand of WBNA01000161.1, from coordinate 354,772 downwards.
GTGAAATCTTTACCCTCTTACTTTTTTTTTCTTTTTTTCTCCACTTAAACCCTCAGGTTGCAAAGTACTTATACAATGTAATCACAGTTGATTAGCAATCTGATTTCTGGCATTGTCCTGCTTATTTCAAAGGTCAGCCTTCCAGACAACAAAAACTACTTTATGGCAATTAGCATTCCGTGAAATCTCCATCAATTCTTATCGTTTGAGAGACTTAGTTAAAACTACCAGATCTACATTTTTCTTTTTTTTTTTTTTTTTTTTTTCTGGGTTAAGCATTTTACCTTTTATATTAGCAAAAAGTTATTTCAACATGCACTAAGACATACAGTGCTGGCTATAACCTGTGAACATGTGAATTCATTTGTGAAACATAAAAATTACGGTGACCAAATTTGTTACCAAAGTTAGTTAGTTCACTTTCATCTTTCTATATGCCCTACTTTGTTTACATCCCATTTATGATCAACCAGCCTTCATTTCTCCTGCTTGCATATCCTTGCATAACGAAGTTTTCAGGCAGCATCCTTGTCTTCTATCCTGTACCACTACAGAACAGTTGGTTAACATTTCCTCTGGAATTATATAAACAACTTTTTCATTATCACTACCTACAAAGCTTGTTAGAATTGTTCTTACCATCACGCCCCTAAAATATTTTGGGTTCAGAAACTAATGCCTAGAATTCAAAGCAGAATCATATCATTGTTTTTTGTTTGTTCGTTTTGCACCTCTTTTCACTTTCTGCTGCATGAACTTACATCCTCATTTGTTCAATATATACTTTTTGAAGTAGGAAATTACTTTTTTTTAATGCATTTTTTTACTTTTGAATAAAGAAAAATGGTTTCATGACAGAACTCCCAGGTGCTAGAAAAATGCTTACAAACCTTTATTATAATTATTAATAATTATAATTCTCTGTTAAATTCATTAGACTGTGTTATTGTTCTAAATAATCTCCACAAAGAATCACTCTCTGAGAGACAGAAAATAGTGCCACATTCACTGTAACATATTCAATTTAAGTCATTATCAACTGAAATTGAAATAAATGCAGACAACAGTACACATATTTCAAAAGAGGTAAAATGGAACAGCATCACAATCTGACATGAATGTAATGTATGAGCATTGTTTGCAATGTAAAAAATGAACAAAATGTGACATAAGGCAGAAACACTATTTGTTTAAAAACTAACATTGGCTAAACTGTAGCTTTAATTAAGATTGTTTACAGAAGCTTCAACAAACCCACAGAACCCACAGAATACCTGTAATCCTAACCAGACATTACTGGAGATCGGAGTTTGTTCCAAAGGTGACCAGAAGAATCTTCCCAAATCTCTCTTCCAATAACATGCTCTCCCAAAGACAGCATGTTATATTATTAACATGATAAAATTCTGATAGGTTGCATGGAATTACACTGAGGTTCTTTTCTTCCGTGTTGTATGCAAACTGAAAACCAGAGGATATTTTCAAGATTCTCTCAGAATGTTTCACAGCCATTTGGGTTATCATGAAAATAAAAATGCACAATAATGACCAGTGTTACCTCTGCTTTTAATTTAATTAAAGTTATTTTCATAACATGAACCACTCTAATGACAAAGATGTAAGAACAAAGACAGAACTTTTCAGTTAAATAAAAAGTTTTTTTTCTAGCATGCAGAAATAAGACAAGTTCTTTTTCTCAGAATATGAAGAAGGTGTTATGTTGCCCCCACACAGACCTTACTCCCAAAAACGAAAGAAAAAAAAAAGAAAATCTAGGATATTGCTTTTAACCCCAGTACCAGCCACAGAGTATATATCCAAGGTTCATCATGCTTGAAGTATTTATGAAAAATTCTATTATGGGACCAGAGGCACAGACTATGGAAGTGAAGGTCTGGAAGTGCAGGATCTATCCTTTTTTTCCTTAGCCTGGGCTCTATAAAGGAAATGAAATTGGAAGACAAAGTATGATACTCATGCCCAGAAAAAATAAGGAATGCTTCTGGACCTGTGGCAACAGTGAGTTTATCTGTAAATGACCCAGATAACTCGAGAAGATAATTCTCCCCTATGACATGAACTCTACTGAGGAGATAGCACTGAATGAAGATTACACACACAGAGAAAAATCCTGTACTTTAAGATCTGCCTTTTGCCTGCAGTGCCTTAGTAGTGAGGACCTGTCCAAGGTTCTGCAGAAGGTCACAGGATTGGAAGAGGAGAGGGTAAAGATCCTGTTACTAAACCGCTTCTCTCGGCAAATTCAAGAATGGCATTATGAGAAAGCTAAACAGGAGTCCAGGGAATCCAAATTTGTGTTCAAATTTGTGGCCTGAATGACAAGGCTCTAAACAATACCAACAATCTGCTCAAGACATCCTTCCAGCTGCCTGGACCTGTCACTGACCCCTCTTACATCAGGAAGAGGCTGAAGTTAAAACCAGAGGTGATTCTTTCTAGGAAAGGTTGAAGTCCTCTATCTGGACTTTGAATTATATTACATTTCCACAAGTCGCTGCAGCACACATAGTTATCAGCTTAAAAACTATCATCATAAGATTTGTGAATACCACTGGACTGAGGATGTTAATTCAGAAAGCATGATCAAAAGCGGCTCCTCTAGTAATAAAACCTCATAGGAATTTTATCAGGATAGAAAGACTTCCAGAAAAGAAAGAACAGTAAGTCTGTTCCCAGACTGTATGGCTGTTAGAGGCTGTTCTAAGGTGCAGGAGGAATCTCTATTCATCCTTGCTCAATTTCATAAGGGTTCTGCCCACTCACTCCCACTGCCTGTCTAGGTCTCCCTGAATGGCAGCCCTTTCCTGAAGTGTATCAACTGATCTCCACCAACTTGGTGCCTTCTGCAAACTCAGTGAGAGTGCACCGCATTGCCTTCTCCAGATGCTGCTTAAGATAATAAAAAGGAGAGGTCCCAGTACAGACCTCTGCAGTACCCATGTGTTACCTGCACCCACAGAGTATATGAGCCATTAACCATTATTCTCTTAGCATAACCATCCAATCTTTCTATTTTTCTTAATCATCTAGTTATCCACCAAAACATCCTAACTTGGTTATGAGAATATTGTGGGCAACAGTGTGTAAAGGTGAAGTAAACAATATCCATTGCTCTGCCATCTAATAATTTTATGATAGAAGGAAAGCAGGTTGATCAGGTGTGATTTACAGTTGGAAAATCCATGCAGGCTATTCCAAATGGTCATCTTCACAAGACAAGAGCTTTCAAACAGACAGTCCTATCATGTTCCTGGAGTGAAGTAAGGCTCTGGCCTGTGGCTCCATTTTGGCCTTCTCTGAAGATGTGTGCAACATCTGCCTTTCTACAGTCACCAGGGAACCTCCTCTGATCTCCAAGGCTTTTAAAAGATGATAGAGAGCAGGCTTCCTCTCCCCACACTAACCATATACCTGAATAAAAAAAAAAAAAAAAAATGCTGTCCTAAAGTCCAGAGTGCTTTACTGTGCTACTTTCAGTCCCTCAAAGTCTTTATCTCTGCTATTCTATGGTTGCTATTGCCAATGCTGGATTGATTATCATCTCCCCAAACAGTTCTTACTTGTTAGTGAACAGCCTGTCTACCTGTGTGTCATCCTTGGTCGACCCATTCACTACCTTTATCAACTGATTCCCCACATCTTCCAGAAATATTATTGACTGCTTGTGCACCACTGTGTTGCCCTGCCAGCAGATGTCAAGGAGGTTAAAAGTCCTCCAAGAAAACCACTGCCTGTGACTAAGATTTTTCTCTCATTTCTTAAAGAAGGCCTTGTCTAATTTCTCACCCTTATTAAATGGGCTGTAATGCACTATCATGATGTTACCCCTTCTGGCCTCTTCTCCGATCTGATCCACAAACTTTCAACCAGGTTATTTTTCAACCTTCGGAAAAGCTCCACATCTCCAAATTTCTTGACATTATGGCATCTCCATCCCTTTCTTCCCTACCTGACTTACTTGGAGCTTTTATCTATCTCTTTCTCATTTTTGTCACGAGAGCTGTCCCATAATCTCAGAACTGTTCCAACAATGTGCTAGTTCTGAAATCACATGCAGAACTCCTGTTTTTCCATTTGTTTCCTAGGATGTGCACTTGAGATGGGTGTTCCTGAGATCCTCCTTGCAGCCACCACCTTGCACCTTTTGCTCACCACCTGTCAGTCCCTACCTCCCTTAACTATGGGTCATCATCTCCTTCCACCATCTTAAGCTCTCTTCACCACACTGGCCAGCTTATTAGCAATGATATTCCTGCCCCACTTTGTCAGGTGGATGCCATCTCTCCGTAACAGTCCTTGATCCTCACAATGGGTCCTATGATATTAAAAGCTGTATCCCTGTCAACAACACCAGCTGTGCAACTAATTAGCTGCTCTTCTGCAGGAATTGTCTGCTCTTCCTCAGATCTTTCCTCTTAGCTGGAAGGATCAAGGAGCTCTCACATAACTGTTTCATTTAAGCTAGAGAGATAGCACTATCTCTGATAACACACACTTGGCCTCCAAAACCTAAATATTTATAAATTTCATGACAAAAACTGCACATTCACAGTCTGAAAGACTGAACATGATTTACAAGCACCTAGGTTACTTTTCCTCCTTTTTGGGAAAACAAACTGCTACACTAATGATCAAGTATAAACGGCTTTATATTATATTACCAGCTAGGAACCCAGAGGATATGCAGAGGAGTGGCAGGAAGGCTGAACAAATGCCTTCATATTGGGAATGGGGAACTGTCAGGAGATGAGCCAGATTTCTTCTAGTAAAAGAAACAAAGATTGCCAGGGTGTCCACGTACATTATGGGTACTTTGTCCTATATCCCAGCATGCAGTTTGACTATGACTCTCTTTTTGCATAGAAAGAGGCACTGCACACTACTCTAAGTCTCTTGAATAAAATTCAGTCCTCATGTCCATTATATCTTTTAAATCTTGAGTCCTCTTCAGAAAGAAAAGTCAACAGAGATAGCATTATTTAATATCTAATACAAGGTCTAAAAATAAACCATTTAATTTGCAGCCTTTTGCAATGTCAGAGTTTATGATATTCTGTCCCAAAAGATCCCTTTTTGGCACACATCACAAACAGAGGATCTTTGTTTTGCCAACAAGACAACCAAGTAAGAACCCAAGAGTACTTTGTATGTTGTTAACCTACACCTAGCAAAAACTGCAAGATTTTTCTGTAAGGCTGTGTACTACAGGAAGAGCTATCTCTACATGTAGAGGCTGGGGAAAGGCATTTTATCAGGTGCACTTAAGCAACGTATCAGCTCTACAGGATAACCACAAAAAATCCCAATAGGTTTATGGACTATCAGAACATATTGTCATTTAATCAGGCCTTAATTAAAAGAAGGTCTCCTCTTCAAAGGAGGTGATCAGCTGCAGTTCATAGGAGGAGAGGAGAAAGAGACATGAATTAATGCTTTCAGCCAATTTGTCACCTAGAAGGAAATAAGCAATTTTTATGTTTGTGCAAGAAATCTTCAGGCAAGATGTTTCAGCATTTTAACTTATTTATTGCTGGTCAAGAAAGAGTCCACAAAACCTTACATTAGAATGCTTGTCACTGTACTATGAAAGCTGTTTGAAAAATGGCCCAAAGCAAATCTTATTATTACTCTGTATCTCAAACCAAAGTCTTGTAAGATCAACCAGCAAGTACCAAAGATGCAACATTAAAACAAACAAATAAAATGAGAAATTACTTTGAGTACAGAATTATACCACAAGAATATGGAAACACCAGTAAGAAGGACTGAATGGACTGAAATTCAAAGCCTGAGTAAGAAACATGAAAAAATCAGGACTGCACTACTGAGCATCATAACACATACCTACGTAGCACCTACATAACATAACCTACACAGCATCGTGACAACCACCATGACAGGCTGAATGTCCATCCTGAGAGAGATAAGAAATAACAGTAATACACTGGATGTTTATGAGAAGAAGGTGCAATCACCAAGACCATTCTTTTGGACTAGATAGATAGAAATACAGAAAAGCAGAAGGAATTCTTGAGTTGGTCTGGAAAAACAGTGCAATAATTTGCTCACTATTCTGTAACAATATGTTTTAATTTGCTATCTTTGCAAAGATAGAAAAATAAATATTATGTATGAATTCAAGTATAAAAAGTGATTAAAAATCAAAAAGCTTGTTCAAAAAAAACAGAAGGCACAGCCAAGAATGAATTTGTACAGGAAGCACGTAGACAGTTCTGACACATCACACTGTGTTGTGAGAAAATAATGTTTGTCAAACCACGAATAAAACAAATCAAAGCAAATGTAAACTGTCAAACATCCTACAAAAAGCAGAAATTGTATACAAATGAGGAAGATAAGCTCAAAGTTTGGCCAATTAAATGTATAAAACCGTAACTAAATAACTAACTAACTAAACACAAACGCATAAAAAAGAGAACAGTCTGAAAACAAAGAAAAAAATCAATCCCTTTTAGAAATGGAAAAACTCACATAAAGATTGCAGAACTACCTTCCTATTACCTCACTACTACTTTCCATTATCATTATTCTTGTAAAATCCTTGAATTCTTTAAATATTCATTTGATGAAAAACACACAGAATCTGCAGAATAAACTGATTTTACTTATACCAGTGAATTAATCCAAAGGTTTATACAAAAAATAATTCATGGTATTGACAAAGGTCTTTGCCAAATTCAAACCTTCCAATGTTGACTGAAGAAGAGACAATTTTGTCCCAATTTATCTTCAAGTCCAGTAAGGAAAAATTCACAAATCATCATATCAACAACTTCAATTTGATTTGCTGGGGTCAGCCAACGACCAAAGTTAGGATAAAATGTTAAGATTTTGCCTTACAATTATCTTCCACCACCAGGTGCTTGGTATATGCCCTTAAATATGCAGAGAAGACAAACACAGATTACAAATAACTGCTTTCATCATGAAATGTAAGATATTCCCTAAAGAGGAGAAGAATTAAGGATCTTCAAAAATTCAGAACTATTCCTGAAATTCAGCTCAAGCCAGTCCAGAGACAACCCCGCACATGAAGACCATGATGAGCTGCAGGTGTGCATACAGAGTCAGGGAAGACTATAGTCCTAGGCAAAGTAGCAGAGAGCATGTTAAAAGCATCAGAGTTTCTCCGTTATTCATATCTAAGATACATTAAGTCCAGTTTGGATATGTTTCAGATATTCTACAATTACAACTTCCAACTGCAACAAATATGCAGTATGAAAGACAATTATTAGTATATGACTACTTCTTCTGTATAAAGATGGATTATTTTTCATTGTTCAGTCTCACTCCTCTCTTTGATAATGTTCTCTAATCTATGCTTCTTTCCAAAACACAAACTAATGACATATTTTACAGGATTCTTTCTTAGGTTATGACTGAGACATGAATAAAAATAACACCTAAGAGACATGCATACTGACATTTACAGTAAAAAAAATATTATCTATCAGAAGTTCTACCAACTCTAAAGCATTATCACACACATACATGTTCTTGTTATTTCCTGTCATTGAGAAGACTGCTCCAAGAAACCTCTATAAAAAGCAATCAAGATCAATACAACAATCAAAAGTTGCACTATTTTGCAACAAAACCTGCTTCAATTGTTTTATATAAAGTCTCTCTAAAATAGGAAAAGTCACAGAGACAAACATTTCTGAAGCACTTCAGTATTTAAGAGCCAACTCCCTTCGCTGCCTACCAAGTTTATTCTTACGTAGAGCAAATTTCATTATTTATTAATATATATCGACAAAACATTCAGGATAGATTATATATTTATTTGAAATAATTTATTAATGATAACATTATATTAATAACATCAAAATAAAACAACCCCTTGTCGTTTTAGAAACCCACATACCTGAAATGTAAAGAAATCTCTGTTGCAGCATGTAGTTTACCACACCAGTTTATCACTGTCGGGAGTTGTACTATTATTGTTAATTGATTTAGGTAGCCCTGCTGATTCAGAGTTACTCCTTTATAAATTATAGAAGCAACAGGGATCACAACACCTTACTTCCCATAAAGCATCATGGTGTACTGCCCATATATATAATCTTATCAATACATAAATGACGCTTTGAATTTTTTATCAGACAGAATACTCACTGAAACTGTTTAGAAAATGAACATCATATGTCCAAAACAAATTAGAATAGAATACTGTACCTTAGAATACTGTACTTATTCCAGAGGGTAGTTAAATACTATATGGAAGACCATACTACCTTCTATTTACCATCTTTAAATGTAAACCTTAACAACGAGCTTATGAAGGTTTTAAAAAATACTGTCCTAGAAAAAAAAACAACTATCAGAAACAAAATTTTTGTAACTAGTCATCACTTGAAATAAGTGCTTACTTTTGCTAATACCAAACATTTTATGTTTTAAAAAAATGGAAGAAGATCTAAAAGATACCCTGCCAAAAAGAAAGCAACAACCACTACCCCAAATATCTGAAAACTGTTGTTTTAAATAACGCTATAAACAGACATTCCAATTTCATATGACCTGGTATCTGGGCAACTCTGGTTGTAGAAAGTCATGAAGGCCATCCCTGTGCTTCTCAGAACAAATTTGTTTTATAAATATTAAATGTATGAGAAAAGTATTCATCACACTGGATTTACTTTCATTTTTTAAAATATGTCTACTTTTTAAATTAATAGTTAATTATTCAAATTTCCAATTCAGTTTCTTACTGTTCCACATTTCAATTCTTTATGCTTTGTCTCTAAAGCAAGTTCTCTTGCCTGCTTTATATAACACTAGAAAATAATAACGCCTTAGAAATTTTCTACAAAATATTTATATTTTTCTAAAATGCAAAACCACCATACACAAAACAGATTTTATTTTTTTCAGATTTCTCATTTTCATTTTTTTTTCCTATTTGCATAAGTTATCAAGTCAATGTCTTATTTCCCCACAGTAGATCTGATTATACTTTTAAACATATTTTGAATGGCATAAAATCATGATTCTTCTGTCAATTAGAATTAATCAAGTTCTGAACTGCCACTCTTCCTACGTATCCAGCATTTTTCCTTTCTCATAATGAAAAACACTCTAAAATCTAAATATTTTTATTCATATTAAGGAGTATAAATCCAAAACAATGATGCTATTCACTGAATAAATGCTGGACATGCCAACATTAAATCAATCATGTAAGTAAAAAGAAATTTTCACTTCAGTTCCATTTTTCAGCTTTAAAGCTTTAACATCAATTTCACTCATAGTGTACAAATGCTCTTGTCTCCCTCTTCTGAAGGGATGGAGATGACCGATTGGATCCAATTGTATTCAGTTTCTTTGTGAATACAATATGGTGAAAAAAGCACTATGTTAAAGAAACATGGAAAGCTGTTGGAGGGGGAAGAGTAGAGTGAATTCTTCGGCCAGACTGTCCATAAAGCCTGGGCATCTTTTCTTTCCTAAGATGGCAATCACACACTTATTTAAAGTAATGTCATAGGATTTCTGCAGAAAATATGATTCCAAAAGATTAATATGCAAGTTCTTAAATCAAACAGGAAAATAAACCAAAAAAAAAGATGTTAGCCCATATAAGAATTCAAGTAAAATACATATCTTGTAGTTCAACTAACACTTTACTACTTACCACAAACTGTATTTTTCTAAGAAATATTTTTGCATTGAAAAATTGTACCAATCAGTTCAGAGACTTATAGAAGAGATAAGCAACATTCAGTAACACATTCAATAGATATTCTCAAATGACTCAAAAATTACTGAAAATATATGGTTCAGCTTTGGTAGAATATATACTTGTATACATTTAGATACGTATATTCCAACCCCTGGAATTGCAGAGAATACAAAAAAACTCTATCACTGCCGCTAGCAATTTCAGGAAAAGCAAAAATTCCAACTACATGACTAAGTATCCACACCCTAACAACCATGCACTGTAATCCCATGACTCAAACAACTCTGGAAATGAAGTATCCCATTAATTTTAATTTAGTGATGACTGGTAGACAAAAAGAACATACTTTCTAAGATATGTAAACAGACTTTACTAATTGGTCAAACAAATCTTACCCCAGCAGAATTTTAGCATGAACCTCTTTGTTAGTCCTTGAGATTTCTCTCAAAGAGGTAATTTCTGCATCAAACCAAAATCCTCTCTCTTCTGGAGTCTCAACATTGTAGTTAACCATCACCACATCACCCACTTTTAGTTCACTCCACTTCAGAATGGTTCTTGCTCGGGGTCGAAGGTTACTGGTGTCCATTTCTACTATGCCATTCTCTGGGTACCTTGAAAAGTGAAATCAACAGTAATAATTACTACTCCTATGAAAGAAAAAAAGTCACAGACAATATCTATTACAAGCATCTTTTTTAAATGACTATGGAGAACATAAAAAGACTATATAAAGCTACTATATATATGAAAAATGAATTTTAATCTAAATACAGACCTGTAATTTGACTAAGTTTAGAATCTGTTTGAGAACAGTTTCTCAAAAAAAAGAAAAATCTGTAATTGGAATGCAGTTAGGTTCACCACAGATACAGACCAAATTTGCTCCCAGAAAAGACAGTGTTCCAAGCAGACCAACAACGAAAAATCAGTGAACACCAAAACTAAAATTTTCAGAACAGTGTACTACTAGTTTAATTCTGCTTTCATAAATCTGTTACATCTGCACTAACTTACACAGCAACACACTTAACATAGCTCTTTAAAAAAAGGCCTCACTCTGTACACATAACGTATCAGATCCATAGGATGAATATAGTCCAAGTCAACATTCCATGCATCAATTCTTTTTTAAAAGAGGTTAATTACAACACCCAATGAGCAAGAAACAAAGCTATCTTTGAGGCTTGGGGTAACAATTTAAAAATATTTTCCATTTTAGATTGCATAAGGAAAAGTTTAGAATGAAAAAAAATTTTGAACAGGAAGATCATTCTTTCTTAACACCACATTTTTCTGGACAAGATGCAGTAACAAATGCAACAGTATTAGTATTGCAAGAAAATAGTTCATTAAATCATATTTAAGAAATTTTCATTGATCTTTTCTTTTTCAGTGGAAACCCTATGGCTTTCTCCACAATTTTACACAATATTTTCCAGAACATTAAACACAAATTCCTGAGGTTTATGAGCAATTGTCTTCTTCCTCCTCTGCTGGTGGAATATTGGCAGCAGCACAATTAAAATGAAAAAAAAAAAAAAAAAAAAAATTTAATTAACTTTGGGGGACTTGGGAAAAACTTAAGTTTTTCAGCTTAAGAACACAGTCGCAACTCTTTAATAACAGTAGAGGTTGCATAGTCTTCCCATGTGCTGAAAAAAAAAAAAACAGCGTACTACAGATAGCACAGAAAAATTGCTGGAAGAAAAAAAGCTGATACAAAAAAAGAAGTAAAAATAAAATGCTATATTAAAAACAGCAAAGTATGTGATTCTTTAAGTAAACAAAACTAAAATTCCATTATTTCACCAGTAAAAAAGTCTAAAACTAGGTGTTTTGTGATGAGGTCACACTACTAAACAAGTCTACTGCATGCAGACAACTATTATTACAAATACTTTTTTAAAAAAAAATTATGAATGATAAACATCCATCATATATTTATTTTAGCAAGTACACTCAGATTTTTATAAACTTTTATCAAACAGTACAATTGCAATTCTACACTAACTAATAAAGCATGAGTTAATGATTTTCCAGCAAGTTTATCTGTAGCAAACCAATTTTAACAGTTTTTGAGGAAAACACACATTTTAACTTACTGGGTAAAGAAGTATGTAAGAAGTATATAAACTACTCCCAGGAGCAGCTGAGTCTCTGACACATCTCTGATGTCCACTCTAAAACAGTTTATCCCAAGTTCATTGATACCAGTGGAGACATTCTCTTTTACCTGATATCATTATATTTGTTTACACTTCTTCTGTTAAATCTAACACACCAGTCTGCTACTACACAGATGGGTTGGGGGCAGGGGGGAAAAAGGCACTAAGGGCTCGTTCTGTATGTCTAGGGCTTTATTTATCCTCTATTTTGCTGGTATCTAAAATCTGGCTTAAAATTGTTGGGAACATCAAATTTGTTTTGTTTAAAAAATACAAACTGCAACAGAGGGACCCTGACAAACCCTGACAAGCGGGAGATTTGTGCAGAGAGGAACCTCAGGGAATTCAACGAAGACAAGTGCAAAGACCCGCACCGAGGGAGAAACTACCCCACGTTGCGGCTGACCTGCTGAAGAGCAACTCCACAAAGAAGGACCTGAAGGGTCCTGGCAGGCTACAGACTGTCCATGAGGCAGCAACGTGCCCTTGCAGCAAGAAGGCCACCGGCAGTCCTGGGTGCATTGGACATAGTGTTACCAGCAGGTGGAAGGTGGTGATCCTCCCCCTCTGCTCAGCCCTGCTCAGCACATTGTGTGCTGTGTCCAGTGCTGGCCTCCACAGTGCAAGAGGGATGTGGAGCTACTGGGGAGAGTTCAGCGTAGGACTACGAGGATGATCAGGAGCCTGGAACATCTGCCCTATGAGGAGCTGCTGAGAGAGCTGGGCCTGGAGAAGAGAAGGCTGAGGGGGGATCTTGTCAGTGCGTACAAGTGTCTGATGAGACAGTGTAGAGAGCACAGGACCAGACTTTCTTCAGTGATGGCCAGTGACGAGACAAGAAGCAATGGAAACAAACAGAAGCACAGGAAGTTCCACCTGAATTTGAGGAAAACCCTCTTGACCATGAAGGCGACAGAGCACAGGGACAAGACTGCCCAGAGATTGTGGAGTCTCCTTCTTTGGAGATCTTCCAAACCCCATCTGGACACAACCCTGTGCCCCGTGCTCTAATGTCCCTGCTTGCGCAGGTGATGTACTAGATGCTTTGGCCTAGGTGTTTTCCAGAGGTCCCTTCCAATATCAACCATTCGTGATTTTGTGAGCAGTTTAAAATTGGTTGTACTGTAGGCAAACCAACAGCCAAGTAAGAGAAACATGCATCCTTATATACTTAAAAACTAAATCCGCAGTGTATTCCTCCTAAACATTTAGGGATTTTTCTAACTGTCAGAGTCTGCTATATTAGAATAGTCTACAGATATTTGGGATACAGCTGCTATTCAAATCACTATGTCCTGTGATGCAACTCTTCAGAGCTTGTGATTTTTTCCTTTATTTTAAATTTGAGAACATTTACTGCAAAGTCAACCTCTGTATTTAGCTTTTGTCCTGTAGATTTCCTTTTGAAGAACTATCCTACAGCTATATGGTAATCTATTAAAACTGCAATATGCCCAACAAAAAAAATGGTTCAAACATACACCAAAAAACTGGTTCATTTACAGTTAAGGAAAACAATGCTAGAAACAACTATAATGAGAGAACTTCTATTTTATTGATAAGCCTGGATAATGACATAGCATTATATTACAACAGGCTACCAAAAACATAAGCAACTGAGCTTCTGAATACTCATCCAATTATTTTACAACAAATCCTTCCTAAAATTCAGAGAAGATAGAAAATAGGATAGAGTAAATAGAGAATGAGTTTACTTGAAGACAAAAACGGAAACATAAGTATCTAAGTATCTGCATAGTAAAGAAGAAAAAAAAAATAAATGGACATCTCATTTATGAACACAATGAAAGAACCAAGTGAAAATTGTAATGGTAAACAGTATGTATGAGACAAGCCCAGCTATAAAAATACAGTGCACATTAAGGAAGTTCCAGTGTTACTCTCCATGAAGAATTAAACAAGTGTGATTTAGAATAGTTCTGATTCATAAATATTAACCTCCCTCTGCAAATCTATTCTTTTTCTAAAATTAAAATCCTTTTCAGGCTCTCTTCTTCCAGGGAGACATTTGGACAAATTCATCTTTTCCTTCATCACTGAGAGCTGTTTTGTTCCAGATTCAACTCTGTGCTCTCTTCCCCATTTCTGCACAATTCAGAACAGAATCCCTCCTGCTGAGGGATGAGGAACTTGCAAGATCTTCTTCTTTCTTAACAATGGTGCCAGCTCTGTTCTCAGAAGCATCTGATGAAAGAACCCAAACAAAGACAACTGCTAGCGAGTGTGAGTAGAACAAACAAAACAGACACCCCTTGACATAAGGAAACTAACTGCTCTTGAAGGAAAGAAAAGAAAGTCAGAGACTTCACTGAGTGAATTTCTTCTCTTACTGGCTGCTCTGAGACTTACGTTCAGAAACTTCCTTTTGGAAGAGTTACAAAGGGGGTTGATTTGATTTAGAAGATTTGATTCAATGCTTCCACAAGACAACTCATGCTTCAAGAACACCTCTATAATCAACACTACTACACAGCACAAAGCTTAGGCACTACCATTAAAGCAGAATTTCTTCTATTATTAGAACTGGTCCCAAAACATTTTGCCCCAAACTGAGCAAATTCTATAGTGAAACACAGAGCCACCATACAAATCAGGCTTTTAAATAAAGAATAAATTTTACGTTTCTCTATCTTCCATGAAGAATACCAGAATATTACCGGAATAAGTACAGAGAAAATAGACTGATATTGGATAATGCTACTCAAGTTATGTTGAGTTTACCACAGGAAAACATACTTATGACTAGCATACCATACAATGTTATTTGTATAAATCACACCATTTTAGTTTAAAACCTAAGATCCTAAATGCATAAGGCTAATATGTAATTGCAGTATCACAAAATGGGAATAGGTAGGTGTGCAGCAATTGAAAGAGGCAAAACAAATACAAATTTTTAACCAGCCTTGAGAACTCAGTGCCCATGCCAACAAACCTTAATAAAAAACTCCTCTTAGACATTAGCATCTTTAATAAAGATGTTTTCTTATCTGTTGACTTTCTTTTAAAATCCTAAGATGACCCTAAAGAGAATAGAGAATCTGCAAGTTTCACAGCAGATATCAAACCTAATTTAGTGAGCACAACACGCTAAATTCCGCTCTAATTAGGCCACTTTAGGTTTGGTAAAATTCAAATGAAGCTGACATAATTCAGCCTTTGAACTTAAACAAACTTAAGATCCTATTATCTCTTTTTTTCTTTGTTTTTAATTATTCTTGGCATCTAATAGTTAAAAAGCAGAAATGATAACAGCAACTATAGTCCTAACAGCTAGATGAATACTGCCCCTAAGAATTCACTGTAAATACGAACTCCCTTATTTCTAATTGTAAATATTAATATTAGCTCAACAAGTTTTTCATATTATTTCCTATCTCAATAGACATCTTCCTTAGCAATGCACTACTCAAGAATTAAGAATTCCAGTATTTCTTGGCCAAAGTTGGTATCTGTACTGTACATTCCTAAAATATTCCTAGGAACAGCTGCAACTGGAAAGATAAACACATGAAACTCATGCACTGGAACAAAAGCAGAATGTCAGGACTTCCCTGCCCCTCCTCCAGGCATGATGATGCATAATGTTAGCATGCAAGTAAATCTTTCTACAAATGTTACTTTCCACTACAAACAGAACAATACTATAATTCATTTTTCCAGCCAACACAGTAAGGAAAAATTATTTAATACATAATCAGAAATGGAAAATCGGAAGGGCGCATGTGTGCGTACACACACACACAGCTCTCACCCTCAAAAGAAACCGACACCACAGTATAGATAAAATCAGATGTACGGAAGTAAACAACATCTTGTAAAACATCACCTAACAACCAGAAAATAAGGAAATCAACAGTTTAGCAGCTTAAACACTGAGAAAGAAATTCTTCAAAATAATAATTAGAAGAAAAATATCTTACTTTCCTAATAATATTCATTCAAAATATTGGGAATAAAAACTTCCAGATGTGTAGCACTGCGCTGCTTGTCTTATATGGGTAGAAGATATTGATACTTTGACAGAAGAAAAGTTGGAAAACAAAGCATTCAGACAAAGTTTGGAAACAATAAGAAATACATCTAAAGAAGAATATATTTAGTATTCTGCTGTACCTTATAAAAGCAAGTATGTCAAAACTAGCAAGAATATTTGAAAAATAGCTGCTTTGGAGTCACTGCTGAGTATATAGGATGACAGAAAGCACACAGCTACCAGAAGACATATTTTTTGAATAACCTTTCCTCTGGTGTTCAGTCATGTGAGAAAATTTAGGGCTAACAAAACGACTAATAAGTGAAAAGTGGAAAGAGCTCAATCACTTCCCCATTTACTATATACCTTCTTTCATCCCCAAGTACAAGTTTACAGAAGAACCCTAAAGTTTTAGCTGTTGACTTTTCACAGCAGGATTCCTGAATGGCAACTAGGAGAGCAAAGCCTTCCCTTCCCTGATTGTGTAACAAAAATGGTAACAAAAATGGTTTATCAGGTCTGTTCTTCTAGGAATTTTTTTTCTCAGCAGCCATCACAAACATTCAGTTTCTCCCGTGATCTGCTCCTCCTAATTTTCTTTCTTGTTGGTAGAAACAATCTTGACAACCTTGTTGGTAGTTGGTAGAAAGTACAGCCTTTAAAAAGTAAGGCTTACAGTTAATGCCTGTTTGTCAAACACTTTAAGACCAATAAATCCAAACCATGCAATAAATGCATTAACCTTCAGGTTAATCAAACACAGGTGATACAGTAAGTAAATCCACAGCAAACCTGGCACTTAGGTTTCCTACATATTCTTTCAATTCTTGAAATTAACAGCAGTAAAGCAATAAGCAGCCTACTCAAGAAATGACCTTAAGTTTGCAGTAATTAATCTGGACAACTGTATCAAACTGGCGTGCTTTTGCTACTCAAAACTCATCGAATGAAGACCTAAACTGCTACCCAGCAGGTCTCCTATTCTTTCAGCACTAATAATGTCTCTGTGATTTCTGAACGACTAAACAAACTCATACATACTGAATTGGCACAAGAGATTAGCAAAAAATATGCAGCTAATACAGGAACTGAATGCTCCCAATAGTAATCCAGCCTAACTAGACCAAAACAAGCAAACAAAATAAATAAAAAGAAATAATAATAATAATACCTCCTGACAGAAGGTCCAAGCAAATCTATTTTCCTTGGGAAAAGATTCTGCTAAAGCAAGATTCTGCTGCGCAGGTAATGCAGCTCTAGCCCTTGCCCTTATTTCCTTTCTGGAATTCCCGGGTAAGAAAGATGAAGGCCTGTGTTTCCTCAAATTTGAGACTTACTCAAATTTCTCTCCACTGAACTATTATTCTCTAGAAGAAATAACTGTCTATTCTCCCAACTTTAAATGCTGAGATTACTGCTTGAAATTTGTGTATACTTTGCTGATATGGCCTTTTTCCTGAGCTTAACATTACATAAAAATA
This sequence comes from Nothocercus nigrocapillus, assembly GCA_013398345.1. Taxonomy (NCBI): domain Eukaryota; kingdom Metazoa; phylum Chordata; class Aves; order Tinamiformes; family Tinamidae; genus Nothocercus; species Nothocercus nigrocapillus. The sequence continues at coordinate 337,396 of WBNA01000161.1, read as the reverse complement.
CATATACACATATATTTCAACTAAATATGATTACAAGGAAGATTTGAAAAATAAATTGTGTACAAAATGAATTATTTTGGCATTTCTTCATGGAAGATGAAATAAAACTCTTTGCAGGATGCAGTGCTGCTAAGCCTGTCCAAGGGGATACCTCCAAAGAAAAAGTACTCTTCCTTTATCCTATTTACGCTGTTCTGTCCCTATTGCACAGCCACAGGGCAAACTGTTCTGATTGCCTCAGTGAGAAGAAAACTAGTAATGTTCACTTAGTGGGTTACTTTTTAGAAATATCAGCAAACACTTTACCCTACAGCTACAAAAGTACTAAGTTGAACATAAGTTAAATGACAGGAGTATTTAGTTGGGAAGTAAGGTAAGAAGAAGGAACAGTGGCTACCTCATCTGAAAATAGCCCATAATCACTGATTATGTCTTTTTTGTTTCAAAAATCAATTTACCAACTAGTAGAAGTGTCACCTGTTGGAATTCTCTACTAACTCCCACACTAACACCTCTATCTGTATACTTTGCACTAAAAATATTCTGAAAATATCCCTTTTAAGCAAGTCTCAACTACAAATCATTTTCTGAGGAAGAAAAAACAAATTTAATACTGTTCTACTCTTGATAATCTCTTCAGCTAAGGAGATACTTTCAAACAGAAAATACCTTTTTTCTTGACAATACAGTATTTAGAACGAGGAATGACGCACCTGTTTAAGACCACTGTTTATTTGCCTTCTCACTTCCTTAAATTGTCCTGTGCTTTCCAACAACACAAAGTTATAATTTTGAGAAGATAGAACAGTTTCAGCCTAAACAACTAAACAAACTCATACATACTGAATTGACACAAGACCAATAACAAAGTTCACAAGAATGCAAAACTATCATTACTTACACTGCACACAGAAGGACTAGAATTCTTGAGCATTATGACAATTCAGTGAAATCCTGATATAGAGAGAGGTATAAATACACACACTTAAAAAAAAATGTGAAAGTCTATAAAAGTACACTACTGCTAGTGGCTGGTTATCAGTTATTTCTCTGACCTATAAATCCCTAAATTATTTGACCAGAAATACACCACTATGCCTTTTTATTTTGTCCTCTACTTTTCCAAAACGGGTATCGAGTAACATCTTTAGCCTTCACTGGCAACTGTTTCTCTTCACTCCGCTTTCAAGCAATTTCTTTTACTGACTGTATCCCTGATTAGTCCTGGATTAATAGAATTAAGGCTATCTGAGAAAAATGTAAAATGTAAAGTAATTGTCATGACTATGAGAAGTTATCCTGTACTTAAAGACTGCTCTTCTTCAACACAAAACAACACTGGAATACGCATTTTCCACCTTGGAAGTTAAAGACTTGGCGGGGGCAAGAGGGAAGAATACTCTAAAATAAGTCAAATGGGATAATCTCCACCTCTTTTCCTTTATTTTTTCATCTTGTACTGGTTCCCATTCCCCTAAGTAAAGTGAGTTGCCAGAGTTTCTAATTTTATCTCTCTCCTGGCTAACACAATATTCCTGGGTCTCCAATCCTGCAACAGCTCAAGCAGACAGTAAGCTTAGAATGGTAAAAAAGAAAAACAGTGTCACAAATTATTCCCAGAAGAAAAAAAAAAGATCCACAACACATGAGTACAGAGTTGACCTCTGTCAATATATTTAAGCAGTATTTAAACTGTAAACTTCCACCTCCAGATGAGAACTACCACTGACTGACTGATACAACTGTATTAGCTCAATTTATATTTAGGAACATCAGAACCTAACAGATGTCCCAGGTCACTGAGATCAGTCACCCATTTTTTGACTTTCAAGCTCTAAGGTTACCGTTATTTTTACTGTTATTTTTCACACCTCCTTTTTCTTTAATAAATTTTTACACAGCTTACAGGAGACTGGTGGCTCTATTAAAAATAATGCCTATAGAGAAATGATAATCCCTGGTGAAGTTTACTTACAGGTACAGCAATGGCACATTCCTATGTGTCTTTAATTTCAAACACTGCTGCAAAGTCATTGAAGTCTTTGGGGTTATGTCTTTTTTTGTTTTTTTCTTCTTCTTTTTAATGGTTCAACAGACTTAAGCACAATATATTCTTGATCTATTCATGAAGATTCCAGGTCCTAATTAATAATAGTATTTGGTAAAAGCATATAATAAATTAACATAACCTATTTAAACACAGAAGTATCAACAACTTCATAGTAACTCACATGTTACTAGATAACTGAACGAAGTTAACACTGAAAAAAGTTAACGTGAATTCTTCACACATTCATGTGATGCACTCAATATTCACCAGTAACTTTAACTCCAGGAAATGCACTTCCCACATTATAAATACAAATGCCAGCAAGCACCTTTGTAACAAACATAGATCTGCACATCTACTTCTTTCCACTTTTTTCTTTGGGAGTGGGAGGGGAAAAGGCATTACCAGGAAAACATGTGAATGCACTGCTACCAAAAACTACCCAGCTAAGTCTTCCCTAAGGAAAGCGCAGAGGCCACCATGCCCAGAGCGCTTTGTCCAAGCAAGGATGGCTTCATGGTAACACCTGCTCTGCCAAGCTGCGCATAGAAAAACTCACCAGGGCTGTCTGCACAGCACAGTTGCCCAGAACATGTCCAAAATGGAGACATTCATTGGTAAGATTACCATCACATTTGCACCCTGACAGGGCATGCTTAAGGTAAAGTGCAAGTCAGTCTTAGCAGTCTTGCAATGGATTTTCATATTGTCAATATCCACTGAAGCCAACTCTGAAATTCACTGTATCCTTCAATCTCTCAGTTAGTGACACGACCAACTGAAGCCACCACCTGAAGGATCTGGTCAAAAGCAAGCTGGGCAAGGCCTAGTTTACATGCCTTATTTGAAGATACGTGAAATTTTGGCATAAAAATAAACTATTTTCCTAACCAAAATGAAAGTCAGATTCAAGTTTAGTCTAAGTCAAAACTTAAACTAGGTCCTAATTGAAACTTTTTAATATAACAACAAAAACACAGTAGGCTATCAGTTCTTCCTGTAGAAGTGAAAGAAATCAGGAAATTTGTCTTCCTGAGGAGACGAAACAGCAAGCTGGCTTCCATAGGCTCTGAAAGTTAACAGCAAACATCAGTTTTCACTCCATTAATGATAGGTAGGAGCACCCAGAGGAAACCTTAACTTACATAATGTGCAGTGAGAGAAGCCAGAGAGAGAAAACCACTCAACTGAGCTGAAATGGCAGTAAGGATTAATAGATATATTTACACTTAAGATCCACTGGACAATTAACAAAATAACCTCTTTCAGACAAGGAACATGCCTGTATAACAACAAGGCTGACATATTTTGCAACGTAAGTCTCATGGTAAAATCTTCCTGTTACCAATGAAGACATAGCTCACCAACAAAGACCAGGTTTATTTTAACAAGAAAAAATATTCAAAACTGACAGAAGGAAGAGTACAAGGGGCTAGAATGATGCAGTATTTTAATTCCTGCCTGTGAAAATCCATGAACCTTCCGGAGGTTTTAAGGAATTCTCACCAACAGCAATGGCCATCTGGATACCTAAAGTGCCTTAACCAGGCTGGGCACAGCAGTCCGCTCCAACTGCATCACATCACTTTTCTGAGGCGCTCTTCACAGCATCAGAGACAAGACATCCATTTAAATTAACGAATCATGGAAACCTCCAGCACAGATCCCGAACAAAACAGAGGGTCTGCAGTTTCTCCATGGACTGAGACACAAAGACATCTCAGAGAACTAGTTCTGCAGGGGCTCAGAGGGCATCATTCCACAACTTCTATTAAACACGGTAAAAACAGACAATCACTTTTGCTAAGCGCCTAGAAGAGTTAACCAGAGAATAGCGTACTTCATGCCATGTAATGCAGATACATACCACCCTAAAATACAACTTCTCTGTTGACTGATACAATACCCTGCAGGTATCATCATCAGAATGGGAGCATCCCAAATAAAAAATTACACTTGGCTCAACCATTCTGTGACTTTGTGACTTATACTTACTTAATTATTTGTGTATTGACAGATATGCATGCTGACACTTCTCAGGCTGCAAACACCTCTAGCCCTCCTGGTGGCAACCAAGGTAAGATTAATAGATCAGTAGGTAAGGTAAAGATAAACAGACTAAGGCCTTTATTAGTTGAACAAAAAATGCAAGAAAAAAAACAGCATCTGTTTATAAAACAAGTCTTTCCACTACTTTAACGAAGACCTAAGCATCCAGTATCTATCATTCCCACATCAAGTATTGTCTCCCTGAAAGTAAACAAAACGTAGCAAACACTGCACAATAAAAACAGTGTGGCTATTGCAAGCTTTCATATGACACAGTACTGTAAGACTTGTCTTATTGTGTCACATTAAGCTATTCAATGCTACTGCTTATCATCTAATTCTGACTCTTAAGCAGGTACCTGTGGCAAAGCCTGCATCTAGAGCTACCTCAGTTAACTTCAGTATCTCAAGAACATTTCAGATTTTCAGTCTCTGTATTCTTTCATAATAAAAGACAGTTGCTTGGGGCAGAAGAAAAGGCTGGATTACTGCACAATATGAAATCTGGTATCAAACACTGACTTAAAGTTTCTAGTGTCCATCTGCGATACCAGCACATGCAAAGCTGAAACAGAAATACAATGAATAAAGCATCAGAAAAGGAGGCAGGAGACAGTGACAGGAAGTAGGAACACACCTATGAACAGGCAACCTCAAAGCAAAAGGCTGCCTTCAGAAACTTAAGCACAAGAGGAAGTATGAAACAAAAACACTGCTACCACGACTGGATGACAAGGCAGGCTGATACCAAAGGCTGACAGAATGACAGTACTGATAAAACTAGTCCTCTGGTCTATCCTCCACTGATGAAGACAGCACTCTCAACCATGTACAGCATGGCTTTTAATTATTCAGTTTATGAAGAACTCTGTTTAATCTGGAACTTATAGGTGCTGTTCCTCCCAACGGAGACATGTTCTCTATAAAAAGAACCACCCCTCTACAGATACGTCTCATAGACATAACAGTACTGTAATGAAATGCTAGGCCTACAGCATTCGAAGTGAAGAAATTCAGCCATTCTGTTCCTTCCCAAGTAAGCACAGATACGTAGCTCTCAACTGGCAGTGGTCACAGTCACGAGGGACTGCTGGATGAAAACTACTGTAACAAAGTTCTCATACAGAAAGCCTAATTTCTCTTCACAACATTCTTTACCAGAAAAGCCCTGCCATTTTTCCCTTTCATACTTGCTGTAGACAAGCAACAGGCAACAGAAGTAAGAGAGGAAAAATGAAAATTTTATACAGGACTTGTGACATAAAAATCTAGCAGTGCCCCTGCTAAGACCAGCTTAGTTAAGACAAGGACAAGTCCAGCTTTATCCTCTAAGAAAGGCATTTCTTTGGAAAGCATAGTCACTTAGAAGTTATCTTGTTGGGAAAGAATGAATTATTGGTTAACTACTTCTCTTGACAAGACTGCAAAATATCTCTGGCTACAAAGAAAAAGCCAGAATGAAACCCAAACCTGTTGATGCTTTTAAGTAGTATGATTGAACCACTTTCCAGTAACTCCTACCTAAATACTGCTTCTAGAATGACTGGTTCCAGGCACCAATAAAAATAAAACGTATGTTGTTTCAGCTTTTCCATTTTTGTATTGTCAGACCAAATCTGCCAGAACTCAAAGGATAGTAAAGTTTATTTGCCATTATTCTGCAAGTCCTGAAATCGAAGTCATGGGTTTGCAAAGGAGCATTTGTAACCTATTCCTATGACCTTCTTTTTGGTAACATTTCTTCAAACTGGAAGATAAAAAAGGAGAGGTGTAGAACCTCAGCGTCACTGAAGATTTGGTAAATTGTGGACCTGTGTCAGAGACACAAAGTATTGAATTCTGATGGCTCTACAGATCCATTTGTAAGTCGGTTTTCATTCACTTCTGAAACTGCAGATACTTTCATCTCTTAAATAAAGATAACTAGTGTGGAAAAGGCAGAGCTGAAAGGCTGACCAGCAAAATCATCCTGTATAGCAATAAAAGAAAGGAGAGCTTCTTCAGCACAGAAAACAACACAGCCAGACCAAAGAATGTCAAGTCCAACAGCATCCAGCACAGTCCAAACTGAGGGGTATTAGAAACATGCTTTCTCACAAATCTTTACCCATGACTCACTTAAGTACATCTGCAGTGTTGCGAAGTTAGTCTTAAAGACACCACAATGCAGTTGTACCTTTTAAGAGAAACACCTCAGTTATGATCATCCTTGATGACTGTTTCCACGCACTTCTTACAGCTTTTGATATTTCACTAAATACTTAAACATTTACTTTCAGCATTACGATTATATAATGTTAAGCAGGCAAGCTTAAAAGTTCAGAGATATAAAACTGTATCTGACCTCAACATATAGTCAAAATATGCCTCAAGTTTTTTCTACTACTACTAAAGGCACCAGAAAGGTGTTCTGTTCTAGCTTAAAATTTTCCTGTCAAAACCAGCTTTGCAGATTTTTTTTAATAAAAAATGTATTTTGGAAATTTAAATTGAATTTCCTCATGAAAACCAATACTGAACATACTTGATGTTTGTCTACCCTTAAATCTCACCCTGAACATTTACTACTCTCAGTAAAAGAAATTAAAAACTCTTACTGACTCTATTCTTTTAGCAGCTTAATTTGCTGCTTCAACAGATGCTATTAAAAAATAAAAGAAAGACCAACTCCTCAGGGGAATGCAATGGTACAAAGCTGTTGATAAGAAACTCCATTAAACTGCAACCACGACGAAGGCCCATAGTTAACCAGACTGTTAATTAAACTCATATTTTACTTGGAAAACACTTTTAGAAAAAGTCATTTTTACCATTTCCTTTTCTTATAAAAGAGGATGGATTAGGTTTCATAAATGACTCAGAAATTAATACTTGACCAGAACTTAGAAATAAAAAAAATTCAATACTCGCAAAGTATTCACTATATCCAACTGACAGGTGTTACGTTTAATATTTTTTCTTGGTTGCAAAATTGAACTTGCTTTCTTTGGTTCCACGCTTCTTCAAGAAATTCTTGGTTTATACAAAACCACATAACAATATGCGATGTCTTCAAAATAATATCAGGAGCACTTACTCGTCATACTTGATATGATAAATAGCTTCTTCATCAGTGTCCATACAGTCCGAGTAAGATGTGGATGGTGTACTGTCCAAATTATTTCTAGAATGATCTTGACTTAAGTTTCCATTAGTCCTTTTGTACGTGTTACCACTCTTTCCTTGAGCTTTACCATTCTTATGTCCCTTTGTTGCTCGGGTAACATTTTCTATATGAGCTTCAAACCAGGCTCCAATGCTGACATCTCGGGCATCCACTAGTTCATTTATCTAAAAGAAAAAATCAATAATGAATACATGCTTGCTTTCTACAACCTCGATTAGAAAAAAAAAAAAAAAAGGCCACAATTGATTATGCAACTACTTCAGAGTAACATTAAATTCCAGTGACTGGTTTTGCTCGTGCAAGTTCAAGTAAAATGCAGTCATTAATAACTAACATTTTGGCTTTCAATATTTTATTTCTCTCTTCTCACAAAATGTGGTATGAACAGAAAAGGGAAGCTAGATGATTTTTTTTTTCAATTTAAAAGTCAGCTCAATCTGTCTATCACTACTATCTTTCACTGACTACACAGAATTGGTTTTTATGACTAAACTATGCTTATACTTCTAGAGCTGTAAAATACTAGCCTACAATCATGGGTTTCTAAGAATTTAGTGGACCTCCAAACCAGAGTTATTACTTAACCTCCTGCCTTTCTGGACTGCAATGCTTCTGAATCCCACAAAGTTGGAGATGAGAAGAGGAAAAAGACTCTCCAAGTCTAACATGGTTGACATCACAGTCAGCTAAAATGTTTTGACTATAAGAAACATAAATATCTCATGACATTTCTCCTTTCTGTGCTCACAACAAGTCACATATTAAGTAACCAAATGACTTTACTAGTCTATGTAATGTGTATTGTGTAATATATACGTATTCTGTTCCATTCATTCAGCTCCTTACATGCTTTCTCAAGTATTCAGCAAACTAAGCAGATGTGTTTTTAATAATGAGAACAATGAATTTTTACAGCTAAAAAGCCATGTTTTTTTTAAACACTATCTAAATTCAAAACATTGCCTATAAAAAATGTTTTAAATTACATATCATCCACTGTACACCAACTATAAGAAAAAGCATCACTACAACAGAGCTACTGCAAAGCCATATCATGGAAAAGGCCTTAAGAGTTATCATATGGTACATATATGGTTTATGCTATAGCCTTTGTCAAGTATCCTGAGACTGGCAGAAATTGATACATTTTCTTACTAAATTCAAAGTCTAACTTCTGAAAAATAAAGAACCTGATTATAGCTGGACAGGGACAAATCAAAAACACTATCAATAATTATTATTATTTAGTGTGTCATTAGACAATCTGGAAGTGAAAATTAAGGCAGTTTCTGAGCTAAAAAAACTATGCTAAGAGAAGAAACCGATGTATAAAGCACACTTTATATGTAATTATCATATTTTCACTCACTTTCTTAAAACAATCTTGAAAACAAAACCCATTTCTTTTTCTCCCACACAAAATCACAACATCTATTTTTTCATTCAATCTTACAATATTCAAAAGTACAGGTCTTACCAGAATGAATACAGTTTCAGAATACAGCTTCAGAATAAAATAACAGCTTCATCTTAAATATATCACTCCATTCTAAACATAAAAAAAAAGTGGACGAGGGCACTTTGGTAGGGAACCCTCAAGAAAGCCTCCCTATCATAACCCTAGGTGTTTGAATTAGTTGCCATCTTAAAGTGCTTCTAAACTTTCTCCTCTTCAAAATGCGGTCAAGACACACTATCCAGGATTCCCCCATCTGCTGCAGTAGAAACCTGAAACTCTTTCTGAAACTCTGAAACTGCTGGAGAAGCCATGTCAAGAAGTCATCACAAGTAGAGCAATAAAGAAGCCAGTGCAAGTGTCTCATGCATCCTTCCATAGTGTGATACGTGGACTTATTCCAGCAGACTTCCCACTCTCATACAGAGCAAGGTCAAACAGCTATGAACAACTGAGGAACATCAGACAACTTCCACCTGACCAGTCCTGATAACCCTCAGGTGTACTTATCAATGCCTTTCTTGTAGTAAGGCACCCAAAAATGAAAGCAGTATCTGTGCAGGAAGTTACAAGCAAAGAACAATGTTCACTTCCTTCAATCTATACTGGCTATGGTCCTGTTGACAGAGCCCATCTCCTGATGATACACTGTTAGCCTTCAGTGCTGCTACAACACACTGCTAACTCACGTGTTATCCTACTGCCCAACAACTCCAGGTCCCTCTCCAGCAAAGCCATTCCCCAGGTGGGGAGCCAGTGCTCATGCTGAGCCACTGCAGGAGGCCGGCACATCCCAACTGCAGGATTCTGCATTTCATAAAGATCTTGTCTGCCCATCCCTCCAGCCCACAAATATCCTTCTGAACAGCAGACCTGCTTCATGCCAGCTACATCCCCCCACAATGTTCTTCTTGTTCACAAACTTGCTGAAGGTGCATTCCATCTTCTCCTCCGTGCCACTGATACTAAACAGGAGAGGTCACAGAACAGACACTTGAAGAACTCCACTTGTAACAAGCATCTGGATAGAATATGAAACATTAACCACTACACTGAGCCATCCAGCCAGTTTTACCTACTCTTTTAGTATTCCAATTATCCTGACTGTCATGACCTACTAAAAACAAATACACTGTAAAAAGTCATACTGAAGCTTTGCTAAAATCAAGGTAGAAAACATTCATATCCTTCCCTCATCCACAGATCTAGTCATTTTATCATAAAGGTGCTCCCACTAGTCAAGCATGAGTTTTAAAAAAATACATGCTAGCTATTCCAAATGATCACCACCTTCTCCATGCATCCAGAAAGAGTTTCCAAAAGGACTACTCCATGAAAAAAGTCAAACTGACCAGCCTATAGCTGCCTACGGTCCTGCTCCCTTTATTTATTTATTTATTGCAGGAGGAAAAAAAAGGGAAAACATTTGCCTTCTCCAGGTATCAGGAACCTTACCCAATCTTCATGACCTTTCAGCCTACAAGTCTAGCTCTCCCCACAGCCTTGAATACAACTGAGCCAGTCACCTAGGATTACCCTGTTCAAGATGTCCCAAGATATCCCTGCCTCAATCCTCTCCTACTACTTGTAATTCCTTTCCTCCTCAAACACTTTCTCTAGGCAACACCTCATTTCAGAAACCGAATAAAAACACGGCAATGAGCACCTCAGTCTTATCTGCATTTGTTGTCACTAAATCACCTGCTCTACCCAGCAATGGTTGTTTACATTTTGCCTGTTTGCAACAATAAAACCTCTTTTATGTCCTTTCCATACTTTACCAAACAGTGGTACGCAAACAATCTGTAAGGCTTCTAGAAGGTATCTTCTTAATCTAAATGTCAGAGAGGCCTATCAAGGGTGGCACTTTGTTGAACTTCCTGCCAATTCTTCCCCCAGAAGAACAACCTGTTAAGAATATGATCATCAGCGACTGCCTTGGCTATAGTGAGATGAGGATCCTGAGGGAAACTGCTGAAGGCAACTACGAGAATACCGCTGATGGTCCTACATGTAAGAAGAGCGGAAGCAGCAACACGTAGCTCAGAGGCAATCCAAGGGAATTTAGAGAACAGGGTCAGACAATCAGGAACTCAGGCGTGCAGGTCATCTTTTCTTCCATTCTCTCCAGTGCTGATACAAATATGGAAAGAAACAGGAGGATAGCACATGGCTTCATGGCTGGTGTCATTGCCACAACTTGGGCAATAGGAAGCCTTACATAGCAGCCGACACGCTGGCATCAGACGGGATTCATCTTTCCCCAAGGTGGAAGAGGGTCATCGGTCATGAGCTAACAGGGCTCCTCGAGAAGGCTTTAAACTAGTTTTGAGGGGTGAGGAGAGTATCATTAGGGAGGCAGGTGATAATGTGAGGGATGGCCTGCTGGCCATCCAGCCTAACTCCAGAGCCAGTGAAAGATGCCCCAGGCCTGGAGGGGGAAAAAGGCCAAACAGGAGAAGTACTGAAGGCCACAGAGATAAGTGAGAGCTGCCCCAGCCAGAAAGAGAGGCGCATAGGGAGCCCAACTCAAATGTCTCTATGCAAATGCCCACAGCACAGGGAATGGAGAAGGGGAACTGGAGATGCATGTGCAGTTGCAGGGCCATGATCTCATTGCAATTGCTGAGACCTGGTGGGACATCTCCCATGACTGGAACGTGGCCATGGATGGCTTTAGGCTATTTAGGAAGGACAGGACAGGACAGGGAGGCGAGGTGGCAGAGTTGCTCTTTACATGAGAAAGCAGCTGGACTGTATGGAGCTCTGCATAGGGGAGGACGAAGCGTGGGTCGATAGACTGTGGGTGAGGACGAAAGGGCAGCCCAGCAGGGGTGAGACTGTGGTGGGAGTTTAGGCCTCCTGACCAGGGAGAGGAAGTGGATGAGGCCTCTACAGGCAGGTGCAAGAAGCCTCACAATCCCAGGCCCTGGTCCTTAAGAGGGACTTCAACCACCCTGCTGTCTGCTGGGATGACCACACAGCTAGGAGGAGACAGTGCAGGAGGTTCCTGCAGAACCTTGCAGGTAACTTCTTGATGCTGGTGGTAGATGAGCCAACAAGGGGAGCGGCTCTGCTAGACCTGATACTAACAAACAGAGACAGTCTAGTTGGAAATGTGAGGTTTGGGGGCAGTCTTGTCTGCAGTGACCATGAAACGCTGGAGTTCAGGATCCTGCGAGGAGGAAGCTGGGCAAGAAGTAGGACTGTAACCCTGGACTTCAAGAGAGCCAACTTTGACCTCTTCAGGGAGCATCTTGGAGGAATCCCCTCGGCCAAGGTCTTAGAAGGAAAGGAGGTCCATGAGAATTGGTTAATATTCAAACACCACTTTCTCCAAGCTCAGGATCAGTGCATTCCTACAAGAAAGAAGTTGAGCAAGAGGGGCAGGAGACCTGTGTGGATGGTCAAGGAGCTGTTGGGTAAACTTATGGAGAAAAAGAGAACGTACGTCATGTAGAAGAAAGACCAGACCGCATATAGGAACACTGTCAGAGAATGCAGGGATGCAAGGAGGAAGGGCAAGGCCCGTTTGGAATTTAGAGTTAGCAAGAGATGTCAGGGACAAAAGGAAGGGCTTCTACAAACACATCAGCAGCAAGAGGAAGACTAGGGAAAATGTGGGACAGCTGCTGAATGGGGTGGGTACTTTGGTGATGGAAGATGCGGAGAAGGCAGAGTTACTAAATGCCTTCTTTGCTTCTGTCTTTACTGCTAAGGCTCCTTCCCATGATCTGCAGAGCCAGAGACAAGAGAGAGAACCAGGAGAGAGGAGGACTTTCCGCTGGCCAAGGAGGATTAGGTTAGGGATTATTTAGGCAAACTGGACACCCCTAAATCTATGGGCCTGGAGGGGATGCACCCCAGAGTGCTGAGGGATGTGAGGGGGGTTATTGCTCAGCCGCTCTCCATCCTCTTGGAGAGGTCATGGAGAGTGGGGGAGGTGCCGGAGGCCTGGAAGAAACCAAAGTCACTACAGTCTTCAAAAAGGGCAAGAGGGAGGAGCTGGGAAACCACAGGCTGGTCAGCCTCACCTCCGTCCCTGGAAAGGTGATGGAGCTCATCCTAGAGACCATCTCTGGGTATGTCAAGGAAAAGAAGGTGATCAGGAGTAGCCAGCATGGATTCACCACGGAGAAGTCGTGTTTGACAAACCTGATAGCCTTCTAGGATGGGATGACTGGCTGGATGGACATTGGGAGAGCCGTAGATGATGTCTACCTTGACTTCAGCAAGGCTTTTGACACAGTCTCCCATAACATCCTCCTAGGAAAGCTCCACAAGTGTGGACTGGACTAGTGGGCAGTGAGGTGGATTGAGGACTGGCTGGATGGCAGAGCCCAGAGGGTGGTGATAAGTGGGGTCGAGTCTAGTTGGAGGCCTGTGGCCAGTGGTCTCCCCCAGGGATCAGTCCTGGACCCGAGGCTGTTCCACTTGTTCATCAGTGACTTGGACGAGGGCACAGAGGGCACCCTGAGCAAGTTTGTGGACGATACCCAACTGAGTGGAGTGGCCGACACTCCAGAGGGCTGTACTGGGGAGTTGGGCAGAGGGGAATCTCATGAGGTTCAACACGGACAAGGACAGGGTCCTGCACCTGGGGAGGAATAACGCCAGGCACTGGCACAGGCACTATTAGGGGCTGGCCTGCTGGAAGGCAGCTCCACAGAGAGGGATTTGGGAGTCCTGGTTGACAAGTTAGCCGTGTGTCAGCAGTGTGCCCTCGTGGCCAAGAAGGCCAATGGGCTCCTGGCCTGCATGAGGAGAAGTGTTGCCAGCAGGGCGAGGGAGGGGATCTTGCCCCTCTGCTCAGCTCTGGGGAGGCTGCACGTGGAGTACTGAGTGCAGTTCTGGGCTCCCCAGCACAAGAGGGACGTGGAGCTTCTAGAGAGGGTCCAGCGTAGGGCCATGAAGATGATTAAGGTACTGGAGCATCTCTCTTATGAGGAAAGACTAAGTGAGCTGGGCCTGTTTAGTCTGAAGAAGATTGAGAGGAGATTTGATCAACATGTTCAAGTACCTGAGAGGAGAATGTAAGGACGATGGGGCCAGGCTCTTCTCTGTCGTGGCCAGTGACCGCACAAGGCGTAATGGGTGCAAGTTACAACACAGGCAGCTCCATCTCTATATGAAGAAGAACTTCTTTATTGTGAGGATGACAGAGCCCTGGTACAGGCTGCCCAGAGAGGTTGTGGAGTCTCCTTCTCTGGAGATCTTCCAAACCCGCTTGGACGCAGTCCTGAGCCACATGCTGTAGGTGACCCTGCGTGTGCAGGGGGGTTGGACTAGATGATCTCTAGAGTTCCCTTCCAACCTCAACCACTCTGTGTTTCTACAGTTCTGTGGATATAGGGCTTGAGGTGAGCAGACCTCAGCTTAGTCAAGGAACTGGAAGGGGAATCACAGATTACTGAGGTTTAATCATACCTAACTATCAACAGATGCTTAGCTTTTTGGTAGAGCTGGGTCTGTCACATTATCAACTGCTTCTGAATTACTGAATCAATCACTCCCAAATTCTGTCTTAGGATATTTATTCTCTGTAATCTGAAAATGCAACACTGTCTTTTAGGCTTAAAGGAGTTATATTTTTAAACAAATTCCTTTATTAATTTAAATAATTACCTCCATTAACATCCGTTTAATTTGTGGAAATTCACCTATCAGTGAAGCTTCAGAAAACTTCACAGATACCTACCAAAGCCCAGCCCGATTCCCCTGAAGTCAAATGAAAAGACAATCATGAAAGCAACTAATAAGGACACAGGCCTTTATGGGCAATAAAATTAAACTGGCAGATGTGAGGTAAGTCCCCAACATTCATAGCTTGCACATACCTTGTACAGTCCGATGCCAGGATCAATTAGAAATGAGCGAGATGATGTCGATGGCTGATTGGGTGATCCACTACCAGTTGTTTTTTTGACTTTGTTCTTGCAGTTGGAAACAGCACACGGGCTGACCTCTCCATCCTGATCTGTACCAGGAACAGTGGTAGATGCTTCAGATTCAGAACGTATCAAAAGCTGAACTATGTCATTTAGTCCAACATTGTAGTCAAATAAAGTGTGTCCATCCTCCAGCTGTCAAGACAAAAAAAAAGATTTGTAAAATTCTACCTTGGAGTAATTAATTATGCAAGTTCCAAATCTCCCTTTTAAAGACAACAACCATGAAGTCCATAAATTAACTTCACATTATTTTCAAGATGCACCTATTTCAAGGGGTATCTATTTCAGATAAATATGAAATCCTATGTCTTAAGTAAACTCAAGAAGATCCCACATCAAGTTAACTGTGGCCACAGTTTCATCCAAAATATCACTCACAGAAAAAATCAGAAAGAGATATCTTTCAGACTTTGGATGCTTTTTTTTACAGACTGGTATCTCAGATCTAATCAAAACACAGATGGGACCTACATTGTCTCTTATGTACTGTATATGCAATAATTACAGTGAGAACTTTTTAATTAATAGTCATAGCACTGGGTATGTTACAACTACAAAATTTCACAATTCACACCTTCCCCACTTTTCTAAAGAGCAATTCAGTATTTGGCATTTCTCTAAATTTTGCAGACTATTTCCTAAACAAAACATCTAGATATAAAAAAAAAATACATATATAACTGCATTGACTTTTCAGAACTCTAAGATCTGAAAACATTGCACAAGAGCAATTAGACAGAAGCAACACCAGGAATATGTTAAAGGCCTCCAAGTTTTCAAAAGCAATTCTCCTAAATTGAGATCATTCAAAAGCATTCCAGATTCAGAGAGTTTCCTTTCACCCCCCCACCAAGAGTCATTAAACACAAAATTTAATTCATCAAAAATAGTTACCAGTTACCAATAAAGCTAACAAATTCACAAAACAACTGCCAAGTTGTTTGACAGGAGAGAGGAAAATCACAGGAAACAGCAAGCACGGTATTTAAGTCAAATACTCTTAATAACCTGCAGCATCTTTGAAGCAGACAACATAAAACTTATTAAAAGGTTAGATGCATTTCTCTGAACCTCAAAACTATAATCTGAGTAGTTGTATTTTCCTCATGCTGTGATGGAAGACAAGAAAGCAGTACATACTTAAAAAAAAAAAGAAAAAAAAGAAAAAAAAAGAAAAAAAAAAAGAAAAAGCAAACAATCCTTCCCCAAATCTCCTAACCAACTCCAAGACTATTTTACAACAAAAAAATATCCTTGACATTTTCTCAAGAGAACAGAAAATGTTTTCGTCAGCATTGTTTAGGAATCTTTTCATCAAAACGTAAGCAGGATGAATTCAGGAAGAAAAAGGAGGGAGTAGTAGGACAACATAGGAAGGAATTCTTTAACTTCTCACAAATGTAGTTTTATGCTACATTTAAGCTATCTCACAACAGACATAGGTTTATTGGGAGCTCCTTTCTTCCTCCATCACTTCTGCTCAATAGCTATGGGAATGACCCTTGTTCAGCTGAAAGCTTTCAAACCAGTTCAACACACAGCAGTTACACCATTAAAATGTCCAGCACAAACAGCTCTAACTTTATAAACTGAACACAGCTCTTTAAATGGAAACCTCAAGCAACTGTTATTCTAGGAGTGACTACCAATGTCACCTCATACAGTGGGAGCTTTAGGCTAAGGTTTCATACTAAGTAAGCAATCTACTTAAGCATGTTAAGAAACCCTTCCCCTTCTGGCATAGGGCTCGTTCATATTCTTTGATATCTATTTAATAATGTGAACATGTATGTTTTTGTAGCCATATGACAACCTAGATAGGTTCTCATACCTGAAAAATCTCCTTATCATATTTGCTACAAAAATTGGTAATAAATATAAAAACAGAGATTCTTGAATTTGAAATACAAATAAACCCAAACAATCATTTTGCAATCATATACGAGGGGGAAAAAAAAAAAAAAAAAGGTCCTTTTTCCATCCATTTCTACTGCTGCTACATCTTCTCAGCAGTATTGTAGGCCCACTTGGAGGATCTAATCCCTGACCAAATGCTCTATTTATGCCAAATTATGTATTATTCCAAACTATATAGCATTGTCAGAAAGATTCAGAAGGACACACACAAACTAGAGCACTCCTAAAATGTGGAATAAATTGGAATTTATCAGAGAAAACAGAATCTATATTCCATCTTTTCCACTTAGGGCAGAAAAGCGTGGCAGAGACGCACATGTATAATTTCTAGAATCCTACAGTAAGTGCCAAGCTACTGAAAGGCAATGCTGTGGAAAGGAAAAGGATAACCTGGATCCTGATAGCTCAAGGTAGGCAAACAACACCCAGGTGGGAGGAAACAAACAGTTATTCTTCTATTTCTCTCATGCAATACATGCAGGCTGACGGGAAGTATGTTTTGTGGTGCTGCAGTTTGAAGATTAAAGCCGTATCATCTAAGATCTCAATCTGAACAACCTGAACCATAACCAAATGCAGTAAACACCTACATGCTCTAGACCGCAAAACTAAAATGCATCTCTGTCAAGTTTCCGCCAATGGCTCTTGCCACGCTGTGACCTCATCAAATTACTCAGGCTGAATAACGTTAGTTTTAGTGAACTTTATCCCCACTCCCACAACTCATATCTCCCTGCTATAAGTTAACTTACGTTTCCCTTCCTTAGTTATTTTTCCTTCAGCCTCCCCCTATCAGCTTACTGGAACTGTTTATTTCGGTACACCAGCACTTTAAACGGAAAGTTGCTCTCCAAGACAGTCACTTGTGATGATTTATCTTCACTGTTTCATTCACGTGATCACTTGTATTTTTGAATCTCCTATGCATCATTCAAAATGTATCTGTCAAATGGATGCAAATCCTTCAATCTGCAGAACTCTGTAAGTAATAGTCCTGGCACTGCAGAAATCCAGAAATTATAACACGACCAAAGAGGAACAGTCAGAGCTAACAACATGCCTGACATCTGGAAATGTAATTTCCCTATTGCCCATTCAATAGGCATTGCATTAACATAGAATGGTTTCAAGAGCAGATTAGTTGGTATTTCTTCTCTACCCGTGAAATCCCAAGCCATAATGTTTCTCAGGGGAGTGTTCCTGGCAAAAGGTTATATATACAAGCCTAGAATTTTAATCAGACTAGCTGCTGCATACCATAAAATGACTTATGAAAATATCAGGAAACTTGTTTGTGCATCTTTACTTTCATTCTTGCTTAAATAGTCAAGCTACAGCTCAGGTAATCCTGTTACGTAGTATTTTTCACTTTTCTTAATGTAATTATACAGAACTGCTACAAACCAGCTCAAATGAAGCCCCCCAAAGCCAAATCATTGCTTACTCATTCAAGTGACTTACCACTGCATTACTTTTATTTGAAAATGCTTGTTCATCCTAACAAAAAGCTATTCTCCTCTGAAGTTTCAATAAACAGAAGACTCAATGAAAAGAAAATTCAGATGGATCTTCAGTTGTTAGAATCAAGTGCATCCTTAAAAGCACTACTGTGACTTAAGGGAACTTAGGCAATGATTTAGTTTTGTTTCTTTATAAATACACTTGCCCAAAAGCCTACCATCTAATGGATACAGTTGTGATACAGTAAATATAATACTTATACAGTATAAGATACTTAATTATCCTGAAATACCTCCATAATGCTGAGGTTAGCAGGCAGACTTCTGGTTACCAGCTATAGATCACAGAGAATTCTCAATAGAAGGTGCCCAGTGCTAGCAGTCAGCTAAAAACACCCTGTGTTCTGTCAATGCAATACATTCACCAGTTATGACTGCACGGTAAGTTATATCCTCAAACCAATACAGATTCCTTTCTTTTCACTGGAGAGGGAAGAGGCAAAGAAAGTCTTGAAAGAAGCTGGGTGATCTCTCCAGGAATAGTAACACTTAGCATTAAATAGAAGCCAGACGTGCTTACATAAGCTCAGACTAGACTAGGAGTAGCCTTCCCCAGCAATCCCCACACATGCCACGTACACAAGATACACACTCGCTCACAGCCACCCAGCTTGATTAACACTAACTCAATGCTCAGAATACTAAGCCGATGACTATAAGGTTGTTTAATTTACAATACCAGTTTACAGTGAATTGGTGTTCTGTTCTCTGCCTGAGGCTTTTTTTTTTTTTTTTTTTTTAAAAAACATCCGTCCTCTTGGCAGGAATGCTTCATGACCACAGACCATTTTGTGGCTAGTGATGTCAAGTTTAAGTCTGGAAGCACAGCAACAGAGATAAAACTGCTGGAAGCACGTTTCAGATGGGGCAGGATGTGGTGTCTGGCAGTATATTCAGGGAAAGACTATCTGTTTATAGTAGGAGCAAAAATGACTTCCTAGAATATCAGCAAAAGCATACATTTACACCAAGTCAGCTATTTTGCAACAGTGCCCACTTCTGGAGACAACATGGAGATTTACAAAAACGTAACTGGCAAAATCAAGCTAAGGTATTATGTGACTTAAAATAACCAATGTGTCTATTTACAGGCATAACCAACAATGACAGTTAAAACACTAAGAGCAACAGAACTGAGTAACTGAGCTGCTGGAAAGCAGCTCTGCAAAGAATAATCTGGGGGATAACAACGTGATCACAAGGGCACAACGTGTCCTTGGTGTGAGGAAGGCCAATGGTACCCAGGCTGCATCAGGCACCGTATTGCCAGCAGGCAGAGGGAGATGACCCTTCATCTCTGCTCAGTACTAGTAAGACCTGGGGTCCAGTCCAAGGACGCACAACATGAGACAGATGGACGTGAACAGTTCATCCTAGATACCATTTCGAAGCACATGAAGGACAAGAAGGTGCTCATGTGTAGTCAGCATGGAGCCACAAAGTGAAAATCCTTCTTAACCAATCCGAGAACCTTCCTTAATGGAGTGACTGGCTGGGTCAATGAGAGCCGTGGACACTGTCCTCCTTGACTTCATGGAGGCTTTGATGCTGTCTCCCATAACATCGTCATAGGCAAGCTGAGGAAGCGCAAGAGAAATAAGCAGACAGTGAACTGAGAACCAATCAAACAGCAAAAATCAGAGGGCTGTGATTGGTGTTGCAATGTCTAGTTGGAGGCTAACAGCCTCTACAGTTAAGCCTTGTTCAACTTACAAACATGAAGGCACAGAGTCACCCTCGGCAAGTTTGCAGGAGTAGCTGATGCCCTGGACGACTGTACTGCCCTTCAGAGGGACCTGCGCAGGCTGGAGAGCTGGGCAGAGAGGAAGCTCATGGAGTCCCACAAAGGCACGTGCAGGGTCCTGCCCCTGAGGAGGAGCAACCCCAGACACCAGGCTGAGGGTGACCTGCTGCAGAGCAGCTCTGCAGACAAAGACCTGAGGGTCCTGGAGGACAAGCTGACCATGAGGCAGCAATGTGCCTATGTGGCCAAGAAGACCCTTGCCCAGCCTGGGTTAGGAAGGCTTCGTGCATCAGGAGGGCTTGGCAGCAGGTGGAGGGAGGTGATGCTCTTTATCTACTGAGCCCTGATGAGGTGAAACAGGAAGTCTGTGTCCAGGTTTGGCTCCCCAGTACTAATGATGAAGGAACTGGACTATCTCTCCTAGAAGCTGGGAGAGCTGGGCCTGTTCAGTCTGGAGAAAGCTGAGGGGGCATCTTACAAATGTGTATACGCCTCTGGAGGGTGTAAAGAAAACAGATCCAGGCTCTTCTCAGTAGGCCCCAGCATTAGGATGAGGAGTATAAACTGAAAAACATCAAGGTCCATCTGAATGTAAGGAAAAACTTCTGTGTGAGGGTGATTGAGCACTGGAAGAGGTAGTCCAGAGAGGCTGTACAATCTTCCTGCTTAGAGATATCCAGGAGTCATCTGGACAAGGCCCTGGGTAACATGGTGTAAGTTGAATAGGGGGGTTGGACTAGATGATCTCTAGTGGTCCCTTCCAATCTCAACCATTCTGTGACCTACTGAAGCAAATCCAGCAATGGGCTAAAAAGTTGAAGGAGCATCTGGAGCCTCTCTCCTATGATGAAAGGCTGAGACAGATGGAACTCTTCAGCCTGGAGATGACTAGGGGAAGGGGGGTCTTTTCAATGCATTTTAATATCTGAATGGAAGGTATAAAGAAGACAGAGCCAAGCTTTCCCCAGTGGCATCCAGTGATAGGACAAGAGAAAACGGACACAACCTGAAACAGAGAAAGTTTGTCTTAAGGAAAAACTTCTTTACTGCAAGTGTGACAGAGCACTGGAACTGGCTGCCGAGAGAGGTTGTGGAGCCATCCAAACTGGGCCCTGGGCAACCTGCTCTAGTTAACCCTGTAAGAACAATAGATTGGACTAGATGAGGTCTAGTCCAGAGGTTCATACCCACCTCAACCATTCTGTGAAGCTGGAAATCAGTGAAGTACTCAGAAACAGAAAGCAACAAACTATGAGATGTGGTTTCCTCAATTATTGACTTGATTTATTACTTGTTAATATTACAATGGCATCTTAGTCAGTAAGGGTGACAGACTATTACAGCAAGAAAACAATGACATTCACATAGAGCTCTCCAGTCAAGCCCTCCCTCCAGTTAAATACTACCTCCTACTTTGTTCCAAGTTGGCCAGGTTCTGTGAAATTACTTTCTGAGCTGTAATAAAGCAGTGCCAAATGCAGAACACTGAGGATCTAGCACTGTGTCTGGATAAATACAAGCTAGGGAAAGGCAGGAGAAATAAAGTGTGATACTTTCCTTTCAACACCCAGATGGCATTTTAAATCCACCTTGGAATATAGTATTTCTTGCCAAAAAGCTCTTAATAAAGCAATGTTTGCTGGGAATATGTCACTAACATTACTAAAAGTATGATTAAATCAAGTCCCAAATAACTTCACAGACAAATTAAGTGTTCAACCCAGGATGGAAGAGACTTCCATCAAAATCAGTCAGGCAATTTGTGGGACCAGGTGCTGAATGATTGTTCCTCTATTAGCTGCATGGAAAGCTCACTTCTAGTGATGGTTATTTACCTAACTATGTATGCAGCAGAATGGGATGAACTTTGTTCAAAGACATAGAGACAATTCCCCCAGAACATGTTTGCCTGGTCAGTGTACCGAGTAAAACAAACAAAAAACAAAACACATTACATAAGATGTTCTTATTACAAACTAAGTGTTTATAAGAATCCTTGCCTTTCACAAGTGTCTAAACATAAATTATGAACAAAAGCTGTCAGCTAAACGCAAGATTCAAGCTCACACAAGCCAGTGATCTACCTAAGCAAGAACAAGTACTTGTTTCCACATAAGTTGACTACTTTGCTGTTTTTTCTTCCTTTTAATGGATGCTTCTAGGCGCATTTTGAACAAAGTGTGAACAAAGGGCAGCTGGATTTCCTGTATATACCAAAACTAACACTTCAAATGCACTAAATACCCTAAATCATAGGCACAAAGATTACATACTTCAAATATATTCTCCTAGTTTAAGTTTTGCACAGACTATGAGTTTCAAAGTACTTCTAGAGCAAGTTATTACAAACGCTTAAGGCAATACATTGTGCTCACACTACACCAGAATAGCTGTAGCAATAGCTGTAGCATTCCTGGAATTGGCACCTACTGACAACCACTGTTAGAAGATCTGCCTTGTATATCAGGCTGTAAATGGCTCAGGAGGATATAGAAGCTGCACATATACGAACATGAAGGACTATGTAAAGTGAAGTAAAGTAATACTGTATTACTTCCAAAAAAGGCCTGACAAGCAGTTTACTAATTATTATCACATTAATTTGCCTGCAAGTCCCAGCACAGTTCAATTTATTATGGGTTAAACAACCTGTACAGAAACCTCACAAGAAAGTATGCTATCATTGCAGAAGAACACCTAAGAATACATTACCTATTCCCAAGAATACATTACCTACCATTTTTATCTTACAGTGCAATCCAAGAGGATAAATTCCTGAGTCACATTAGCCCAGTGATTAGACCTGATAATCAAGAGCTTTAATTTAAGTTTTCTTTTCCCAAAACCACAGCAGTTCCTAGAGCTATCAATTAAGATGAGAGATTCTATAAGGAATACAATAGGGCTCTTTAGATTTTTTAATTAAAGAAGTCCAGAAGTTAACTGAAGTCAGTCTTTACACAGACATAATGTGATCCCTGAAACAAGTTTCTTCAACAAAAAATACGTAAAACAAGACCAGAGTTGACATTCAGTAAGCAAAACTA
>WBNA01000161.1:287111-301936 GCA_013398345.1 Nothocercus nigrocapillus | reverse complement strand
GGTATTGAGTCGTGGAGAAACAGATCACAACCATCGCTTATTAATTTATGTGTTAAACGCGTTTTGTTAATTAAGCTGTTATTATTAATAGGCTCAAGCGGTTATCATTATTTCCGGGGTAGCTATTCCCACAGCAGGCTCAGTGCCTCCCTCACGCTCACAGTGCGGTGGAGGGAGCAGCCAAGGGCCGCCAGCCCTAGCAGAGCCCTCGGAGAATTGTGCTGCCATATCCATCCCCCTGGGCAGCAGGAAGGCCCTCGGGCCTCGCTTCTCTGCCACACACACTTGGGTTGCCCCGTGGCCCTGGTCCCCACAGAGCAGCCACGTCCTCCTGGCCGCCTGGCTGGCGCTGACGGGTGCTGGACACTTCACAGGAGCAGCGTCAGCAGGGCCTCGGTGTCCTCAGCGTATTGGCTCTTGCTCCAAGCCCAGACTCAGCAGTGGAAGAGCTTCAGTTGCCTCCTCTCAGCATCTTTTTGCTCCATACTCTTCTTCCCTTCAGGGTGGTGTTTCTGGTAGTTGTTCCTCCACCCACACCTGGAGGTGTCTATGGAGCCTGTTAGCACAAACACAGCTTTTATGAGACAAAGAGTGTCATGACTGAGTATGTGTGACAACAAAGATCACAGAATCACAGTATTTGCTTCCAGAACTGAGGATTCCCACGGTTGTCTTGACTGAGTTGCTTTGCCCTTGGTTTTTGAGAACTGACTATGTCTAATGGCAGCTGCCATGATGTTTCTGAGTCCTTTGAAAAACCTACCCAATTCCTTTTTACATTGCTAAGTCCCTTTCTGATGTGGAGAGAGCACATAACTTTCTTACCTGTCTCTGCAAAAGCATGTCACCAAATTGCCTGCTGCACAAATTCAGCTTGGTTCTCAGGCTCAGACTCAAAGGCTGTAGTGCATGTTGCATTTTTACTATTTGGATTTTTGGATTCTAGCTTTCTTAGTTTCTCTGAAGTATTCAAAGAAAATTTAACATGGAAGAATATAGTAGGAATGAGGTTTTATGGTCAAATATAGAAAAAGATAAATCAAGCTATCTCCAGCTTTATCTGAAGTACTTACACACCACCTATGTAGTAAAAAGAACAGACTCTTGTTATAATCCCTTTGCTGGGATATGTCTGTGTTCTTCACTTTTGCAGAATAAGTTTTACTACATTAGAGAGAAAAAGATGTATTTTTTTCACAGCAAACTTTTGAAAACAAGAATTTTTTTTTTTTTTTTGGCTAGGGAGACAGAAAATGAAAGGGGATCAATTGCTACAGCACTGTTTGGAAATACGTTCCCCCTTTTGTAAAGGGGAAAGATCAAGTGGCAGGCACAGGAGTTAACTGATTAGAAAGAATACATGGCTGTGGAGTGATTGTAGAGGGCCTGCCTTATAAAGCATGGACTAGAATTTAAAGAGAAAAAGTATGTAAAGGGTGTTTTTTTGGGAATCAACAACGCCCTTTGAATGTGGAAAGAGGTTAGAGGAAGAGAAAGATGAATTTAGGTCCTCTTCGGGCTATGGGTGTACTGAAGGGCAAACTAGTTTTTGGCAAGAGAGAAACTGACTGAGCAGCATGCTCTGTGTTATGTACTGGAGTAATAGCTGCAGCAGAATCACTGAAATGAGCGGAATAGAGAAAGAAGTGGTCAAAGACACAGACAAAAAACATGGAAGTAGTGAGGAGAATGAAAAAGTCTTAATTGAAGGTTAAAATAGAAATTTGTGACAAAGAAACATAGAAGATGCACGGAAAAGTAAAATTGGAAATGACTTTGATGAGAAGACGATCATTTTCTTAAGGCAGAACTGAAAGAACAAGAAGGAAAAATTAAATGATACACAAATGTATTGGGAATAAAAATATAACCTTAAGCACGAGTTTGTTTTGCAGTTTGGAGAAAAAATGGAGATGTTCAAAAGCAAGCCATGATGCATATCACTCCCTGTGAGAGAAAGCAGCACCTTTATAGTATAATAATGTGCATGTGAGGTGTGCCCAGTGCTGTTACTTTCACCCATGAGAAAACAGGATAATGTGGCTGTGAGTTGAAATACATCATGGATGTCAATAGTAGGTATTGAGTGAAACTCAAAAGGATATGGTGAAACATGGGAGCTTTCTGAAGACTGAACTTCTGTGCATGTTGGTATTTTAGTAACTTTGCACAAGTAAATTGCTCCAGGATATAAATAAATTTGTTTTGTTCTTGCATTTGGAATGCTTTATGAAATATTAAAAACTCAGGAGATTGCCACAGATATTTTAAGTTGGTCAGTGGGAGACCACATATTTGATTGAGCAATTTCAACACTAAGGCATGGGTATGGAGAGAAAAAGCCATCGGTTAGCTTGACAAAACAAGGAATGCATAACACAGGTAAGGGAAGAGCTGTAAGAATGGGAGCAGGATATGAAGCAAAGGAAATTAAAAGAAGCCAGCAGAAATCCTATATTACCAAAATGTTTGAGACATTACATTGTCTTTGAAGTTTATATTTTTGGTGACAGTATTTCGTATTTCCAAATGTAATAATAATGCATCACTTCTTGGAAGGTTCCTAATGTGCAAGCAAAACAGGTGTTGACTACAGTTTTATAATTAATTATGTTACAGAGAAGTGCTTTATGTATATGATAGAAGCAGATTACTATAGCTACACAGATTAATATTAGTTTAATCGCTGCTTGAGACATTTAAATGTAAAGCAGTACTACTAATAGTTTGTCAACTGAGAATTTTAAATTATTAAGGATGAAAGAGAAAACCTTTATGTAAGGACAGATATCAACAAAAATTGGAACAGATCTTATCAAAAATACTCACATTTTGCTACGTGGAAGGAGAACGGCATTATCTGAGTTTACACATTATTGTCCTGCCTTCCTCTGACTCGGAGCAGGTAGTCCCCATAAGTTTGAGTATCTGCGCTCCTTGAGAGGAAATAGAAGGATGATATGGGTCCATTTAATAATTTCAACAGTGCTCCAATCATTCATGCAGGGATTTCGGTGTAGAGAAAGAGTTGCGTTACCACAGTCTTGTCCTAAGTCCTGTCCAGTCCTGAAAACCTTACTGTGTTTGGAGACTTGGCCCAGGGAGAAGCCCCTAAATCCTGAGATTTTTTAGAAGTCTGTATGCTTTCTGTCAATGGTCTTAGATATATGAGCTTTTTCTCACAGGTCTTAAGGGTTTTTTGTTTTGTTTTTTTTTTGTTTTTGTTTTTTGTTGTTGTTTTTTTGTTTCATTACAATGGTTCCCAAAGAGATCAAACTTTATGAAGAAAAAGTCTCAAATTTTCCTGAAGCTGTGGATTTTCTTGTGGTAGACTTGGAGTTAAGAAAGTTACAAATTTAACAAACATTGTATTGTTTCCAAGTAGGATGTCCTCACAACTTCATTGTCGGTGAGGATTAAAGTTATTTGTATATGTAGATGTTAATCTTATAAGATAGTTCAGGCAATTAATGGAGCCCCAATATGACTAAAACATCAATCTTACTGTAATTTACTGTTCTATTCCAGGATTTTTAAGACATACGAAGAGTTTTAAAGTTAAAAAATATATATATTTCAACCTGAACATGTATTATTCACATTTTTATTGTGCTACTCCCCGCCTTTAGCTTCAAGGAAGAAGCTCAACGTCCACAATAGAATATGTATGCCATTGCTGCTGGCATTTCACAAGTATGGAGATTTCGTAATTGATTCTGAAGCAATAGGAACTGGGAGCATCTCATGTATTAATAAACCTTTAGTAAATCAAGTTGTCCCTTGGTTTTGCTTGAACTTTTCCAGTAAATCCTAAATTATGCCTTATGTGAAAGAAATCTTCCATTAGGTTCAGCGGAGAGTTAGTATCACATCTGAATCAAGCTTTGTAGAACAGTTCATTTAAAATCAGTAGAGCATTTATAATGCTGCCCTGACTTAGCATTTGATAAAAGTCCTCCTTGAAAACCAATGGAGCATTCCTGCCGAATTTTCACAATTAGCAAATCTATAGTTCATCTCCTTTCACTTCAACAGAGTTGGATTCATGAAGCAGAAGAACTTGACAGCTACATTTATTATATATGGGGCATGTAGAATGACTGTTTTTTAAGCCTCGGTTTTCCAATTATGTTGAAAGATCCCCCCAACTCTCCAGTTTAGATTAAATAGCCACATCCTGCAACACTGAATGGAGCTGATCACTCCAAAGCTTTTGTGATCTTTCTGTTTCTGAAAGCTGTTGGGGTCCCATTCAGCTTTTGTTTTAGTCAACAGAGAGTTACCTCACCTTCAACAGCTGTGTGCTAAACTATATTTTAGTTACATAACTGACATGTGGATGTATACTTCTAGTTTGAGAGCATGTGAAAAATGAGCTCAGTGAGAGTTTTTACCACAAAATTATAAACATGCAAAAAGTAGGTTAGTAATAGAAATAGGAAAACGGAATAATCTGGGTGTAGGGATATCCAATTCCAGTGTTATTTCCCAGTAAATTACAAAAATTTATCTTTTGTAAGATAACATAGATTTTTTGCAAAATTATGCTTTTATCAGCTTAACAGGGAACCCCTGTGTTCTTTTACTCTCCCAGTAATACAAGAAAAAAAAGTGTAATTTACCAGTTTTGCAGTTAACTTTTAAAGAAGCAAGTCAGAAAGGAATCTTTTAAGTGGTTGTATTAACCAAAAAGGAAGCAGAGCAACATGGTCACTTCCACATGTCAAAAAGCTTATGTTTCCAAAGTTTTGAAGGCAGGCATATTTACACTACATATGCCTTCTTCAAATGCGGCAATTTGGGGTACATGCAAAAGGACTGAAACAGGGACCCCATTTGTTCAAACCTCCTAACAAGCTGTAACTAATATGCTGCTTATCATGTCAGGAAAGCTCTCTACCACATGTAGGTATAGAAAACAGCTTCTAGAATGATTTACAGAGTAGAGAATGTGTCTTAGAAGACAGGAAGAGCTGGCTGATTCACCTTGCCAAAATAAAGGCTAAACACAGCAAATGAACACCTATGAGGGAACAGTAGCTGCATGAGTTCAAGGACAGTGTTGTAGAAGGGCTAATAAAATACTTAAAAAATGTTGAATTGATTTTAAGCTGGAATCTATATGGTGTTTCCAACTATGAGATATTCAGATCATTCTTTTCTTAGATCTTTGTTTTTAGATTGTCAGATTATCAAATGTGTTTCATCATCTATGTTTTGATCAGATGTTTGAAGTAATTTCATGTTTGAAATAAGTTGCTTGGTTCTGACGATGCCTTTGCTACGTCAAACTGTATCAGCCAACTACAGATCAATACAGAAAATTAAGGCAGATCAAAGTGCGGACTACCATAGTTTCTTCGTGGCAAAATACTTCATTAGAAAATCATGATGTTCACTGACTTTGGTTTGGTTTCCATTTTGAAATTAAAGTGATGTTTTTCCTTTGCAAAGGATCAGAGCTAGGACACCACCGTTCCCTCTGTGAAAGTTATATCACTGGTGGCAGGGCTGAAGCTCTCCCATGACTCTGTAGAAAGCCAGAGCTAATAGACGTGTGCTCTTTGCAAAGGCTGCTCCCACCTGAAACCATTTTCTACCTCAGTCTGAAATTCCTCATTTATACTGATGCTCAAAACATGCTTCCCTATGGCACTGGCATCCAACCATAGCCCCCACTTTGTCAACCTGTATTGTTTCAAACCTCAGGTCTGCTCTGAACTTGACTTAATGGTGTCATGTTTAAACCAGCTCAGCAATTCCTTGTGGATCCTGGTATAAATGTAGCTCTGGTTGGTCTGGTCAGCCAGAAGAGCAATTTTTGCCCTAAGCGTAGAGCTCGCAATGGGCCAGCACTGACGCTCCATCATCAGTCCCGCGCCTCGCTCCTGTGCGACGCAGAGCGTCATCACGCCGTGCTCTGCCAGCGCAACCACATGCCAGGCATCCGCCTCCAGGCTTAAACCCTAGTGTAGGAACGTGATGTGATTAGTACGGATCACGTCACTAATTTGAGGTCTTTCTCTAGCTTGATGATGCCTGCCGGTCCTCGCTGGAACCTTAGCCCAGCATACCAAGTTCAGCCTGATTCAGCTTTTCCCTCATGCCAGGCTCAGACATAACTGTAGCTCATCAGCCTGTGCTAGTCCATTTTCTAGCTCAAATATTAACCCTAGCCCTAGTTTTGCTGCCTTACATCGCCTCTTTTCTTCTGTTAACCCAAGACTGCTGTTGCAAGTATGTTAATGCATATCTTCACGTCTGAAAATCAGTTCTGTTCCAATAAAAAAACCCTGGCCTGTTTGGTCCCATTAGAAAATGAGGACAAAGTTTATTCTCAAAGGAATGCTCTCAGCCTTTGCCAGTTAACTCAGGCGCTGGCATACAAATGCTTGAGAAATCAAGCTTGTGCTGTGTAGATTTTTCTCATGGTATTTAATTAGCAACCTAAGTGAAAGTAGAAAAAAGGTGAAATAGTTTACAGGAATTGTATCTTTGTTACAGAAGTATGTACTAGTAAAAGCTGAAGCAATTAATCCTCAATAGAGAGCACATGCTTGTCCCGTTTTTTTGGAGGTTTTTTTTTTTTTTTTTTTTTTTTTTTTTTAACAGCTGTTTTTAGTTGCATAAAATGCAAGGTTTCATCTGCTAAATTATATTCGTTTGTGAGGACATATTTGTCCTTACATAATGGTCAGAGTGTAAAAAAAATGTTAGGGAGAAATGTGTTGCAAGGTACCTTTTGTACCAAGGCCAGAAATATATATATTTTTTTCTCAGTAACATGAGCTCCAGAAAATATAACCTAACAATGGAACTGCAATTTCTTCCATAATCAGTTTGTTGCTACTGTATATACTTCAATAGGGAAATAAACAGCAATAAAAGTGAAGAGGAGGTCTAATAAAAATGCCTAAGTTCTACAAAGTAAGATCAGTTGGATGATATTATACTTTTGAGTAAAGTTCTGATTGTACATTTTTGTAGGACTGTGTCTGTTGTGACACTAGCTACAAATACAGAGTATCTTCATGTACTGGATTATAAAATTATAAATAAAATATATGACTGGCTGTACTACCTCCTGAAGAGCTTTTTGATTTTGTCAGGTAATTGGTAGGAGCAATAGAGTGTATCAGCAATAGAGTGTGTCTACCTCACAGCAGTGATTTCTGTATTATGCAACCCAAAACCAGCGATGTGCAAGGCCTTTCTAACAGATTCACATTTAGCTCTCATTAAGCAGAAAATACAGAAGATCCTTGTCCTTTGTGGCTGTCCCAGTGGCCTATAAGAAAACTGGAGGGTCTGTTGAGCCAATACTTATGAATCATTGAAAAGCACAAAACATTCAAAAATTCCTAATGCAATAAGTGGAAATAAGCTTACAACAATGCAATATTGTTTAAATTTCCTGAGACAGTACACACTAAAATTAGACATCCAAGAAGGACATCCAAAAAAAAAGCAGTGGGATGAGCAGGGAGCTGTAAATATGGACCTATTGTAGCTGCCTAGATACAAAAGCACAGGAACACTAAGGGAGATCTGAAATTCTATTTTGTAGATAGTACAAAGAGCACAATCTGGATATCCAGCTAGTCAGACACTGAAACTGACTTCAAAAGACCGATGCTTATTTAGTTTCTTTCAATGGTATGTACACGACTCACTTTTTTTTTTTTTTTTTTCTGAAAAAAAAGGTGAAAGGATATACTGTTTTTTCAATTTAATTCTTCTGAACTTTTCACTGTTTGTTTACTATAAATGGATTAGTGTCTGTTTAGTAGACCTTTCACACGTAGGTAAGAAGAAGGGCAAGGGGAATTACTTGCTAGCACAGGGGGAAAAACAGTGCATCTCCTTACTGCATTGACTGAGAAAGAAAAAAAAAGGAATTTGTCTGCAAGAAGAAATTTTTGAGACATGAGATGAATTTTTATGTTAGTATATGTTTGTGTGTATGTTGTTATTGGTTTATTGCATCCAACTTACAGACTAGTTTGATTCTCCCTTAATTTGCTGCACATCTACAGTTTATGTGAAAAAAGAACATATTTAATATATGCAAAGCCAAAAACCTTAATAAGTTAAGTCTTAACAGTCTAATCAAAATTAATGCATTTACATTGGTAGTATAACTTATATTTCAAACTTTGCGCAGTTAAAGCTAATACACAAATCTTTTCCTTTATCTGAAGTTAATCTTTCAGCTGACACTTTGGGTCTGAAACATTAATGATTTCACTCTGGATGACAGTTTCAGCCAGCTACCAGCATCCTGAATCCTTCACTGAGAAGAGGGTGGTATTGATGCTTGGGTTTCTGCCTCCTCCTTGCTAAGAGGGATAAAATGTTTGTGTTGATGATTTCTTTCTCGTGACTTTAGAATCTGCTTGGATTCATTTTTATATGTTTATAGGCACACTCTATGCCTTCCTCTTCACAAGGCCGCAAGTCTAGGGTAATTGACCTTAAGCACATGCTACATATGTTGGATGCTTGTTCTTGGCTCCCCTTGCCACCAGGGAGAGTGGTTTTACCAGGACCTCGCTCCTGTAATGACCAATCGTTGGTCATTGGTCAACATTGGTCAATCGTTGGTCGGCTATCGTTGTTTACAGCCATGGAGCTGTTCACAGCCTTGAGCCTCACGGGTTATTCTGCACCTGGGCTTTCGTTGTCTCTGCTATCATGATTTCCCTGCTCTTCTATGATGCATTGATACTTCATTCAACAGAAAAAAAAAAGTAGTATTTGTTGCTATCTGCTAGCTACAAAAGTGTGTCAGTTACAGTAGATATTAAAATACGCATAACATAAAGATAAGGAAACACTAAAATACATTGGGTAATAGTCACCTGTTGCCTGTTACCAGAATAGTTAGATTATTGCTCTTAAAACTAAACAAGCTTGAGTAGAGCTCTGAGTACACCAAGATAAATCTAGATAAGTCCTGAGTTTTTATCTTGAAACACTGTGTGCTATTACAAATAATGACAATACCAGCTTTACTGGGCTTCAAGGCTATTAACTTGAATTAAACTAAAAGATAAGACAAGCACATATAATGCTAAGTTAGATGAATGAGAGTAAGATTTGCAATTGCTCTAAAAAATACTAGAATTAATGTTTGCAGGTGTCATGTGTTCGGTTTATAAATTGTCAATTGAGAATCAGGAAGATACTCCTTCTCCAGGGCGGTGGTAGGCCAATACTCCAGTGGCCATGCAGATTAAATTGGGCATTGTCTTTGAAACTGCAAATAGAATTTTACTATATAAGTCTTAAATATTTAAATGTCTCAGTACTTACAGAATATGAATTTGCATCCCATTACATTTTGAAAGAACCTCTCAGAGAGAAAAGATTAAGCACCTTGCTTTTTCTTACAAATGGTTCTGATTTTTGCCTACATTTAAGACCACTCTGTTGTTTTAGAATCTGATCCTATGATTATATAGGTGAAACTTTCACAGCTATCTATAATGCTATTTATATTATAGTAATTCCTTTGCTTAAAGCTTTTCGTATTCAGGAAATAGTATAAACCATGTTAGTAAGAAGGGAATAGAATAGGGAGTAATACTGTGAATTAGTAGAGTGTACATACAAATCTGAGATTTTAGTTCTTACTTGTTGTGATGACATCCAGGGCGTATGACAGAGTGATGTGAGCATCATGTCTGTCATCTTATTTTTCTGCAAAAAACAGTGCTTTTGAAATTCCCGTGCTTACAGGGATCTGATGCTTCTTAATAAGGGCAAGTCTTTCTTGCTCCGCACTTCATCTCTAGCCTCAGGGCTTGGCATTCTTGAGGACTTGTCTTACCAGGCAAATAAGATAGTGAATACCTTGACCATTTCTGCATCTTTTGTCACCATGGCTGCTGTGCCTTTCAGCAGTGGACTTATTTTTTTTTCTTAGCTTTCTTCTTACTGCTTGTGACCTTATTGTGACCTTTGCTATACTTAATATCCCTTGCCAGCCGTTCTAGATGGGCATAAACCCACCTCTGCCTGTTCTATATTCTGCCCGGGTCACCTCCCCCTATGTCCTACTCCCTTACACTTCCTTTTTGCATCTGAGTTTTGGTGAGAGTGCCTTGTTTATTCATGCAGACTGCCTGCTGCCTTTGCTTGATTTCCTGCTTGTTGGAACGGTCCATTCCTGAGCTTAGAGAAGGATGTTCTTGAGTGTTAACTGTAATTTCTAGAGTTTTCTTCCATCCAGAGCCATATCCTATGGGATTGTCCGAGGCAGGTCTCTGCACAGTCCAAAATCTCCTCTCCTCAGTTCCTGGATTGTGATCTTGCCCAGCTCCCTGAATTTCAGGATCCTGAGTTCCACCATCTCATGGTCACCACAGCCTCCAGGCTGCCCCTGGCGCCCGCATCCCTGACCAGTTCCCTTTTTTCAGGGCCTGTGAATAGGAAGCTCCTTCCAGGTGTTTGAAGAAGGCCCCATCTGCTTCTTCCTGATGAGCATGATTAGCTCATATAGCAAACTGATATAGCAAACTCCCACAGTAATGTCTCCTATTTTGGTCTGCCCTTATTGCTGAGCTCTAGGCCAGCTTGTCGCGCTCCCAGGCAGAGCTCCATACGTTCCTGCTGCTCGCTCTCGTAAAGGCTGCCTTCCTCTGCTCACCTCCTTGGCCTGTCCTTTACAAAGGGCTCATGTCCATCCACAGCAGCACTCCAGTCATCTGTGCTATAGCTCTGTGGTCCCAGCAACAGCAATGGGGAAAATGGCAAATGAGCCCTGTGTGTGACGCAGCGAGATCACCGCACGACAGCTATGCACAGACCTCTCATTCCTGCTCTTTGCTTCCCAGGCTCCATGCATTAGTGCTCAGGTGCTTCGGAGAGGCACCTCAGCAGGCCAACCTGCTAGGAGGGGCATGAGATCCTTTCCACAATGTGGTCCCATAGACTCTTGCCTATTTTCATGCACACGTTTGGGGCAATTCCACGTCAGCCTTGTTTTGCTGAGTGAGAGTTCCCTGCTTTGAAACAAGCCTCTATAGGATACAGACACTAGAACTCTAACACATTTTAGGATTTTGTTTTAGAAAACACACAGGAATTTCAGGGCTCATGTAGGTGATTTCATCAAGTAATAGGCTTTGCAGTAAGATTTCCTTAGAAGTACTGCCCAAAAAAATGCAACCAGCATGGAAAAATGGAGAAATAAGAGGGCTGTAAAACTAATGCTTTATACCGCAGAGGATGTGGTTCGTGTTACTCACCATAACTGAACACCATGCCTTTTAAGAGTGGTACAGTCACAGATGTTACCATGTGATCTAGAACTAATTCCTCAGGAAAGTGCCGCGCAGTCAGCTGGTTAATTGGACACATCCTGCGGTAACAAAATTGTTGGGTCTAACTGAAGGAAGCACTGAGCACGACTGCCTATTTCAGGGTCAGTCTGTTGTTACATAGGACTACATTTAGTGCGAATCTGTGACTCCAAATCGAGGCTGCTGCAGGGACCAAACCATACACTGGCAGACACTGTTCATTTTTGTTGTTCTGGACTCCCACAAGACTGAGCATTTTGAACATGCCTCTATTCCTGATTTTTCATTGGTATGTTGCCTTTATAAGGGTTTCTAAGGACCGCTTAGTGTTAGGATGATTATGTTTGTGTTTTGTTGCAGTAAACTCTAAGAATATGGTACAGATTCTAGCTCAATTATTTGTAATTGTTTGCCAGCTTATAGTGTGAGTTTTTTCTATTTTTATTATGTATCAATTCCACATTCTTTTACACTCACAGATTATCAGTGGCACTTTTGTGCAGGAAGCAGTATCGTTGCTTTGACAGGACACTTTGCCCTTGCAAGTCTGTAGACTACAAAAGTATAAACTTTTTCTGTTATTCTGAGCAAAGTTTCCCTAGTCGTGAATCCATAAGATACTTGGACACCTTGATAATGCAATGGTTATGAAATGCAAAAAGAGGGAGTGATAAGGGAGCCATCCAGTGGACTAATGTGAAACACACAGCCAAGAGAAATCCAGAGCAAATAATCTCAGATATTTTTTTCTGTATTTTTGACTTCAGGATGTTGGGTTTTGTCCCTTTTGTCCAAACCCTGTTCCACTGAATGCCAAATTCTTTCACCTGATGTGTTCATTGTAAAGAACTAATTGTCTCCAGATCCCTCTCAGCTTCAAAGTTTTTGAAAATTAGGAAATGGAGCTATATTCGCTAGCATCATTCAGTTTAAGCATCAGTAGGAGGTTCCATTTTCTTCAGTTTTTACAGTGGAAACAGAAGTAATCCACAGAAGAACAGTGAGGTAAGATGTTAACTCATCCCTCTGGATTCTATTGTGAAATACAATTTTGTCCTAATGTTTTTCATTCTAAATGTGCAATATTTTTAAAAAAATAATTCTTTCTAAATTGCTCATTAGAGATTCATTTAGGGACTTTATCAGAGGGGTTTACAGATGATTCATTCACTTTCTGGAATAAGCTGGAAAGGATTGGAAAATATATCTCTTAATGTTTATAGCAACACAGGATCTGTGAGTAAGAAAAATTTGGAGTATACAAGGAATGAAGAGAATTCCCAGTGTTTCCTAAGCTTGGAGAAAATGCTAATTGAAAGTACATTGAAAATTGATCCTTACTATTGACATAACCTTTTGGAGATCTTTGCTATAATTCTTATTGATTGGAACTCAGAAGTGAGTTGTTTTCAGTTTGTTTGATTTTCAGTAGAAACACTTGACTTTCTTCCATGGGAAAGAAAGAGAAGCTTGAACAGTTACGATACAGTTATGTAAGCACAAAATCAGCGAATTATGCAATTGAGCCACAGTAATTTGAGCAGAAAATTTGAGCAATACCACAGATAGACTTCAAATTTTTATTTTTCACTGTTTTTACCCTTCCTTCTGGAAGGATCTAGAAGTATCTTTCCAGGTAGAGGCATGCTTCTTTTCTCTTCTGATCACCATGAAAACTCTCAGTATAAAACAGGATCTTCTGTTGACATGAAAGCTTGAGTACCTTGTGAGGTAAGTTAGTCTTTCTTGCTTTCTTTTTTTTTCCCTTGAGTCAGCTTGAAGTGTTTAAATTTTCCTTTTACGAAAGGGTAATCAAAGCACATTATCTGTAATACTCAAGAGGGCTGTAAATAAAAAGTGATGAAATTCAGTATTTAGAAAAGTTACAACATCAAGCCACTAAGGTAGTTCCATAGAAAAATGAAATATAGCAAGAGGGTGTTTATAAAAAAACAAAAAAGATTAAAATATAATAAGAGCTTTATATCATATGATTCATTTTTAGGTACAAAAATCTGAGGTCAGTAAAAATGTTCTAATCGGGGTTTTAAGCTTGCTTGTTTAATTTGCTGCAGAATCCTGAAGCACCAATGCAAGCACTAGGTATGCAGCAGTTCAGGTATCGTTTCCAGAGCTTTACTATGTGATTTATAGCTCTGGCTGGTGCAGCATTGTGCCTCACTTCAGTCTCATCAGCATTTCTCCCATGCGAGTTAGGTCTTGCACACCCATGCAAATTCACCTGTTAAGCGAGTGAAAGGCAACTTATTTTCTTCTGTGCTGGCTGAAAGCTGCGCTCAGAACTGTGTTTAATTATTCCAGCCATGCTTTTCTAGCTCTTTGCTGTCCCAGGCTGTACCACTGGGAGGATCCCATGAGTTTATGAAAGAGTGTTTGCTGCTGCTCCAAATTTGCTGTTCCAAATGCTGGTCATTTTATATTTCAGGGAAAAGAAAGAGGGAAAAATTGTTTTGGTTAATATTATATGGGTTCTGTTGTACATATAATTGTATAATAATGTGTATGCTAGTAGTAATGATTTCTTTTCTTTGAGAAATGGATGTATTTGAAAGTCAGGCTGTTTAGAAAAAACATTTCTTATAGATTTGTTGTCTGGGGATGATCGACTGTTAACAGAGAGAACTGATCAAGTGCTATTCTTATATGAAGATTGGCTTTATATGACCACAAATTGATGCGAGATCCAGCTCAGGTACCTTGCTGAGGCGCCAGGGGTCCAAACTGGAAAAATGGTTATGTACAAACTGATGTTTCTGTAGGAAAACCACTGTATGTAAGCTGTTGACTTTAACCAGGAAGAACATCACCTTCCAAATGTTTGTGGTGGTAGCTGTAGGCTGCATCTTGGACAGAGTTATGCAGAAACATGCTAATCATTTGCATTGTTTTTTGGCAACTCATTTCCTGTGTGTGATTCAGAGAAGGACACTCGGATCCTCAGCTGAATTCTCTAAAGGGAGCGCAGTAACAGCCGCATATCAGTCATATCACTGGAAAATCCTCTCTACGGTGAGCAAGGATGTCCTATAGTTATTTCGCCACACCATAAGAACAGTCTTCTTGAAAATGATGCAAAGTGATCATATTTCCGATGATAATCTCACAAGAAGTCCAGTTCTGTATTTTGAAAGTAACAGTGCCATTTTATTTTTTCCTTTCTTTCTGATATTCCAGTAAAATCCAGTTTAGTTTGTTTTAAAGTATACTTTATGCAAAGCAAATATTTTTACCAGCAAACATTAAGAATTGTAAGGAATTTTTAAGTAGGTGTATAACTGAACTTAGTTAAATTGTCAGTTCGTTGCTTTAATATATGCTAGGAAAACAATGCCTTCTTCTATAAGATACCAGACTTTCAGACCAGGTATATTATACATTGCATGCCATGTTTCCTGCTAACGAAAACCAGATAGAAAATGGTTCTTTCTCCTTTCCTCTTGCTTTTTGTTTGTGTGTTTTTGCCAGTTTTCATAATACCAGGCAGAAGAATATATTTTC
>WBNA01000161.1:268442-282132 GCA_013398345.1 Nothocercus nigrocapillus | reverse complement strand
GTTTGATGCCCTTTTGCTGTGTGTCTCTAAGGAGAGCGGGCTCTGCAGATGCCAGATGGAGGAGAACAGTCACTTTCCTTGAGCTTCCTGGCTGCCCAACTCTGCCATTCCAGACCTGGAGCCAGAAGATGGGCCCTGTGTGAGCTGGAATCTACTCCCAGTGTCTGGAAAAAGGGGTGCTGTGTTTTTCAGCTGCTGTGTTTTTCAGCTCTTTTGCAACTTAACTAGTGTAGTAAATTTTGGAAGCTGCTTTGCTGCTCATACCCAGGAGATGGTGCTAGAGAACGGTGCCATTCCTCCAAGGAATTGCGATATTCCAGCAATTTGGCAGAGAACATGCAGAGAGGAGCTGGAGGAAGGTCTGCTTTTCTGCACCTATTCCCAAAAGCGGGAATACAAGGCTCAGCATTTGAAAGACACAAATGTCAGAGGGGTTTAGACTGCATAGGATTTCCTTGGCAAGATAAACTCTGGACAAATAAAAGCAAGACCAGGATTTTATAACCTCTGTACACAAATTCTGGTTTAAAATAGACATATATACCTAAAAACATCACTCAGAATACTGTTCCATTAATATCAG
The DNA here is from genome assembly GCA_013398345.1 of Nothocercus nigrocapillus. Taxonomy (NCBI): domain Eukaryota; kingdom Metazoa; phylum Chordata; class Aves; order Tinamiformes; family Tinamidae; genus Nothocercus; species Nothocercus nigrocapillus. The sequence goes on along the minus strand of WBNA01000161.1, from coordinate 281,549 downwards.
TGGGATTATTATTATCTATTGTTACAATATTGATATGTATATTAATATCAATACCTAGTGTAACATTAACAATCACCACAGACTGCGAGTGACTGGAAGGATGAGAACATCACATCTGAGAAGAGACGTAAGGGAAACCTTTTGTTTGTCAATTTATTATATTACTTAAGCTCCTTAATAGAAACTGATTGGGGTGATTTATGACTCTCAGTACTGTTGACTATGAATTAATGCTGAATTTTTTTATTTTGCTTGGACAGTAAAAACATTTAATAGTCTAGCAATTTCTGATTTTCATTTCTAGTTCTTAAGGCTACACATAGGGAGTCAGGGTATAAGTGTATGCTAGGCACATATTTCAGGTCTACCAGGTTGGGTTATAATCTGCTTCTGCACGTGACAGTTTCTCCTTTTAGTTTAAACAGGTGCTTGAATTAAGTGATTCCTTTGTCACTCCACAGTGTTTTTTAAATTAAATGTGTTGGTACCTCTGTAAATAAAAGAACTCCGTCATTTAGAAAAACTAACCCGTAGACTGCAAAAGGATTTGATGACCCAGAGTGTACACGCTATTTGGTTAGCTTTTGACAGATTAACTAGCAAATCTGATGACCTGGCATTAAAACATTTCTTTATATTTATTCTGTATTGATTGTATTTTTATTCTAACAGGTTACAAATATGGTCAGAGTAATAAATGTCTACATTATACAGAATACTACATCAAATTCTTCTGCTGCTAATATAACGTAGTATTTCTATGAAGGCAAGGCTTTTTGAAGTTTAACTGAAACTCATTATAGATTAGTGCAAATTTGAAAATGTCATTTTACAATTATTGTACAAGTGAAATAGGAGTTTAGAAAAGAACAGGATCCAGAAAGTGTTAATCTCATTTTCTATGTAAATTTATAGATGCAGAGCTGACTTATAAGTTTGCAGATAATTCAAATATAATTTTTGTCTTTTATATCTCAAATTTAAATCTTTTAAAAAATTACTATTATAGCTTTCCATACTGGCTTTTGTCCCTTAGAGTATTAAAAATAGAAATACAGATGGTAAATAGGTTCATATGCATATGACTATAATATGAGCTTTAACTGTAGATAGTTTCGAGATTCACAACAATCAAAGAGAATTTTTTTTCTGACATTAATATGCTTTATATGAGTGTTATATGAGCTGTAGCGATTTTATCGACTTATATCCTAGAGGGCACGTTCTGTAATTTAATTAGGTGATCACATTACCAGAAATAAGTGAATGATTATAGCATATTCATGTATTAATTAATGATGTTTTACCTGAGACACAATTGAATTTATTCGTTGTGCAACCAAATAGGTAATTATAGTAGGATACTTGCTGCAGTCAACAGCCACTTTTTTTCCCTGACTGCAGCAACTAGTTAACAGATCCAGAAGTCATGAGTGTGATTTAGAGGAAAGTCAAAAGCTTTCTACTGTTCACTCAGCATTGAAATAAAAAAAAAAAAAAAGGTGTATAAGTGTATGGAGGACACATCAGAGATTCTAGCAGTGAAACGCAGCATGTTTCTCGGGAAAAAAAAAAGAAAACAAAATTTCTTTTAAGGACTCACAAACCTTTGAGGTTCTGTCTATTCTGGATAAATTCCCTTGCTGCCATGTGCATTGGTGCGACTGATTGTTATTAGGATTCCTAGTTAAGGAATGCCTAGTCTGTTGTATTTGCACAGAGCCATTCCTGCACGGGTTGAGTGTCTCACAGATGGCTCCTCCACTGCCGCTGAGCCTCGGCTGCTTCACATCAGCGCACAGTGCCTGGCACTCGTGTCTACACATGCACCCAAACGCATTGCAGCAGCGAGAAGTGCCAGCAAATCACAGCAGGGAAACTTGGCTCCGCAGGCGGGGACCACACATGGCGATCGCTTGTTTGTGCCTGCTAGGGCATAATGTAGGGACAGTGAGGGTCAGCAACTTCTATGTCACATTGTCAGACCCTGTTGCTGAAAGGCAGCTACTCTTACTGCACATGAGATTAGCAGATGGGTTTTATTTTGATTCTTCAGTTCTTTTGAACATTTAATTGCTGTTCAGGTATTGAGCTGCACTCTGCTTCGCAGGAAAGCACTTCAGAGTGTTTCATTTTAGGATTCGGAGATGGAAGCCAATAGGTCAATTGGAGTAATTTTGTTGCCAATGTTCAGAAGCATCTGCTAAGTGCAGCCAGTCCTGTTTGCCTACTTTCTTTTGCAAGATACATTGTGAGTTTCAGGCTATGTATAGGGTGCTGGATGGGTGCAGAAATTGCAAAATGGAATATGTTTTCTTATATAGATTAAAGAGGAGGTAGAAGAGCTCTTCTGCTTAACTAGCAGCTCTGTTCTGTTTTCCTGCAGATCTGAGACTCCCTCTTCACTCCTTTCCTAAAGTCAGTGTGTGTGTACGTGCACATATGCATTTTATGATGCCTGAACATTTTCTGCTTCAGCTCAGATGAGCTCTTAAGAGTCATTTAAGAAGAAAATGTTTACAATATGGAAAACTAATTGTACTTTATATTTGTACCTTTTATATCTCTGTTTTTGAGACAGGCCCTGTGTATTTATCCCCTTCAGATAGAACTTACCTATTTAAAACAGTCATTATGCAGAAAAGATGCAAACAGATTTTTCTTTCTGAACTTAGCCATTTCCTCCACCTATTGTATAAAACAGAACTAAAGGATGTTATACATTAGATAGAAAAGTGATACTCAAGATAGCACAAAAAAAAAGTCAATAAAAAGGCAAAATAGAGATTAATTCTATATGATCTTAATGCTTTTCTCCTGACTAATTATAGGATTTGTATGGACATTTAGGCCACTAAAAAGTAGACAAACCACTTTTCCTACAAATATGACACCTTAAAGTAAAAATTTTTCTCCCCATCGGGTTCTGCATCTTCTGGCTTGCGTATGTCAAGTGAGTCTTCATTCACATGCAGATAGTAACTTGTGTCTTCGTAGCATTGGAACTTCACTGAATCTCCTTGGCAATGCATGATGAAAAAGAGATTGTCTTCACTCAGCTATGGAATATGCAAAATAGAGAACATGCTATTTTTTTTAAAGTATTTTTATAGGAATTCATATATGAAGACACTTCAGAGATATTGCAAGCTTGTTACATTCTGAATGGTTTTGTCCTGGAATATATATTCACTATATATATATGATAAATCTTTGGGAGCACCTAATCATCTTGCAGCAGATTCCATTTCATGTAAATGAAAAAAATACCTGTCTTCCACAAAATACCGGGTGTTTCAAGACATACAGCTACATTCCCCTGCTACCTCAAAAAGATCATCACGGTTTTCCTTTGCAGTACACCTCTCATTGGATGACTTCTATTTTCATCTTATTTTATTCCTACTAAATACTCCTAGCTAGCTGCCTCTGGCCAATAATGTCAAACCACAGTTTCTGCTAAGCTAAGGTACCATCCTTGCCTAACTTTATAGTAAAATTAGAATGTTGTAGTTTACTCTTAGACATCTGCTCTATTACATATGTTTTCTAGATATCTCAGGTTTCCAATACTTTTTCTAGGATTCATCCTTTGAGGACTGGCTATTGTTGTAACAGCCACGCTTGTGAGTTTGCTCTGTAGGACTCCGTAGGGTGTGGACAGAGAAACCAATGGGCTCCTGGCCTGCATGAGGAGGAGAGTTGCCAGCAGGGCGAGGGAGGGGATCCTGCCCCTCTGCTCAGCTCTGGGGAGGCTGCACATGGAGTACTGGGTGCAGTTCTGGGCTCCCCAGCACAAGAGGGACGTGGAGCTTCTAGAGAGGGTCCGGTGTAGGGCCACTAAGCTGATTAAGGGACTGGAGCATCTATCATACGAGGAAAGACTGAGCGAGCTGGGCCTGTTTAGCCTAGAGAAGACTGAGAGGCGATCTGATCAACAAATTCAAGTATCTGAGCAGAGAATGTAGAGAGGATGGTGCCAAACTCTTCTCTGTGGTGACCAGTGACAGGACAAGGGGTAACGGGTGCAAGTTGAAACACAGGAAGTTCCATCTCCATGTGATGAAGAACTTCCCTACTGTGAGGGTGGCAGAGCCCTCGCACAGGCTGCCCACAGAGGCTGTGCAGTCTCCTTCTTTGGAGATCTTCCAAACCCTCCTGGATGCTGCCCTATGCCACATGCTCTCAGTGTCCCTGCTTGACAGGGATGAGACGACTTTTAGAGGTCCCATCCAACTTGGACCATTCTGTGATTCCATGATTGCTCAGACTGGTCTTGGGACAAGAATCAAGAAGCTGAGGATACCGAGGTGTCACCATGGCCCTTGTCCAAAGCATCCAGGACCTGGCAGGGCCAGCACAGGGTTGCTGCACCCAGGAGGTCATGGGTGCTCTGTGGGGATGAGAAGCACAGGCTACGTGACGGCCTTCCAGGGATGGGGATGAGACCTGGATTTCAATCATATTAGTTAAGCCTTTATTATTAATTTTAGAGTAGCTATCAGGGTGCTGAATCAGGGAATTTACTGCGTCTCCTGCAGAAGATTGAGATGGTGAATGAATAACATCCTCACAAAATTGTTTCTTCTTTTTCTCCAGAGCGATCCTTTGTAGTACTCTAATCCTCCTTTCAAGTTGGTTCCAAGTGTCTGACCAGTTTGGTGTAACATTGTTGCACACAATATTAAGTGCAACTCTAAATCGAAACTGAAAGTTTGGGGAAAAGAGTAAAAGCTCAGCCCAGAAAATGCCTCAGCAGCAGCATACTCAAAAGGCTCCCACCATGCTGAGTGTGACAGCTTTGGCAAAAAGTGCCTTTCCATGGGAGAAGCCCTGTGTCACTTCAGACCATAAGACAACAGACAATAGGGAGCAAATGTTCTCCAGTTTTTCAGGAGCCTCACATGAGGTGAAGCTTGAGGATAGACTTCCTCTTCTAGCAGCTATATGGGGACCAGTTAAAACATTTTGTGCTGATGCAGCAAATGCCACAGCATAATGTATTGAGCTGAAAACTGAGTTTAAGAAATAATTATTAAGAAAATAAAAGCTAATTTGTCTTTAGGAAAGGAATATCTTCTAGGGACCCAATAAAGTAATGAGCAGACAGCACTGGAGTAAGAGAACCAGATGAGGTCAGAAAAAAATGCAGAAGTGAGGAGAGGAATTGGTTTGGAGTGGGTCTTCATGGGCCAGAGAGATTCCAGGGGGATCAGGTAAATGTGAACCTAAAATTAGCTGCTTGTAATAGTAGATTTAGATGCAACAGTTAAAATAGTTGCTGTACCTACATGACATGATGGAGATCTAGATTGAGAGCATTAAATGAAGAACTAATTAGCAGATTTGCTTAGTGACAAATGATGTGTCTTTACTCATTTCCCGTAAGAATTCCACAACAAAGTGTCTCATTTTAGAAAAATGCCATCACTGTTACTGTCGGTGTTATCTCTTGCACGAATGACATACTAGTGGTCAGAGCTGCAGACTAATGTCTTTATGAGTAAGAAACAACTAAGGCAACATTAAGTTTAACTGCTACAGGACATAGCTAGAATATTATAAATGGATATCAGGGCCAACTGAGAAAAAGAATGAATCATCTTACTCCATCATGGTAAATTAAACAAAGGAGTTCACAAAGATATGTGTCCCCACATGAACGTATAGTTATAAAATTCAGTGATGCAAAGGCAAACTAGTGAAAATGAGCCACTATCTGAATTGCATCAGAGAAGCTGTGGACATTGGCCAATATGTCAGCAATAAAACAGATCAAATGCCTCCAAACTATGGAAGTATATCAGTATTTCTTTGTCACCAGGCTGTGCTGGAGCTTTTCTCACAAAAAAAAAGTAGAATTGCTGTGTCAGGAAATATCTGTAGATATGGAAAAGTGACAGGGATAGGGTCTGACAAAAGAGGGCTTTTGTAAATGAAGGAACTCTGGCTTTATTAAATTATATGGGATTAAAACAATGACTGCATATACCTTCAATATCCATCTAGTTCTTCAGAGTGATAGGAAGAACATAACTAACTATTAAAAATAATCTAAACCTTGTTGTAGGAAAATATTCAAAAAAATAATCTGAAGAATTACCATAGATATTAGCATTTTTAAGGAATACTGATCAAGGAGATATTCATTTACAGCTGTAAATAATTATCTGTCTCTATGGTCCATGCCTTACTAGGCCCATGCCCAAAACCTGAAGGAGTGCAGTGAGCAAAAGTAGTAAAAGTATTACAATTGGCTAAAGCAGAAACCAATGACCAGTTGGAAGAAGCAGTACAAGAAAAAAATAGAAGAAATGAGAAAAAAAACTCATTCTAAAGGAAAAGGCATGCTGCTTCTGTATTATTTTAATTAAAATCTGTGTAATAGATCTCTTTATATATTTATATACTAGTGTTATTGGTTTGTACTTTATCTTATGCTTGCCCAGGAGTTTTATATGACAACAGGCCTCATTGCAGTACTTGGACAAGTGATGGTTGTTGCAGCTATAATGTGGCAATGTAAAGTGAGATGAGACCAAGAAGGTGCAATACACAACATGCTTGGAGAATCCTCTTTGGTAGGGGCTGCTGGCCTTGAGCTCTATGGACCAGTGAGGGTGGCTCATTCAAGTGGACTCAGAGAGGTTAGGTGCAGTTGGTGGTATTTTTGTCTTGGCCCTGTATTTATAATTTTGATGTTTCTATAAACTGTGCTACCATAGGGCAAATCAAGCTGTGACTAAATCCAGGCTACCATTCTCAAGCTTCTGTGAGAAACACCACAACGAAGATCTTCATCTCAGTCCTGACTAGGAGCCTTGTGCCGCTTGTGCACAATCATTCCTGGACTTGTGAGTAACAACTATTAATTTACAGAGTGCCAAAAGAGAAGGGGAAAAGTGACCAGTTACCTAGGAAATGTGGCATTACTACTACCAGTAAGGCCAAAAGCTCTGCACCAAGGTAATTCTATGGGCTTCTCATTAGATTTTGGCTATCTGGACCTTTTTTTTCCTCTTTATTTTGGTCTGTTTAAAAGAAGTAACCAGTAACTCCTATAATAAGATTTCTTATGGCTGGATAGCTTACCTGCTTCACTCGGTCTAACTGCTTAGAGAGACTGACAAGACCCTAAACTAAAAAATTGTTACAGCTCTTAATGGAACTGGGCGAATGGCAGCTTCAAGATTTCAATCTACGTAACAGAGGAGACACTGTATCACAGAATGGTTGAGGTTGGAAGGGACCTCTAGAGATCATCAACCCCCTGCTCAGTCAGGGCGTTGATGTAGAGCATGTTGCACAGGATCGCATCCAGGCGGGTGTTGAATATCTCCAAAGAAGGATAACGATATAACATTGCACATAACGGGTGCGATGCGGAGCTGGGTGCGGTAATGGGAAAGACATGGTGGGGTGGTCCTAACAACTAGGCTACAGGGCTGGCTGGGGCTGGGGTTCCAGTGCAGGGGGGGACAGCATAGCCTAGTGGGCCAGTACCGAGGGCAGAGCAGAGCAGAGGGTGGAGGGGAGCACCGGGCAGGGGCGCGTGGGAGGATGAGAGGGTAAGCAGAAGGCGGCAGGTAGGGGCTAGGGTGGAAGGCAGGGTATGGGATAGGGCAGAGGGGAGGGTGGAAGGCAGGGGATGGGATAGAGCTGAGAGGAGGGTGGAGGTAGGGAAGACTTTGGCAGCTAGGGTAGGGTTAGGGCAGGTAGGTTATCCGTAGGTAAGCTTAGGGTAGGCTTAGAGTAGGCTTAGGGTAGCCAGTTTGTGAAAATGCCCCACAGTTATAATAGTCAAATAGCATCAGTGGTTTTATTTAGTTAGTTTTAATCCTCTGAGGAAAAAAATTTGAAGATAATTAGCCAAGCCTAGTGGCAGAATTGACTTTTCTTTTAAGCAAATGTGTAAGTCAAGAAGGCTTTTTAGAGAGGATATTAACCAAGAAAGGGAAGAGAAAAGGAGGTTTTAAACTTAAGGGATACTGAGATCTATTAGCACTTAAGTAAATAAAAACTGAGAACTGGGGATTAAGGATAGGTATATGAGAGTTTGGGAGGAGGTAACATATAGAGTAAAACATTATGACTGAACCAGAAAAGAAGTAGCATTGAAAGGAAACAGTAGGATAAATATTGGAGAAGATACCTCTGGTAACCAACACACGTAAATAGTAAAGACTTGTAAGTAACAAAAGAGAATGGTAAAATAGAAACAAGTCTATCTGTGTAATTCCCCCCAGTGCTATCTCTTACCCCACACTGCCCCTTCCTCTTGTTTTCCTGCCTGTGTGCCAGGGATCCAGGGCTCAGCCCTGATATAATACAGCTAGAAACTCTGACTCAGACTTCTGAATAAACCGTCATATGATGAAATAGCTTGCAAAAACATAGGGAGGGTGTAAAGTTGGAGTAATCTAGCTGAGACTTTTGGGTCAGAACAAGCCATTACCTAGAGGAAATGCTGAAAGAAACTAGACTAAAACAGATTCTTTTTTTTTCAGAAATGACTTTAGATAGCACTATTTATGTGCTCAGACTTTACCACTGAGTGACAAATCTGTAGAAATACTCACACTTGGCCTAAAAGAGACCGTATTACCTAACACGACAACTAGTCTCCCCACCGCTGCTCTTGCTCAGTAACAGTGAGGGAGTGACTGAGGGAATGTCTGGATGTGCTCTGGGAATAGCTATTCAGCTTTTAAACGTGTGGTATTTTAATAAATATCGGATGTAATCTCTGTCCCTGTACCAACACAACACTTATCATGAGAAGCTCTTATTATAAGCTAACATTTGTTGTTATAAACTATTATTATCTTATTGTAAATAACAACAGCTTAATTAATAAAGGATGTTTACTGGTCAATAAAGGTTGGTTGTTAACTGTTTCTCCTTCCAACATCATTAGGCAAACAAAAATTTAAAACACTACATTTAACTTCCTGCCAGGATAACTGCAGGCCTCAGAGATGTCTCATGTTTCTCATGATACCAACAGTCTTTCAATAAAAAAGAAAAACTTCTATCTTTAAGACCTTTTGTTATAAATTGGCAGATTATGCATTATCATATTGCAATACCACACAGTTTTTTATTCAGTCGTGAGAAGTATATTCCCCTCTTACTCGACTGCTCCTGCATTTTTTTCATTCTCTGGACAATGGAGGCTTAATTCTTCCTGTAAAGGATCATTACCTGAATTCTTCATTTTAATCTTCTGTTTAGAAACCCGAAGTGAGGAATAAGTCTCTCCAGGCAAGTATTCTGTCTTGCAATTCCCCAAAACCTGGAGCTATTACTTTTTTTCCCCCACTATGAAAAGTGCTATAGAAAATGACATAACTTTTCTTGAAAAAAAATATGGAATATAAATATGGAATTAATTAATAAAAATATGGAATTAAAAATGTTTTTAAGAATGCAAAGTGACTGTTTACACAGTCACATACATCCTTTGAAGAGAACATTAAAGGCTGTGTAATAATTTTTCTAAACCTCATTCTTTCTCCTCCCGTGTAGAGCTAACGATTTTTGTGGCAACATCTTGAGCTGAAAGACCCATTGGGATCTTTCAGTGCTGATAAAAATTCTTTCACATTTATTACTAAAAATAAATGGCTCCTAAATTCAAGCAGGAACCTTCCAGCAATCTTTATCAAATTTTCTTTTTTCTTTTTTTTTTTGATTTTATTTAGGACAAATATTACAAATTAGACTGTGAACTTCAGCTTCAACTTCCAGCTTTTCACTTTACAGTTCGGACTATGAAGTTCTGCATCTGATCCCAGACAGCTTTTGCTTATAGAAATTGAAACAACTGGCTTTTTAATCCCCCTTACTGTAGGCTCAGCATGACCTTACAGAAATGATTGCTAGTTACACCTTCTTAGTTAAAACATCTAGTTTAAAATAAAATGTAATACAACTAAACTATATTTCCTTCTATATTCACAACATTTTATTACTTCTATTTCAAGAATAGCCAACACAATCAACTTTCCATCACAAAAAGTGTTCTAAGAAAACATTTAGCTTTCTATACATAGTGTATTGTTCTTGATTTACAAACTACCGCTGGTATAGAATTCATTCTAGTGCATTATTCTTGATTTACAATCTTTTGCTAGTATAGAGCTAATTCTGACAGTTCTTCAGAGACTCGTAATTTTTAATTTCTTATTTATATTCAGTGTTTAGGACTTTTTTTTTTTTTTTGTATTTTTATTACTTTCCAGAAACTCTGATCTTTGACGGACTTACTATTCATAAAATGCTAACACTCTTTTAAACTAACCTTTTAAGAGTTACTAATAAACCTATGTTCTACATGTCTCCCTGATCTTATACAAGTACAATACTGTGCAAAAAAACTCTTTGTCTTTTGAGTTTTAATGTAAACTCAGATATTTTGCCCGTAGACTGAAAGATGTCTTTGCATACAGACGTCAAGGCAAAAGTAAGAACAAGTTTTCCCTTCTTTTTTCTTTTCCAGAGGAAAATACTAAAAATTATTTATTAAGTAACAGTAGGATTACGTTAAGTTCCACCTCTATTTACACATATGCCTGCATGTACATTTGCTCATGCACACAAAGTTTTATTTGGCTGATCATGATTACACACCTGTTCAAAGTCAGGATCATCATGCTTGCATGTTTTCAAGGTGCAACGCCTTTTCACTTTTGGATAATGTGGTTCTGAACAGCGTGCTTTTAGGACCTGCATTAACAAATACTCAGATTAGTAATTCCGTCTTGATATTTTGATCTGTTTTAAATCACCATATGTATTATTAACTCTAAAGAAAACTCTGTTTTTTATAAATCTCAGAAATAATTAAATTCAAAATATCCGAAATGACTAGATGGTTGAATTCTCAAGGCAATTTTGAGACTAAATTCCTTTCTTACCTTTTGCAATGCAAATTGAATACATAGCAAAGGCAGTCCTTCAAACTGTTTAAAGCCCAGATTCTACTGGGCTGTGCAGGCAAGGCTAAACTATGTTACAAGAAAATGACCCACCCTGTATTTTAAACAAGACTTTTTCTAAACAAGCCTTGTCTTCTTCCATATAAGAATTCTTGATGAAATCAAGAAAACTGTCCATGTTTGCCTGGGAGAAAAAAAAAAAAAAAAAAAAAAAAAAAAAAAAAAAAAAAAAAAAAAAAAAAAAAGGGTTCTTGAACTTTCCAGTGGTTTATATGGTTGGGAGGCACGATATCTTACCTCATTTTCAAATAAGGGCTATTTTTAAACTTCATGCAGCTAGTGAAATCTAATACTTAAAAATAAGTAATTGAAAAGTAGAATCTACTAGAGTTCAACACAATTCTTTCTCTAGTTCTGCAGTATACCTATCAGAGAACTCATTTATGAAAAGTTATTCTCTGAACCAGTTAAATCCTGCATAAATAGTTGCTCTTGCAAGAAGAGAAAGGAAAATACCGGTGGTAAAATATGTTTTAATTAATATATCTTACAGTACACATTTCCCTAGATAATACCAGGAAATGAATTTGATGGAACATCATCTTTAAATTAAAAATAAATGGAAATCTTTGAAGACAGACTTGAGAAAGCATTTGATGATTTACACCATCATTCATAGCCAAGGTTAGATTCGGCTTCATTCTTTATCTCCTATACGATGTGTAAACAGAGCTTTTAGACCTTTGTGCATTTTTAAAGGATAAACTTCCTGAGGCAGCTGTCAGTAAAGATTTTAACCTGCATTAGGAAAACTTAGCCCTACCTTTTCTTTTTACTATAAATAAATATTGACAAGAGTGGCAAAATTAAAATGTTCCTACAGCAGAGGGCAAATGTTTAAAGCAGGTTACCAGATGTAGCTCTAACTCCTTTTCATTTTAGATATTCTTTTCATCAACTTGTAACCTAGGTTTATTATTAGAAAATAATTCCTTTCTTAATCTAACCTGTCTCCCTAGGCAACATTCCTGCTTCCCACTCCTTTTATTTCCTGTATATTTTCTTGTGAGGAAGCCTCTCTCTCTTCCCATGGTAGCTGAACCCCAGCTTGCCCTCTACTGCCAGCTGTCACCTGTGCAGCTGATGCTTTTTCGCAGTAACCCATTCCAAAAATTTCCAGAGAGTACACAAGGAGGTAGTCAGAAGCTTTTAAATGTAGAAGGCAGTAAGAAAAAAATAAAAAAGAATTTGAGAAAGGACTGTGAGGGAAGTTGTTCTATAGCGAGAAAGATCATCTACATGTTATAAAGAAAACACTTCTTACCTTTAGAGAGAGCTGCTCTTCACCTGTGCACAACAGCACAAATTCATTAAGTTTTGATCTCTGCGTGAGGATCACCAGGTTGTTAGCATCTGTTTCATCAAGAGGAGACTTTTGTAATAAAAAGCTAAGAACTTTTTAAAATTAAGCATAAGAAATATTTTGTAAAGAGACAACATTCCTGTTCGATATCTATTGATAGGCACAGGAAGAGAAATAAATAGATCTTCATAAATATTACGTAAGTATGCATTAACACCACTTGCTGTTGCAATTGAAGAAAAGTTTTGTTGTTGTTATTGAATATATCTCTTATCCTTTGCAAGATATTATGAATCAGCAGCACATATTCATTTCACCTGACTGACTTTATCTGTTCTAACTCCTTTCCCTGATGTTATTTACCCAACTTTTTACCTAATCCTAATGCTTTTGGTAAAACTTCTGCAAGGAATTTTGACTGAGTCACCTACTGCATGAAATAACTCAAAAATCCTTGTTAGAATTCAAGACACACTCCAAGCTACTCTTTTTTTTACCCTGTATGTCTATATACAAACAAATCAGATAAATGTGATAGAATATAGAGACTAAAATTCTGCAAATTTTGATACTTTTGTGTCATCAGTTTAGATTGCCTCAGCTGCAATTTTTCAAATTCGTTAGGAATTAGGAATTGTTCAAATTCGTTAGGAAGAGTGTCTCCAGCAGGTTGAGGGAGGGGATCCTGCCCCTCTACTCAGCCCTGGTGAGGCCACACCTGGAGTGCTGTGTCCAGTTCTGGGCTCCCCAGTACAAGGGGGATGTGGAGCTGCTGGAGAGAGTCCAGCACAGGGCTACGAGGAT